>JAQPPZ010016726.1:1200000-1512500 GCA_028583015.1 Wollemia nobilis
TGTAAGCATGATATGGGTATATATAGGAAATACCCAACAAGGAATCTTCTCAACAATGTGACACATGGCATCAATAAGTTGTAAAAAAATCAACACAGTGAATGAGATTGACACGTGTGAGTGAGACAAATAAGTCAACACAATATGAGATATCATGACATGTGTGTGAGGGATAAATAAGTCAACACAATGTGAGAGATCATGACACATGTGTGTGAGGGATGAAGAAGTCAACACAATGTGAGAGATCATGACACGTGTGTGAGGGACAAATAAGTCAACACAATGTGAGAGATCATGACACGTGTGTGAGGGATGAATAAGTCAACATAATGTGAGATATCATGACACATGTGTGAGGAACGATAAGTCAACACAATATGAGAGATCATGACACGTGTGTGAGGGACGAATAAGTCAACACCATGAGTGAGATCATGACACATGACATCTATGAGAGACAAATAAGTCAACACCTACCTAAGCAAGCTTATCCTAAGTGCTAGGATAATTAATGCATAAAATAATAAAATGCACTAACACCCCCCATAAGCACAACTTAGGTGGGTAGGGATAGATGGGTCCTAGAAAATGTGTAGCCATATTAGGTACCCATGTACAAAATGATCTCTCATAAGTGGGAAAAAAACTATGTGATCTTGATCCCAAAAAAGTAGTGAAGTAGGCCCAAGTCTTTCATAGCAAATCTATCATGCAGAGTAGATTTGACTTTGCTAATTCTAGATGAGGAACCCCCTATAATGATCAGGTCATCAACATAGATAACCAAAAGAAATAGTACATCCTCTTGTCTCAAAATATCGACGTTTGGATCCAAGTGGCATCTCACAAATCCATAAGAGAGAATAAAAGTGTTCATATTTCCATAGCAAGCCCGAGGGGTCTGTTTGAGGCCATAGATAGACTTTTGCAATTTGCATACCAATGATGAATCTTGAATGAACTCTTGTGACCGCTTCATGTATATCTTCTTCTAAATTACTCAATAAAGAAACCCCCTAGAATTACTCAATAATGAAACCCCCCCAACAACAATATTTGGCACTTTATAAATAATGCTAAGTTGTGGCCAATTTTTCTAATTTGAAAAAACAATAAGAACAAAATATAAAATATAATTTTTTGTTATTCTGAAAAAATAGGATATAAAATACTGATTTTTTTGTTATTATAAAAATAACAAGAGTTTTTTGACAGCAAAAACGGTTGATAGATTTGAGATGGTTGTGGGTCTAGGATGGCCATGGGAGTCTGTAGCTCTGCAAGGGCAAGACAACAAAAATGGTCACGAGGTCTGTAGCTTTGTAGGTATAGGGCAACAAAAATAGTCTTGAGATCTAAGATAACCATGGGTGTAGGATGTCAAGAGCCTGCTACTCTACAAAGGCAGGGCATCAAAATTGGCTGTGAGATTTAAGATGGTCTCTAGGATAGCCGCAAGAGTCTACAGCTGGGTAGTGTCCAAGTATGCAATGTTGGGATGCATCTAAATCTACAAAAAAACAGACTCTAGAAATTTGAATGAAGTTTAAAAATAAAATAAAGCTTGAAGCATATGATGACTCAACTAGAAATGAACAAGCTCCTTCTCTTCCTCAAGCTCTAATACCATGTGAGATTCACCTATGGATTGAGACAAAGATATAAGACCCAAGATCTAGGTGAAGGAAGCAAGTTACATAAGCAAAATGATAAGCTTATTCTAGTTAAGAAGGCAAACACAAATATGCAAAATGATAATGTTTCATGAGTGCAGAATCACAAATTAAAACTATATACATTCTCCCATTCTACCATCTTACCATTTGCTTAAGTGTAAGAATGATATGGGTATTGTTGCAAGTGTGAAGAGGGATATAGACTAAAGTAGCTTAGCAATATCTGTTTATTTAGCCACAGTGTGAACACTTCATGTATTTGTCGGCAAGGTGTTTGTCGGCATGATTTTTATTTTCCTCTCCGCCATTCTCTCCTTGCTTCCCTATTTCTTCGCCTCCTTATTCCTCCTATATTCCCGACACCTTTTCCTCCTTATCCCTCCGCTCCTCATTCCCCTTATTTCTCCTTTTCTCCCGCTCCACGTCCTCCTTATTCCTCCCTTCCTTTATCCCTCCACGTCCCTTCTTCCTCCACCCTTCTCTAACCTCCATAGCTTATAAATACCTATGTTATATTGCATAATATGTAATCGAAGGTCGCTGCGTAAATTTTAATAAAGGAGGCTATTTTGTTTTAATTAAATTGTTTTTTGTCTCTTTATTAAAGTTAACTCTGCTCAGATTCGGTCACTGGTATCAGAGCCGAGGCCAGGGGCTCGAAAATCCAGGCGGAGGCGGCCAGGAGTTTGGCCCATTTTTTGAGGCAGACCAATCCGAGGAAGTTGTCAGAAGACGCAGGTGGGGTCCATTTTTCGAGGCGGTTCGGCGATCGAGGAGAACACGTAGACAATAGAGCATAGTTTTTGAGGTGACACATGGCAGAGCTCTAGAGGACACGTGGACAGCCGACGTGGAGGGCACGTAGCTCGAGGAGCTGAGCTGGCAGAGGTGAGCTAGCAGTGACGTTGCAGCTGAGTAGGCGAGGTGACGTGGCACGAGTGGACGTTGGCAGTGACGTGGCGGCGAGGTGACAGCTGGCAGTGACGTGGTGGCGAGGTGACCTGGTGACGTGGCAAAACGTTGGGTTGCTCGATTTCCCGAAGGCAATCAGTTGATAACGCGCGCCTTTGCGATATTATACACCTCCCGCACCCATCTCCCACTACATGTGGGATAAAAGGAGGTATATTTTTTTAAATTTTTGTGCCGCCACTGTTTTAATATTCCTTGTTTGCTCTTAACTCCCATCCGAGCGCATAGCGTAGTTGGCAAAGGGTGCTGAGTAGTTTGGTGGAGGTCTCGGGTTCGAAACCCGTCGAGACGATTATTATTTTTTTTTGTGGGGTTTTAATATTTGTCAACGATAAATGGATGCACCGGGAGTTTGGTTTCAAAGCCGCGGGGCGGCGTAGTGGTTGAGGCGGTCAGTGGAATAAAAGAGGTCGTCGGTTCGAGCCTCTCCAAGCTCGAATACAAAGGTTTTATTAAAGTTTTTAAATTTTTATTTTTATTAAAGTTTTTTGATTAATTTAATAGTTTTTAAATTATATTCTTTAATTATTTTTTAAATATAATTTTGTTTAAAAAAATAATTAAAGATATAAATAAAATTATTAAATTTTTTATAAAGACTTTATAAAAAATTATTATTGAAAACCTTGCAAAATTGTGTAATAGCCTAAGAGGCAAGCATTGTAAAAAGAAAAAAAAGTGACGGGAAGCCTTCCGGAGCGCCCGTTTATCGCTTCAAAATTTTGGAACCCGTTCAAGGCTAAAAATTTTGTGTAATAGCCTCAACGACTATAAAAGAGCAAAAATTGTAACCTCAGAAGCTCTAACAAATTTTTCTTTTTGCCTTGATGAGTAGATGATCAGATCTACCGGATGTTACCATGCTTTGTGCTCTCTACTGCGGAGAGAAACTGCCGAAGCTTTTGATGAACGAGTTCGATGAGACGGACTGCATGTCGTATTCAGTCAGCTATAGAATTCTGTTATAGCCCACCAAAGGAATCCGGATTCTGGTTACGAGGCTGACTCAGAAGACAATATATTCGGACAACGAGTGGAGGAGTCCGATTCAGTGGCATTTGAACCTGAGGAACAATCCAGTGAGAGTTATACCCCACGCTCTCCAGAGCCTGAGCCAGCGAACCTGAACTAGCAGAGGCTGAGCCAGCACAGGCCGAGCCAGCGGCAGCTCCTAAAATTGTTGTCATCAGTGACGACGAGGATTCCATTGCAGACAATTTTGGGCCTCCAGTACTGGACAATCCTCAAGAAGAAGAACAAGAAATCAGTGAGAGAGTTAAGAAATCTAGATTTGATTTGAACTTGTAATTGCTTTGTACTTCCTATTTTTAGTCAAATCAAAGTTTGCTTTCAAGTAGTAGAAATGGCTTCAAATTCAAATCTCCCAATTCCTGAATTTAATGGTAGTGATTATGAATATTGGTCAATAAAGATGAAAACTATGTTGATTGGTAAAGGTTTATGGGAAATAGTTGAAGAGGGTTACACAAAACCTTCTCCTACTGACTGGTCTACCTTAAGTGTTGCCGATAGAAAAGCCAAGAAAGAAGCCCAAAAAAACAATTCCTTTGCTCTATATCATTTACAAGCAGCCCTAGATAAAAGCATATTTCCTAGAATAGCATCCTGTATAACAACTCAAGATGCTTGGAAGGCTTTAAAGGAAAGTTTTCAAGGGAGTGATCAAGTGAAGCAGGTCAGGCTTCAAACTCTGAAAAGAGATTTTGAAAATCTCAGAATGCAAGAGAATGAGAAAGTAGGAGACTACTGCGTGCGAGTCAAAGCCGTAGTAGATAAAATGGTCACTCTAGGTGAAGAGATTAAACCAGAAGTTGTAGTGAAGAAAGTGTTGCGAACACTTCTTCCTAAATGGAATCATGTAGCAATCATTATTGAAGAGTCAAAAGATTTGACTGCACTTTCCTTTGATGCACTAATTGGTTCTCTTCTTTCACATGAAGAGAGATTGCAGGAATCTTCTTCCACTAGCCACGGAGGCGATGACAAAGCCTTCGCTTCACAAGAAGGAAAAGGACAAGGTAGAGGTCGTGGCAGAGGTCAGCACAGAGGTAGAGGTAGGAATAGTCCACGAGGTGGAACTCCTAACAGAGGAGGATCTTCAAACAGAGGTGGAGGTCAGAATAGAGGTGGACAACAGAACAGAGGAAGCATCCAGGACGAGGAAAAGGAAGTGACAAGTCAAAACAAGCTTGCTATAATTGTGGCAAACTTGGCCACTTCGCTCGTGACTGCTGGTCAAAATATTCACAAGGGAGCAACAGCCAGAGCAGTCAGTATGGAAATTTTGGAGAAGAGGAAGAGACCTCAAATCTCTTTCTCTCATATGGCAAGTCAGATCAGAACCTGAATGACACCTGGATCTTGGACACTGGGTGTTCAAATCATATGAGTGGCAAAGAAGAACTCTTTGCTACTCTGGATTCTTCCTACAAATCCAACATCAAATTGGGAGATGACAAGTCATTGGCAGTTGAAGGCATTGGAGCCATGGAGGTTCCAACAAAAGAAGGCATGAAACAAGTAAGTGATATCTATTACACACCTCATCTCCAACACAATATTTTAAGTGTTGGTCAAATGTTAGAGAAGAACTATAAGTTGCTATTTGATGAGGGTAAATGTACCATTTTTGATAAGAGTAATAGTGATAGAGTCATTACTCAAGTGCCAATGACAAGGAACAGGTTATTTCCTTTAAATTTTGGCCAGCCAGGAGGAGATCAATTAGTAAATGTTGCTATTGCAAATCCAAGTGTGTTGTGGCACTTGAGATACGGTCATTTGAATTCAGCCAGTTTGAAGATGTTAACTTCTCAAGCAATGGTGACCGGACTTCCTAAAGTTTAGGACAATAAGGAAGTCTGTGAAGGTTGTGCCTTGGGCAAGCACGCTAGAACCAAATTTCCTCATGGACAAGCATGGCGGGCCAGTTATCCACTCCAGCTAGTGCACTCGGACATCTGTGGTCCGATGCAGACCAAGAGCATTGGTAACAACTCTTACTTTCTTCTTTTCATTGATGATTTTTCAAGAATGTGTTGGATATATTTTTTGAAGCATAAAGATGAGGCATTTGATTGCTTCGTAGATTTTAAAGCAAGAGTTGAAAATGAGAGTGGATATTTTGTTAAGTGTCTCAGATCAGATAAAGGAGGAGAATACTCCTCTAATGAATTTTTGAATTTTTGTAAAAAACATGGAATAAAGAGGCAGTTCATTGTTGCCTATACTCCACAATAGAATGGTGTGGCTGAGAGAAAGAACCGCACCATTGTAGAGATGGCAAGATCTATGCTTCAAACGAAGCATTTGAGCAATATGTATTGGGCAGATGCAGCCAGGACCAATGTGTATATTTTGAATAGGAGTCCTACTTCAAGTTTGAAAGGGAAAACTCCTTACCAAGCATGGTATGGTAAGAAACCGAATGTCAAGCATTTCAGAGTATTTGGTTCACTGGCTTACTCACACATTCCTGATGAACAGAGGAAGAAGCTCGATCCCAAGAGTCAAGCTTGCATTTTTGTAGGGTACTGTGAGACCACAAAAGCTTACAGACTCTACAATCCTAGGACTCGAAAGATAATACTTTCTAGGGATGTGATTTTTGATGAAGGGGGAGAATGGGGACATCCCCAAATTTATAGTGATGTTGAATCTCATGATACAGGTTCTTCACAAATTCATCAGGCGCCACAGAAAGGCAAGAAGTCTCCTCCTCCAAGCCCAAGCAGACATTCTACATCCAGTTCATCATCTTCTTCACCAAGTCCTTCTCCACAAAGGTCAGTTAGTTCCTCACCAATGGATATTGATTCTCCATCCAGAGGTAAGAGAACTCTCCAGCATCATCCATCTTATCAGATGTTGGATAAAAAATTTCAAAGAAGGTATACTAGAAGTCAAGCTAGTGAGATGAGTTCTGTTTTACAAAGACTTGAAAATATGCATTTGTATGGTGATGATGACTCCCAACTTGAACCTCGGGGAGATGTAGTTAACTATGCCTTGTTAACTAGTGCACAACTTGAACCTTCTAGTTATGAGAAGGCATGTACTCAGAAAATTTGGCAAGATGCCATGAAAGAGGAGATAACCTCTATAAAAAACAACGATACTTGGGAGCTGGTAGAGCTTCCTAAAGGAAAGAAGTGTGTTGGATGTAAATGGGTCTTCAAGACCAAATACAATGCTGATGGAAGCATTGAAAGGCATAAAGCAAGATTGGTTGCAAAAGGATTTACACAAAAGTATGGTATTGATTATGAGGAGACATTTTCTCCTGTAGCGAGATAAGAGACCATCAAAAAGTCTTTCTTGCTTTACGCACACAAGGGATGGAAAGACCAACAAACAGAGATGGGAAGAGTGCCTTTCTCAATGGGAGGGAACAGAGGAGGAGTAGTAGGTGGAGAAACCTCAAGGATTTCAAGAGCAAGGTAAGGAGCACCTTGTTTACAGACTGAAAAAGGCACTCTATGGCCTCAAGCGAGCACCGCGAGCTTGGTACTCACGCATTGATGGGTACTTCAAAGATTTTGGGTTCACCAGAAGCAGAAATGAACCCACACTTTACTACCTGAAGCAAGGTAACGACATCCTCATAGTTTGCTTGTATGTGGATGATCTCATTTTCATGGGTAGTAATGAAAAAGTGAATATGGAGTTCAAGCGCTCCATGATGAAGTAGTTTGAGATGAAGGATCTTGGCTTAATGCATTACTTCCTTGGAATGGAAGTCCATCAGAAAAATTCAGGGATCTTCATCTGTCAACATAAGTATGCTCGGGATATGATCAAGAAGTTTGCTATGGAGCATTGCAAACCAGTTGCAACTCCAGTTGGACATGGGATCCAATTAAGCAAAGATGATGGAGCACCTAAAGTTGACGTGACCACTTTCAGGAGCATGGTTGGGAGTTTGATGTTTCTCGCCAACACCAGACCAGACATTCAGTATGTTGTTTCTCTTGTCTCTCGATTTATGGCTAGTCCATCTGAGCTGCATTTGCAAGCAGCCAAAAGAATTCTCAGATATGTGAAGGGTACATTGGATTTTGGAATCCAGTACCATAAATGTAACACTATCAAGCTTGTAGGCTTCAGTGATAGTGATTGGGGCAGCAATATTGATGACAGAAAATCAACTTCAGGGAACTGTTTTAGTCTGGGATCAGGACTAATAACATGGAGTTCCAAAAAGCAAACTGTGGTAGCTTTGTCTTCTACAGAAGTTGAGTATATAGCAGTCACCTATGCTAGTACTCAAGCCTTGTGGCTAAGAAAAGTGTTGGAAGAGATTGGAGAGCAGCAAAGTGGTCCGACCAGAATCTACTATGACAACATCAGTGCCATTCAGTTGGCATACAATCCAATCCACCATAGCAGAACGAAGCATTTTGATATGAAGTACCACTTCATCCGAGATATGGTGGAGCATGAAATTGTTGAGCTTAAGTTTTGCCGCACTTTGGAGAACGTTGCTGACATATTCACCAAAGCGATGGCTAAAGCTCAATTTTTAAAGCTGAGAGACTGTGTAGTCAGTTCTCTCAACTTTAAGGGGGAGAATGTTGCAAGTGTGAAGAGGGATATAGACTAAAGTGGCTTAGCAATATCTATTTATTTAGCCACAGTGTGAACACTTCATGTATTTGTCGGCAAGGTGTTTGTCGGCATGATTTTTATTTTCCTCTCCGCCATTCTCTCCTTGCTTCCCTATTTCTTCGCCTCCTTATTCCTCCTATATTCCCGACACCTTTTCCTCCTTATCCCTCCGCTCCTCATTCCCCTTATTTCTCCTTTTCTCCCGCTCCACGTCCTCCTTATTCCTCCCTTCCTTTATCCCTCCACGTCCCTTCTTCCTCCACCCTTCTCTAACCTCCATAGCTTATAAATACCTATGTTATATTGCATAATATGTAATCGAAGGTCGCTGCGTAAATTTTAATAAAGGAGGCTATTTTGTTTTAATTAAATTGTTTTTTGTCTCTTTATTAAAGTTAACTCTGCTCAGATTCGGTCAGGTATATATATGAAATACCCAACAAGGAATTTTCTCAACAATTTGACAAATGGCATCAATGAGTGACAAAAAAATCAACATAGAGAATTAGATTGTGACACGTGTGAGTGAGATCATGACACATGTGTGGGAGACAAATAAGTCAACACAATGTGAGAGATCATGACACATGTGTGAGGTATAACTAAGTCCACACAATGTGAAATATCATGACACATGTGTGAGGGACAAATAAGTCAACACAATGTGAGAAATTATGACACATGTGTGAGCGACAAATAAGTCAACACAATGTGAGAGATTATTATACATATGTGTGAGGAATAAATAAGTCAATGCAATGTGAGGGATCATGACACATGTGTGTGAGGGATGGATAAGTCAACACAATGTGAGAGATCATGACACATGTATGTGAGGGACGTATAAGTCAACACAATGTGAGATATCATGACACATGTGTGAGGGATATATAAGTCAACACAATGTGAGAGATAATGACACGTGTGTGAGGGACAAATAAGTCAACATAATGTGAGAGATCATGACACATATGTTTGAGGGACAAATAAGTCAACACAATGTGAGAGATTATGACACACGTGTGTGAGGGACAAATAAGTCAACAAAATATGAGATATCATGACACATACATGTGAGGGATGAATAATTCAACACAACATGAGAGATCATGGCACATGCGTGTGAGGGATGAATAAGTCAACACCATGAGTTAGATCATGACACATGGCATCTATGAGAGACAAATAAGTCAACACCTACCTAAGCAAGCTTATCCTAAGTGCTAGGATAATTAATGCATAAAATAATAAAATGCACTAACAAAGATGAAGATTGATTATAGCAAGAGCAACTAGCAAAATTTGGACAACCACAGCAGAAGTACATGAAGCAGAACAAAAGAATGATACCATGATTATATACTCATGTGCTTATGGGGATCCAAGTTCATCACACTATCAAGGTACAATGATTTATTAGAATATAGTGTGTCAATGTATTGATTATTTTAGGCAACACACACAACTTTATAGATAGTAAGACAACAAAATCCTTGGGTCTATATATCAATATTTCAATGTAGTATAAATGTCAAGTTTTAATTGCAAATGGGGGTACTGCATAGTGTGGGTCAAACAACTAAAGTTAACATCCAAATGGGGGATTATACTTTGTCACAATATCTTTTCCATGAACCTAGGTACTTCAAATGTCATCTTAGAAGCACAATGGCTATCTTAGCTTGGTGATGTTACTACTAACCTACAAAATTTATATGTCAAGTGGATATAGAATGGAAGGGTCATTTGTCTCCAAATAATAAAACCCCCTCCCTCCAATGTGGTGAGTTCACATAGCATGGAAAATATATTGAAGAAAGATGGTTGGGGATTCTTTGCCCAAGTCAACTACATGGAGCTTTTGCCTCATCTCTGCCTCTTCCAGCTCTTCCTTTGGATTTATAGAACATTGTGGATCACTATGAGGAGGTTTTTAGTGATTATATGGGTCTACCTCCTAAGTGTACATAATATCATACCATTCACCTTGTGCTAGGAAGTCAACCTCCTAATGTGCATCCTTACCGCTACCCCCATCCCCAAAAGTCAAAAATTGAAAAATTTATCCAATAAATGTTGAATCAAGGAATCATTTGTCCAAGCACCAATCTATATTCCTCTCCAATGGTTATGGTATGACATAAGGATAACTCATTGAGCATTTGTCCTAATATTTGACCTAGGGTTATGCATAAGGGGTCGGACCCTAAATGTACTTGTAAAAAAATGGTGAATCCATTGCAAAACCCTGGCAAATCCTAGCCAACTTCATGTAGGAGGACATGGCGAATTACCTTATTTTTTCACAAAAAATTATAAAATATTGGTGAATTTCAAATTTTTGATCGGACCGGGTGGAAAATGAGTTTCGACCACGGATCGAGAACAAATCATGGTCCGATCTCAAACCAGATCTAGAATATGGTCCGATCTAGGATGGATGCAGAATATTATCTAACTTGATTCAGAATGTGGTCCGATCTCGAACCGAATCTAGAATATGATTCGATCTGATGCAATATGTGGTTCGGTCTCAAATCAGATCCAGAATATGGACCAGCCTTATGCAAAATGTGATTAGACCTCAGACTGCACACAAAATATGGTCTGACCTTATGCAGAATATGGTCTGATCACGAATCAGATCTGAAGTTTGGTCCAACCTCATACATAATGTGGTCCAATCATAGACCAGATCCAAAATATGGTCTGGCCTCATGCAAAATGTGGTTCAGTTACGAATCGAATCCAGAATATGGTTTGATCTCAAGCAAAATGTGGTTTGGTATTGGGCTTAATGCAGAATAGGGTCCAATATTAGGCATGATGCATAATAGGGTCTGATATTAGGCCTAATGCAAAATAGGGTCCAGTATAGGGTCTGATGCAGTATAGGATTCGGTATCGGGCCTAATGCAATATGGTCCAATATCTGTCTTGATGTAGAATATGGTCTGGTATCGGGCCTAATGCAGGTTATGATCCGGTATAGGGTCTGATGCAAATTGTGGTCCGATATAGGGCTTGATGCATATTATGATCCGGTGTCGTTCTTGATGCAAAATTTGGTTCGATATTGGGCCTGATGCAGATTATGGTTCGATGTCATTTTTGATACAAAAGTTGATCCGGTATCGAGCCTGATGCAAAAATTGGTCTGGTATCAGGCCTGATGCAGAATATGGTCTAGTATTGGGCCTAATGCAGAATATGGTCTGGTATCGAGCCTGATGCAAAATATGGTCCGGATGTAGAAAAAAATCCATTGTTGATCGGTTGCCATGTGTCACACAATCGATCACCCATATTGCATGTCCAATACAATGTTGCCACATGTCAACTCCATCCATTCTATCTATAAAAGGGCATCAACTATCATTTTTCGAGTTCATTTCTATGACTGCACCCAACTAGAGCGAACCATTACCGAGCAACCAAATTCAATCCTATTTCTCCTATTTCCAAGTTTCCAATTTCTAGCAATGGCCACCGCTTCCACCCCTATTCCAAAGTTCAAGAACATTTCTTGCACTTTAATTTTAGATTTGTTAATAACCCTAGGTATGGACTTATCATGGTTAGATGATGCAGGTTTGACAACCTTGGTGTCAATGCCACATTTCAAAATTGATAAAGTCCTCCTACAACATATTATTGGTGGTTATGACCATGACAAGGCCATAGTCAAAATGAAAATATGGAATAGAAATATGTCATTCACCATCACACCTACAGACATTAAGAGATTGATAGATCTTCCTTTCGATGATTGTCCTCTAGTGTCAATGAAGTGCCAACTCTCTACAGATGACAAAGGCTACCTCGACAAAATGTACCAACTCAACACAGAATATTTGGTAGGTATAATTCTTGTGTCTTAGAATCTATTAATGCTAAAAATTTCAAATTTGTAAATTGTTATCTAATTTTTTTTGCAGCTTTCATCGCCAAGTCAAAAAGAGGGTTAACAATCATCGATGTTAAGCATCCAACTCTGAAGGCCATTATTGAGTTCTTCCAGGCAAGACTGATTCTGCTTGGAAGATCAAAAATTCTATTTTGGGCACTAGCCTATGTTATTCATTGTGAGCATCATGAGAGGTTCGATTGGTGCACCTATATTGCAGATCGTATCAGGGCTGAGTTGCATGGGGTGCAATTGCAAACCAGCAACACACAACCCATTGTGGGCACTATTAATTATATTTTAGCACTATATTTTGAAAGTTTTCATAATTTGCAAGATACTCCTATTCCTACTGTAGTGCATGCAACACTACAAGCCATTGCCTTGACACCAGAGGAATTGAAGGTAATCAATCAATATTTGACAATCAAATAGTATTTTATATTTTAGCATATTTTCATTTTTTAATTTTTCTTTTCATATAAATGCAGGGTAGGGCAGCCACCATAAGGAATAAATAGGATGCTGCCAATAGGGGTCACAGGCTAGAACAAACTGGTGATTCTGAAGACACTGGATCAAAAATATCACCATTATAGAGGCCACCAAAATGTTCGAGGCAAGCTCCTTCTCCTAGTGGTTCTCGTACGCCTAGGTATGCACAAAATGTGTAGGCTGAATCTAGTGTGGCCACCCCCTCCCCATCGGTACCCAAATTCAATAGATTTCATCATCTTCAGGTAAAACAATGTGTATTTACTTTGAATTAAGGTTTTTTTCTATTTGATTTTCTGAATAATGCTAACAAAACTTTTTTATATTTTTAGCCACCTCTCAATGACAACCTACGAGAATGAGAGGCCATATGGCACCACCACTTCCACCACAACCATAGTTTCCACCACAACAACCGCTTCCACCATAGCAACCACGTCCACAACAACAATGACATGCACAACCTACACAGATGAGAGGCCAAATGGGTTGGAGGTGGAAAACAACTTTTTCATAGAGATCATGATCGGTAGCACCAAGTTCTAGGCCTGGGTTCTCATATTTTACATTTCACACTTCTTCACAGGCACCAGAAGTTTCATCCATTGGATTGGATAATATCCAACTTGATGATGATTTTCTATTGTAGGGCAACATTTTAGGCTTTAAGGCAATGGATGTGCTTCAAGATCCACTGGGTGAAGCACAACAAATGGAAGCCCCTACAGCTGAGCAGACATCATTCCCAGCTCCTCAAGGAAATGACCCTCTTCCTCAAACTGAGGATGACATTGTTAATTTTGATGAAAATATCTTAATGGTTGAAAATATGGAAGCAACCGTGAAACAGATTGTGCTTAAATATTTTCAAGAAATGAAGGATTGGGAATATCGGGCCAAGGTCCTAATAAAGCAAATAAATGCCCGATATAAGAATTACACAAAAAGAGATTCAATTTTTTCTTTGGTTCAGTATGAACCAGAAAAGCTTAGTGGCCTCCTAAATCAGGCCACAATAGGAACAAGTGAATTCAAAAATTATGTATGATGATGATGTTTTAAATATTATCATTAGTAGATTAGAGAATATTAATGTTGAAGCCCAAGATTTTTATAACCAATGGGCTTTCGATAAGGAAAAAGTTGCACTTGTTGAGTCTACCAGGGATGTGGTTGAGGTAAGAAAATATTTATTTATGTTTCAATTTTCTTTTGCAGTTTATTTTTTATATTTCATTAAAACAAGTAATAATTTTTTATATAACTATTTTGAATGATGTTTTCATTTTATTTTTGTAGTCAAATTTTGAAAACTTAAAAAGGTAAGTTAACAACATGCATGTTAATATCAATGCAACAAAAATATTTTTGCAAAATGCAATGGAAATGAAGAAAAGAATGCAATTAAAAGTGGTGGATAATAATATTTTGAGAAAATATATCAGGGATAAGCTCAATGAAGATCTGGACCTCGTACTACAACACCAGAAAGCAAAAGAAACACTTCCAACAATACTCGAAGATCCAAACCAACAAGAAAGTGCATTGTTGGGGAGTATTGTGAAAGTACAAGAAAATCTAGTCAGACTTGGTGCACTACTAGAACAGGGTGTCAAGGAAGGAGATAAAGGAAAAGAAAAGGTAGTTGCAAGTGAATCTGAGGTAGCTATCCCGAAATAAGATATTTAACAATGTAAAAATATTTTCAAGTTGACTACAGTCAACAATTTTGTACAATGTAATATATTTCTAATCGAATTAATAAAAACTATATTTTCTAATTTTGTGTCTTCAATCATTCAAAGGTTGTTTGCATTTATAATTTTGTGTTGCTTTTCTAGTATTACTAGCCAATATTATTTACTATGTTCATCTCAAACAACAAAAGAATATTTTTGTTGATCAATATTCATACATTAACAATACAATACCAATATTGTGATATAAAATATAAGACAATGATTTATCAAGGAAGGCAGTTGAAACACTATGATATAAAACATACAATATTTAAAAGCACAATGTGATATAAAACATACAATTTTTAAAAGCATAATGTGATGTAAAACATACAATTTATGAAGAAATTAAAATTTTGAAATCTTGTACATATGAAACAATATTGTGAAATATGATAACAAAGAAAGTCAAATTTTACATTGTTGTGATATACTAGAAAAATCAGAATTTAGGTAGCTAAAATGAACACTTCTCAACTTGTCCAAAATCAATATGTGAAGCCACCATTTGATCACTAAAAGCATCATTATCCTCCTTATCGATCATATTCATGATACCCCTTCTATCTGCAATTGAATTCTAGTATGCCAATGCTCTATCATATGGAAATTTGTCCAGCTGATACGATGACACATAAATTCTTAAACAATTTTCTAAATTTTTGTCCAGCCTATTGCGGAGCTTAGATTTAACAAAATATAGTGCACTAAAAACCCTCTCATCTTCCATAGATCCCAAAATCATTGTTTGACATAATTCATATAAACAAAAGTATTCACTAATCGTATCTTGTAAGATACTACTTGGATACAACTTTTGCCACAAACGTGCAATGGAACCAGTCTCATGGATGTTACTCAAAAGTGATGCTTGTTGAACCATTGTTCTTCCAAAATGTTGTGATTATTGTCTTAAAAGATCTTTGTTGAGAATACCTTTTATTTCAACACCATTGACTTCCACACTTTTACTGAAATGCTCAATAAGGATGCCCATATATTTAATAAACAACTCTTGTGTAGAATTGTGATCATTGCAAGAACCCCAAAACAAAGGGTTAACAACACCCATGGCCTCAAGCAACTCATGTCTTTGAAACCGATCTCTTATCTCATTTGTCAATGATTTTGCTATGTTGAACAATTTTTTCTTAGTATTGTGTAAAACAACTTCATATCTATTGTGTGTTACACAAACTTTTTCAACATCGTCAGTAACTATACTTGACTGCCTTTCATAACAATATAGAGGTATCATCTTTCCATGAACATTAATACAAATATTATCATTGATGTCAAACTTCAAAAAGCTTTTTGCATCATTCACGTTTGTCAATGTTTTCCAACTTTCAAATAAGGGATCTGTAAAATCTGGTTTGGACACATATAACCTATCAATAATCATACATATTTGCTTTCTCATCCTCATGAAATCAATGATATAGATGGATCTCTCTTGTGCAAGTTTAGTCAATCTGTTCATTTCTTGTAACATTGGAAGAATACCACATAATGTTAAAAGAGTTTCCAAGTTAGTCAAATGGAACAACATATCCTTTGCCTTATCAACTACCCTACTATTTGCATACATAAACCCTATTAAAGATTGATATTCTGTAAAAATTCTATGCAGGTTGATACAATGAAATCCACCTTGTATCCACATCTTTCAACAATTTTTTTCCTTCTGTAACTCCTAGTGCAAACTGTTGAAACTCTGCAAACCTTTTTGGACTGCAAGAAAAATAAGAATGTATTTCATGAATAAGGTCTTCCACTCTAGCAACATTTTCAAAAGTGCTCATGATTTTATATGCAAGATTCACTCTATGAGCCATGCAATGAATGGGTATCATATATGGGGCAACTGAGGTTTGGAGTCGAACACATAGGTCATTCATGTGCCCTTGCATTATAGCAACACCATCAGCTCCAATGTAAATTAACTTTGTGGCTATGTCTATATCATTCATTCCCGCAATTTCCTTTAAACTAGTCAAAACAACATTATAGATGTTTTTTGCATTTGAACTTTCCACCATCTTATGTAATCCTAGCAAACTAGGCTGCCTTACATGATTTTGAAATGTGTACACATGCATGCAAATCCAGGATGTGTTGTCCACAATCGTCACCTCATCAATAGAAAGTGAAATGAATCTGGAAAGTTTTACTTTCTCCCTCAGGTCCTCCTTCTCAACTAAAGATAGATATTTTACCATTTTCCAACCACTTCGATCTGACCAATGGGAACTAGGAAGGTTTTGCACATCAACTAGTTGATACAGGTGCTTATAATCAATAAAATCGGACATGGGTCTACCCTTTTTGAGAATACTATATACAACAACAAACTGCAAACTTTTTGAAGCTAAAATGGTCTTCTTAATTTTATGAAATTGGGTTTCAATCGTTCCACATTTCTCAACAAGGGATTGTTGTTGCTTTAAGTGATTCTCATAATCTATTGCATATCTGACATGCATACATTCTGATGCATCCTTCCACCTAACATCTTTATTAATTTTACCATCACTTCCTATAACTTTTACATAAACTTTGCCAACATGTTTTTCTATTGTATCTTTCTTATTTTGTAACCTATGATCCTTACCTAGTTTCCAACTACAAATTTTGCATCTACATTCTTTTTGATTGACTTGGTTGTCCTCAGTCAAGATCGACTCAATCCAAGGAAATTTTTTTCCCATTCATTCTTAAATGACCTTCCAATAACCTAGTTAGATTATATCTTTCTCTTTTTAGAATTTTTGCTTGAAGATTCATAAGAAGTTTGTAGTGTATTTGATTTATCGCTTTCATTTTCAACTTGCATATCTTGGTGAGGAATATCTTCAAGTGATTGTTGGATGTCATTGTTAAGAGAATTTTCATTAGAAGGCATCTCTTGGTGAGGAATATCTTCAAGTGAAGGCTTATCAGGGTCAATAGGGTATTCTGCATAGTAGCATACAATAATATTCTTTATCATTTTTGGATTTAAAAAAACTAACTTACAGATAAAAAAAATATTCATATCGTTGAGCACATACTGAGAACTAACTATTTGAGGAAGAAAGCAGTATTGAAAATAATTACAAAATATACAACTAACTATTTAGAAGTCAAAAATCATTTGTACCTCGAATTTGTATGGATGTCGATGGCTTGTTTGATTTTGATGTATGGCTAAAATATTTGAGGATACTCTTTTTAGTAGAATATTTGGCCCCCTTCTTTCCATCATCGATGGGTGACATTTTACTTGTAAAGAAAGTGTTTTTCATTTTAGAAAAGTAATAAAATGTTAAAGAGATGTTACTTCTCTTAGGCCTCAAGATAATATTGTAACTAGAATAAACAGATGGTCGGTTGCTAGAAAATACATACATGTTTCCTACCATGTTTTATTGTGATTTTGTTAGTGTATGCCACTACTGCATTTTCTAGTGATAACACTTGTAACTGATAAGAGCACAAAAATATTCAATATACAAATTCAAATTAAATTAAGAAAAAAATTTTGTATGCAAAAAATAATTAGAGATACATATATGGAACAATATCATATTATAGTATAGAAAAGCATTTACTAAAGTATTTACCTATTTATAATATTATAATAGAAAAGTAGATCTGAATAGAAATAGAGAATCAAAGAGTTTTAACAGAAGGAGAAAAAATAGAAGACAACATGCAAAACAAGGCAAAATAGAGAAAAACATGGGAAACAAAGCATTGACATATTTTCAATAAATGATAGAAAAATAGCAAAAGAAAAACCTATAATTAGCTAATAGAAAAACAAATCTTATTACTACAACTACTTCAACTTATATTCAAAATGTCTTAAGAGAAATAAAGAACCTAGTGTAGAACATGATCCGATAGTCTATTCTAGTGCAAAATAGGGTCTAAAATTCGTTCAAAAGCATAACAGGGTCTGGATTTTCTCCTGGTGCAAAATGGGATTCGATGATCGACCTGGTGCAAAACGGGGTTCAAAAGTTGACCTGGTGCAGAACAGGGCCTGAAAGTCAGCCTAGTGTAGAATGGGGTCCGAAAGTCAACTTGATGCAGATCAGGATCCAAAAATCAACCTCGTGCATAACTGGGTTCGAAATTCGACCTGGTGTAGAACAAGGTCTGATAATCGACCTTGTACAAAACAGGATCCGAAAACCGGCCTGGTGCAAAATGGGGTCCAAAAATCAGCTTGGTGCAAAACAAGGTCCGATCTGGTGAAGAATAGGGTCCGGATATCGGTCTAGTGTAGAACAGGGTCCGAATATCGTTTTAGTGCATAACAAGGTTCAGTTTGGGTCCAAGTAGAGTTTTGTTCTAGATCAACTGGTTTTTGCACATGGTCAAAGTTCGGTGGAATTCTCGATTTTCTAATAGTTTGAATGTTTTAAATGAAAAAGTATCGTTGGCGTGTTAATTATATATAGTGGTATACTTGGCGAATTTGGCGGGATAATTTAGAAATTTTTAAAATTTTATGGCAAAAAGGGTCCTCAATTTAGGCGGGATTGCTGGCGAATTTTAAAAAAAATCCATAATACTATTATCAACGCACGACGAACCGACACCTAAAATTTTTTTGTCCCAAAAATTTTGGGCGAAAGGGCTGACGTCCAGGGTCCCCCAAATTCGCAAATTTGAATTTTTGAAAATGCAAATATTCGCCCAATTGGCAAATATTCACCGTTGTGCATAACCCTAATTTGACCTCTCAATAAGATCACTATCAAAGATAAGTTTTCTATCCCTATTATAGATGATTTTTTGGATGAATTACATGGTGCTAGATACTTTACAAAACTAGACTTGCATTTTGGGTTTCATAAAATTAGGGTTAGAGAAGAGGATATCCCTAAAACTACTTTTTGTACACATGAGATCCATTATGAGTTTCTAGTTATGCCTTTTGGTCTCACTAATGCTCCTTGCACTTTCCAAAGTATCATGGACTCTATTTTTCATCCTTTTTATTTGTAATTTTCTTCTAGATTTCTTTGATGATATTTTAATCTATAACAATTCTTGGAAGGATCATCTAGTTTATATTGACAAAGTTCACATGTTACAAAGGAAAAAACTTCTTGGTAAGAAGTTCAAATGTTCCTTTGATGTATAGGAGGTACTATACTTGGGACATATAGTAAACCATGAAGGATTCAAGGTGGATCCTAGCAAGATCAAAGCTATGCAAGATAGGTCCTTGCCCAAATTCGTTAAACAACTACATGGATTTTAGGACTCACAATATACTACAGAAAATTTATCTACAACTATGGCAAGATTTTCACTTCTCTCACCAAAAAGGATGCTTTTATTTGGTCTGAAGTTGCTTCCAAGTATTTCTAAGCCCTCAAAGAAGCTATGTATTCCACTCTAGTTTTAGCCACCCTTGAATTTAGCATGTCTTTCCTCATTGAGTGTGATGCTTTCAATACATGTATTGGAGTTTTGATGTAATATGGTCACCCATTTGCCTTTGAAAGGAAGCAAATTTCGAGTAAGAATATGGGATAGTCCACTTATGATAAGGAAATGCTAGCTATTTTCCATGCCATAGAGAAATGGAGGCTTTATTTTTTGGAGATTCAATTCATAATCAAGATCGACCATAGCAGCCTTAAGCATTTCTTAGAGTAGTATCTCTCATGCCCTAAACAAAATAAATGGATGACCAAGTTCTTAGGTTATAATTTTTTTTTAATACAAGAAAGGAAAGGAGAACATGGTGGTTGATGCCTTGTCTCACAAATACAAATTTGATGTTGTTGTCTACGTCATATCTTGTCATCATCCATAATGATTTTCTCAACTTTAGGAAGATTGGATTTTTGATACAAAGACTGCTCGGATCATTCAATACATGATGATAGGATCATCATTACATTCTTGTTTCTCATATTCTATTGGAGTGCTTTATAAAAATAACCACATTTATCTTCCTTGGTCTTTAGCTATTAATTCAGAAGTTCTCCAAGAATTATGTGCATCTCATTTGGCTAGACACTCAATATTCTTGAAAACATACTTGCAAATGAAGCAATCATTTTATTAGAAAGGATTCAAAGAAGATGTCAAGACGTTTGTGTCCAAGTGTGAGGTATGTCAAGGTAACAAAGGGGAAATAGTTAAATCTCCTAGATTTTTGGAACCCTTGCCTATCCCTAACTACCAATAGAAGCACATATCCATGGACTTCATTAAGGGCCTTACCAAATTAGAGGGAAAAATAGTGTTCTTCATGGAATTCGATCACCTTTTCAAGTATGCTCATTTTTGTGCCTTACATCATCCCTATTTAGCAAGTAAAGTGGATAAGTTATTTATTGATTATGTTTTAAAATTACATGGTATGCCCCAGACCATTGTAAGTGAATGTAAGTTGAGTACGTCCTCATTATATCACCTTCAATCGAATGGTTGAATAGAGATTGTTAATAAATGTTTGAGTACATACCTTCATTGTTTTTCCTAAGACAAGTAGTATCACTGGATCTAGTGGCTCTCATTAGCATAATGGTGGTACAATACTTCTTATTTTTCATATCTAAATATATCCCTATTTGAAGCATTGAATAGTCAAACACCTCCATCACTAGTAGACTATGTTTCAAGATCCTCCAAGGTTACCTAAGTAGATTAATTGTTACAACGACAACTTGTGCTTCAACTTCTTAAATATAATTTGACCTAGTCCCAGAATCATATGAAGCAATAATAGAACTCAAACCATTTTGAATGACAATTCAATGTAAGATATATAGTCTTTTTGTGCTTGCAAACTTACAAACAAATTTTCTTGAAGATCAAGTCTAGTCAAAAATTGTCACCTCAATTTTATGGGTCCTACAAGGTGATTCATCGCATTGGTGAAGTGGCATATCAGTTTGAGCTTCCACCATATTCCCGCATTCATCTAGTCTTTCATGTATCTTGTCTCAAATAGTTTACTGGC
Source organism: Wollemia nobilis (assembly GCA_028583015.1). Taxonomy (NCBI): domain Eukaryota; kingdom Viridiplantae; phylum Streptophyta; class Pinopsida; order Araucariales; family Araucariaceae; genus Wollemia; species Wollemia nobilis. The sequence goes on from JAQPPZ010016726.1 coordinate 1,221,397, forward strand.
CAAAAGTTGTAGTCCTAGACAAAGCTTCCAGTACTTGATAAAGAAGGTTGAATCACTCTTTAGCATGAAGTAGTATTAAGTCTAGTATTCATCATCTTTAGTCTTGATAAATTCAAGATTTCCTCATCAATTTAGAGGATCTTCTAGAAGAATATGCTACATGGGAGCCTAAAGGAATTTTCTAGTCTTTTCTAGCTTTGAGGATAAAGTTTTTTGAAGGGGAGAGCCATGTAATGATTCCAATATAACTGTGTTGTCTATTTTTATTTTTATTTGCCTAGGCCCTAGGTTTAGTTTTGTAACCCTTGAACATTAGGGTTATGGTTGTTTTTTATTTAATTTATTAATAGGAAGAAGTTTTTGATAGTTACAATCATCTTTCATATTCATATTTAAGTCATGACTATTGTGCATATAAGACTTTGCCCTCTCCAAGTGGTTATGAGAATTCATCCTCTCTAAGTGGCTAAAGATTTGAATTGATTTAAATCTAGAATTCGATTATTGCTTATAGATTTTTTAGCAATTAGATATGAATTATTATCGTGCATTATTAACTTTTTTTGTTATTTGCTAAATTCTTGAGGTTGTTTATTAACACACTACGTGCCAAAATGTTGTTTTTTTAATCTTCCTCAAGATCCACACTTCTCTTTTTATTCCTTCATTGGTTCATGATAATTCACTCCAAGAGGAAATCAAATTGCTCCAATCTACTAGCACTTTTCCAATATTCAGTAGATTTTTCCTCCTACAAGCCAATCGCTTTCTCCTACTAGCAGATCACTAATTGGTCCCAGTATTTTACTTAGAAAAATTTTAAGGGGTTTTTGAGGTTCTAATTGATTGTTTCCAACTATTGTTTGCCCTTAAAATGGAAAAATTCCCAAGGTAGTGGCTTGTCACTACAAATACTAAATAAAATATAAAATAAAATTAATACTTCTCATGATCTACAAACAAGACAGGAATAATTAAAATATTTACTTTCATATAAGCACAATAGATTGACTTATGCCTTTCATTATATAGTTAGTTTAGTAAACATGTTCAAAAATACCATCTTCATCATCACTTTTATTCTTATTTGTAGGCTTAATACCACTTCTTGTTAACATTTACAATATTTATTACTAACTTCCTAAATCAACCAGTTTACTTATCCATTTGTATCTTGATTTGGAATTTTCCCATCATTTTTCTATTCCCTCCAATATTTCATCCTCGTTGTTATATTTTATTTTTTCAAATTAGAACAATTTGGATTGTACTCTATCGGTTTAACTATTTTCAAGGAAACTAGTTATATACAAGTTTATTGTTGCAACCTTGAAAAGCCTAAAGTGTAAGGGACAACTTCCATATTACTTTAATTTTATGTTGCCTCAAAACCCCAAATTGTAAGGGATAGCCTTTGTACCAATGCCTTTTTATTATAAGAAAATAATTTTCTACTATATAAAAATATGAAGATGATTTACGTTGGTCAAACTCAACCTCTTTCATAACTTTTCCCTTAAATAATGACTATAAATATTTCTTGTTTATTTTAAAATTGACTTTGCACATTACAATTACTTGTGCACTACATTCTTATTGGTGTGTTTTGTTGTTTCATCTAAATTAATCATGATAATCCTTGCATTTGATGAGGTGGAGGGTCCTTATGACTAACACTTTTCATATCTTACTTGAACAATTTTACTTGTAGTCTCTTGCCATGTTCCCACTCTCATAGTATATGCAACATCGAAATATTATTTTTTCATAGTCCACTTATTGAATATATTTTCTTGACTTATATTTAATCATTGTGGATTAGCAAAAGTTTTAAAAAATCAATGAAAATGCATATCCAAAAAGATATAACTATATTTTAGTCTATAGAAAGCAATGCTACCTATATGAAATCCCTTATACTATTAATAATATTTTTTAACACTTACTTGTTTATAAGTTGATATGGAAGTTTAAAAATTGACCTATACTAGAACCCTTATAATAGCATCTATTTTTTTATAGAAATTTATCATTCCATGATCTTAGATACAAGTTAATCTGCCACATAAACCATGGGCTATTGCATATTATTTTTTTCCTAACTTAAAAATTAGAAAATATTGTAAGGAAAAAAAAAACTTACGAAAATTTCATCAAATATGAATTCAATATCCACCTTTAAGTGTCCATAAAACATAGTGAGTATATATTGAATTTACATTTTAGTCCTCTACTTTTAAGAATCATTATATCATACTCAATCATCTCATAGTTGATGGTCATTTTGGTGAATCATCATTTTCCACGATGGGGACTTCCATATATTCATTCTTCTATTTGTATTTAATCATTAAAAATTACTCCCCTCAATAAATGCATCCTTAGTTCTAATTAGGAATTTCTTAAATAAATTTTCTTTGTTGATTAAACTATTTCTCATAAGACTCCATTCTTTAAATTTATCCAAATATATGGAGTAAGAACTTTAAACATGAGTCCTTAATAAGGACACTAGGTATTGTCCTATAATATATCTTAAGGTCTTGTTCATTACATTAGTTACTAGGTATATTATTATTGTTGCATTGTAATAGGGGTAACTATTAACAATCGAGTTCATTGTCTCTAGTCTAGGTAGTTTCTATTACACATCATGTCATTCATTGTTTCCTTATTTCTTAGCTAGTTATTATCTTTCCCATTTATTATCTAGTTGTCAGACACTAAATTTACCATTGTAAAAAAATTTTAAAAGCCTTTTAAATTAATAAAAATTTATTTGAAATCATACTCACATTATTGGCATCAAATCAATTCTACTTGAAACTTTAGAAACCAATGTGCTCTGACTTTGAGAGTTGTAGTGCACTACGATTCCCTTTGGATTTATATGTTAATATTATTTTCTATCCTTTGGGATCTTCACTTATTTCTCTCTTCCAGTACTTAAACAATTGAAAAGTTAAATTGTTTGCTACAACCATTGAAGCATATAGAATTCCTTTTCAAAGTTGACTTATTGGAGTTGGTTTCTTTTGGAGTGATCTTGGGTGTTGGAATAGGTGGTGGTTAAGATTATTTTGAGGCCATGATCTATTTTTATATTGTATTGTACATGTAAGCCTTTTGGGCCCTTGTAAATTTTGAAAAAGGTATTTTTATAATATTTTAATCCTTAAGGTTGGTCACTTAACCTTGACCTAAAGAAAGGTATATTGTAATTAGGTATAAATACCCCATCATATAAACCATTTTGTTATCCATTGGAGTGTATTTCTATTATTTGATATTGAGATAATTTGGAGTACAAGGACACCCACATATACTATATGCATCACTTTATGTGTGTTTATTTTTTAGTAATAATAAGTAATGTGTTGATTCCATTCATTTATAAAAATTATTGTGAAATCTAACATGGTATCAAAGTGGGTGTGAACCTTTGTTACTCAAATGTGTGTTATCAGTAGTTCAACTTCTATAGCTTCTCCTAAGGGAAACTAGATTTGGGGATTTTTTATAAAGTTGACAACAAGACTAGAAGAAGGGTTTATCAATAAAAAACCTAAGTAGAACTGGATCATGAGGATCTCACTTGATTCAATAGATTTGCTCTAGGAAAATATTTATTGACAATTTCCTTTGTTCTTCTCATTGGCATTCAATCCTTTGTTGAACTTTTTGATTTTTTACTAGATGGATGCCCTAGTTTCAATTGAGAATTTTGAAAATATCAATGGTATTTTATGTACTTTTCAAAAAAATCCATTTACTTTTCTCTTTTGGGTTATTGTGTTCAATAGCAACACAAATGAGAGGACAAAGTTCTTGATCATCATGAAAAATAAAAGAAGAGGTTTAATCTTTTCAGATAGATCCCTGGTCCTAGAGAAACCATGGGTAGAATTTATGCTTGGCAAAGACTTCTAAGTCAATAGCAACACAAATGAGAGTACAAAGTGCTTGATCATCATGAAAAAATAAAAGAAGAGGCTGAAGCTTTTCAGATAGATTCCTAGTCCCAAAGAAACCATGGGTAGACTTTTTGCTTGGCAAAGACTTCCAAGTCAATTGACAAAGTTGTTAAAATGGTCTATAAACTTTTTTTTGCATAGATATGAGATGATATCTTGATTGGTTATGTTTGAAAAAAAGGTTGAGTTGTTATATATGAGAGGATGATGTGGCATGACACATGGTAGGTGACAAGGCGGTCTATACACTAACATGGTAGTTAATATGAAGGATGATGTGGTAGGTGTTATAGGGATATGGATTCCAAAATTGCAAACTATACACCACTTAGCATGTATAAATATAGAATGATCCATTCAAAATCTACCAACTCATAAAACTTGACTATACATTTAGATAGTCGGTAGTAAACATGGAGAAGCATAGAATTACAAGAAAATCAGAACTTGACAAATGGTATAGTGTGGTTCATATATTACCAGGCTAACTAGAGTGTGATAAGTGGTGTAGTATGATTTCTAATACCTTCCTTAGTGGCTTGCATAGTCAATGCATAGGTGGCAGGCCCTTGATCATTACAAGTGGTGTTATGTGATTTGTCGATACTCTATCTAGTTAGCACACAATTGGAACCCCCTTAGCCACTTATGTAGTGATACATGGTAGTCTCATTTGCTAAAAGTATTGAATTTTTTTAATATTTTCCTTAGTTTTAGAGGCTTTATATGATTCTAGATCAAAATTTTGGGGGCCATAACTTTTACATATGGAAGCATTTTGAGCCCATTTCTAAAAATGATAGTTTTTTTATATCTCTACATTAGTGGTGTTTTTTCTATCATAGTTGCATATAGTACTTTGTATTTTAGTAGGATAGTTATGGATGAACATTTTCCCTTACTAAATTTTCTAAACTATGCTACCTAGAAAATTAATATTGAAGCTTTTCTCTAGAGTAAGGGGTTACTCAAATATGTGAATGAGGAATCTCATGCTATATTAATTTTGAAGAAAGAAAATAAGTCTGTAGGGATAATAATGAGGCTCTAGGTGTTATATCTCTTTATATTTACAAGATATATGATGCTCATGTTAGTAGTATCACAAACCCTAAGGACTTGCTTGATAAATTTTAGGGATTAGGTGATCACATTGATTCTACATAAATCACTAGGTTGGGGGCTAAGCTTTCTATTTTGACTATGAAATTTTTTGATACTATTGGTGAGTATGTTATTCGTTTGAAGAAATTACAAGAAGCTATTTGGATTGCAAGAGGATTACCAAAGGTGACAAGAGAAGGACATAAATATGTGGAGAAAAAGAACATTGAATTACTTAATTATCTTCAAAAATATCTCAAATATATATGAGATAGTTGCTATTGTAATTGATATGCTTTAAGAGTAATTTCCTAATTCTCCTATACCATAAATTGATGATGTATTGAAGTACTTTTTGCATCATTAGGCTAGAAGAAAAATACATAAGGGTAATTTTATCATCAATCAAGCTCATCCAAAGGAAGATATCAACAAAGCTCAAAGTGATAAGAAGCTAAAACATAATGAGAATCCAAAGAAGCCCTTTAAAATCCAACATGTGAGTATTGCAAGAAGGAAGGACATAAAGATGGATTTTATTGAATTTGTGTCAAGATGCTTGAGGAAGTAGCAGAAAAATAGGGTGTTTATGTTGCTCTCTTCTATGTAGAGTGTGATGAAATTTTTGGATAGACCTTAGAGGCACATGTAGTTGTTCATTTAGAATATTGGGCATCCACTTCTTCTAATAAGTGGAGTACATATCTAGAAAAAACTAGGCATATAACAAAGCACAAACATCTCTTATGGGGTACAACAAATTTCATTTAAGGGAGTGTGTTGTTATTGATTTTTTTTTTCTTTATAGGTTACAAGATGTAGAGAGATCAACATTGGATATTATTATTTGATGAGATACTTAATATTCCTAATATTGACCCTAATATCTTTTCTATTTATCACATTACTCATATGAATAAAAAGGTAGAATTTTGGCCTAATAGTTGGGTACTTAAGGATATAGACAATGGCTTTAAAATTGTTGTTTTTGGCTATTGTGATAAATTAGAAAAAATATATATGTTGGTAGAAAGGCCCAATTCTTCTATTTATTCTTCTAGGAAGAAATATTTTATTTTTATGGTTGCACATGCAAATGATCAGAGTCAGATATGGCACCATAGGCTTGGGCATCTCAAATATGGATCCTTGAGATATATGAGTCAACATCAAATGGCCATTGGAATTTTGCACATATCACCTCCAAGTGTTGCATGCGAGGAATGCATTCTTTGGAAGCATCATAAGGAGACCTTCCTAGAGGGGACTATAAGATGGGCTACCCACCCCTTGAAGATCATACCTAATAACATTTTTGGACCTATGGGTACACCATCTCTTTTTGGAAATATGTACTTCCTCCTTTTTATTGATGATTTTTCTAAATATGTGTGGTTGTATACTATTCACACTAAGGATAAGGTCTTTGATAGATTCAAGACCTTCAAGGATCTTATAGAAAATTAGTTGGATAGAAAAATCAAATGTCTTAGGGGAAATGGAGGAGGTGAGTACATAAGTAATGTCTTTCATAAATTTTTGGCTATTCATGGAATTGCATGTTAGAGAACTATTCACATGGCTAAAAGGAAGAATAGGATAATCATGGAGATTCCATAGTGTATAACTCATGCCAAGGAAATAAAGCATAAATTTTAGGTTGAGGTCATCATTTGTGTAGTAGAAATCATCAACAGGGTTTCCACTAGGGTTGTTCGGGCCATGATAAATATTTAGAGGTTAACAAAAGATAAGCCCGATGTGTCTCAATTTTGTATCTTTAGTTGTTGATCATGGAATTACATATCGAAAGATATAAAAAGGAGGTACTAAAGAGTCACAAATGCATATTTGTGGGGTATTCAAAAACCTCAAAGGAATATTATCTTTATGATTATTAGAGGCATGAGGTTTTGATTTGGAGAGGTGTCAATTTTTATGATGTTTTTCTAGGTTCTCCTTCTAGTCCAGCACCTAAGCTTTTGGAAGATGACTCTTCTAATCCTTTAAATAATTTAGATTCAATTGTTTCTTCATATATTTTGGTAGGCTCTATTCCCATTAGAGCATCTTCTTCATGTTCATCTTTGAGTGGAGGTCCATTGTCTAATGGTTTGACCTTCTCATGGGCAACACCACTGATAGCGCTTTATTTTCTATATTTAGGACATGTTGTATAGGCATGTTGATAGCATAAACTAGGCATATAATAAAGAATAAACATCTATTATGGGGTATAAAAAATTGCATTTAGGGGAGTGTGTTGTTATTGGAGATTAATATTCTTTGTATGTTACAAGATGTGGAGAGATCAACATTGGATATTATTTTTTGATGAGGTACTTAATGTTCCTAATAATAGCCCTAATCTCTTGTTTATTTATCGCATTACTCATACGAATAAAAAAGTAAAATTTTGGCCTAATAGTTGGGTACTTAAGGATATAGACCATGAATTTAAAATTGTTACTTTTGGCTATTGTGATAAATTAGATGAAATGTATAAGTTGGTAGAAAGACCCGCTTCTTCTATATATTCTTCTAGGAAGAAATATTTTGTTGTTATCGTTGCACATGCAAATGATGAGAGTCAAATATGGCACCATAGTCTTGGGCATCTCAAATATGGATCCTTGATATATATAAGTCATTATCAAATGGCCATTGGACTTTTGCACATATCTCCTCCAAGTGTTGCATGTGAGGAATGCATTCTTGGGAAGCATCATAAGGAAACCTTTCTAAAGGGAATTGTAAGATGGGCTACCCACCCCTTGAAGATCATATATAATGACATTTGTGGACCTATGGGTAAACCATTTTATTTTGGAAATATGTACTTCCTCCTTTTTATTGATTATTTTTCTAGATATATGGGTAAGACCTTCAAGGCTCTTATAGAAAATTATTTGGATACAAAAATCAAATATCTCATGGAAAATGGAGGAGGTGAGTATATAAGTATTGCCTTTCATAAATTTTTGGCTATTCATGAGATTGCATATTAGAGAACTATTCACTAAACTCCTGAGTGGAATGGCATGGCTAAAAGGAAGAATAGGGTAATCATGGAGATGTCATAGTGTATGAATAATTCCAAGGAAATGAAGCACAAATTTTGGGGTGAGGTCCTCATTTGTGTAGTAGAAATCATCAACAGGATTTCCACTAGGGTTGTTCGAGCCATGACAATTCTTAAGAGGTTAAAAGAAGATAAGCCCGATGTGTCTTAATTTTGTATCTTTAGTTGTTGAGCATGAAATTACATACCCAAAGATATTAAAAAGGAGGCACTAAAGAGTCACAAATGCATATTTGTGGGGTATTCGAAGACCTCAAAGGAATATTCCCTTTATGACCGTTAGAGGCATGAGGTTTTGATTTGGAGAGGTATCATTTTTTATGATGTTTTTCTAGGTTCTCCATCTAGTCCACAACCTAAGATTTTGGAAGATGACTCTTCTAATCCTTTAAGTAATTTTTACTCATTTGTTTCTTCATATATTTTGGTAGGCTCTATTCCCATTAGAGCATCTTTTTCATATTTATCTTTGAGTGGAGGTCCATTGTATATTGGTTTGACCCTTTCATGGGCAACATCATTGATAGCACTTTCTTTTCTATATTTAGGACACATTGAATAGGTACATCAATTTAGAGTGCTTTAGCTTTGCATAATGAGGTGAGTGGTAATTTTGATTTGGATTCTGCAATTTTGGATTTTGATGTTTCTTTGTCATAGAGTGCACATGATCCTTCTTTAGTTCATCTAACACCCTAGTGGGTTAAGACACTTGTAAGGATGATTAGCCTATTCTATCTCTAGAGTGACACTAAAAGGCTTCTTGTCAATCATTTCTCTCAAAGGTTGCTCATTCTCAAGACCCTCTTACATATTCTTAGGATAAAGTATGACTAAAATTGGAATATGTTATTCTTGTAGAGTATAAGGTCTTGATGAATAACAAGACATGTGATCTTGTTCCTCTTCTATAAGGAAATAATGTTGTTGTACGCAAATGGGTCTACATGACCAAGTATACCTTTGATGGTCAGGTGGAGAAGTACAAGGTATGACTTGTTGCTAAGGGATTCTCTTCATAGGAGGGAGTTGATTATTTTGAGATATTTGATACAATGTGAAGAACACAAGCTTATACTGAGAGGGGGATGAATAGTATAAGACCACTTTTTACTTTTCTTTACCCAAACAATATTATCCAATATATCAATGCAATATCAACAATAGTAATCAAATAAATGCACAAATCACCACACACAATAGAGACACCAATTTAACGTGGTTCACCCAATGTGGGCTACTCCACGGAGAAAATATTTCACTAATATTTTCTCAACAAATCTCTTGGGAATCCTTTCCTTATTACAATTTTTATGCACCTCTATTCAAAGGAGACGCCAATCCTCTAATATGGTTTGTGGGAACCAATCCACAGGAGACACCAATCTCCTTAGTTGGTTTATGGATATCTATCCATAGGATAACTTCTTCTCCTTTGCTCTGGCTAGTGATACTCTAGAAGACTACTGCCTCCACTACACTGGCTTGTAGATATCTCTCCATAGAAGACTTTCTCCTCACTTAGAAGATGTTTGTCCTCATTGCCATGGCTAATGGATCTCTATCCACTGGAGACTACTATCCTCTGCTCTGTCACCTTCAAATATTGCTCTCAGCTCTGCTCAATCTCTATCTCAAATCTGCACTAAACACAATCCTTTGATCTAGCACAAATCTACTCAATCTTTATCTCAAATCTACACTAAACATTGTCATTCAGTGTAGCACAAATATAATAAATATCTATATCAAATCTACACTAAACACAGTCCTTCGGCCTAGCACAAATATGCTCAATATTTGTTTCTGATATAGCACAAACCTGTTTTCAAATCTACACCAAACTCTGTCCTCAAATTTGTCCTCAAGCCTTAATACAAGGCTTGATCCAATCACAAATCAACTCTTCTAGATTTACCCCAAACCTTAACTCAAGGTTTGAACAAATCAATCAATCAACTTTGCTCTTAAGTCTTCTCAAATACTTACCTCAATTTTGCATTGTAAGCTTCCACAAAAGCTTACACTAATTTGTCCACAAGTCTTCACCAAGACTTACCTCAAATCTGCTCAACAAGTTCTCACTAGAACTTGTCCAATCTGCTCAATAATTCTTCACTAAGACTTACCTCAAATCTGATTGTAAGCTTTCACAAAATCTCACACAAATTTGTCATTAAGTCCACTCTAGGACTTGCTCAAATCTGCTCACTAGATTTCACAAAATCTTGTTCAAATCAAATCAATCTATTATAGAAAACTTCTTCAATCACACAAACAAGTTTCACTCTGAATCTTGTTTAACTTAAAGAAACATATAGAGAATGGTTAGAGACTCAATATGCTTCACACTCACAACAATGCTCAATCACTTTCAATCTCTCTTGTTTTACCACATAAACATATAGAGAATGGTTAGAGACTCAATATGCTTCACACTCACAAAAATGCTCAATCACTTTCAATCTCTCTTGTTTTACCATAGAAACATATAGAGAATGGTTAGAGACTCAATATGTTTGACATTCACAGAACACTCGATCACTTTCAATTTATCCTTCAAATCAATTAATAATAAAGAAAAATGTATTTCATAGAACTTGAACTATCACTCCAATGCTTTCAATCATTTATACTCAATCAAATTCACTCAATAAATCACTTAATGAAACACAACTTGTTTAAAAATCCTAAAAAAGTGTTTCACTTCATTTCCAACAAATCACACTATTAATCTCAATCCTTGACTCAATATGATTCCTCATTTACATAAAAATGATACTCATGTTCTTTTAACAAACCCTAATCATGCACATGAAGGTTTACTCAAATATTTCCAACAATGCTTATCAAACAACCTCACATAACAATGATACTCATGATATTTCACAATTCCTAGTTCAAGATAGTTCTCAATCTCTCACTTAAATGTTCTCATAAACATTCACAAATCATGCACATGAAAGCTTACTCAACAAAGCTTATTAAAAAAACCTTTTCACTCCAACTTAGCATTCATACCATTCAACCCAACAACATTTCACTCACAAGGATGATATGCCCATACCTTTTGTTTGATGAAGAATTGACCTCAAAATTTGTCTCAATCACAATCAATCTCTTTGCCAATCTCAAAGGTTAGGTAGCAAAAATCTTCACCCAAATACTCTCTCAATATTAATTCAACATTACAAAATTAACAAACTCAAGTACCTGTGGGATTCGATGCACAATTTAATTAAAAATTAAAATACCTCCTTGTGCGCTCCCTGTGGGATTCGATCCTTGGTCAAAGTGCCTCCAACGCCTTAGTCGTGGCTCCCCTGCCGCATGAGCTAAGTGCTCACGTGGGAGGCAAAGGTGCCTAGGGCACTTTGACTCCTCCTTACATGCCAAAAGCCAAAAAGGCTTTGTCCTACATCGTCACCGAGAATCGAACGTAGCACCTCTGCGTTCCAAACACTTTGCACACCTCTAATTCGCCACTAGCCCAACCATTGGTTGGTGTTTATCCTTTCCTCCTTACTCACTTTTTCTTCCATGAATTTCAAGGGAAAATAAAAATTATAATCTTTTATCCTTTGCTTGCTCATGAAATATTTTGCCTTCACTTCAAACTCGCATGCATTCAAAATAATTTTGGAGACTTACCTTTTAGGGGTAAGTGCTATGGTATTTATACCATATGCCTTCCTTTTTCCAACTTCGATGGAGAATATAAAATTTGAATTCATTTTGGTGCCCAACCCAACTTTGGGTTATGAAAATATTATTTTTATAAATAAATTTACAACATAAATATTATAAATTATTTATAAACTACCTTAGGCATAATTAAACTTTTAATATTATAATAAAGTATTATAATATTATTTCCATTGGGCCTAGGTGTTTTTCTCTTTCGCCCTTAGATATTTTATGACCACCTTTAATATTATAATAATAAATATTATAATATTATTTCCTTTAGGCCTTTTCTTCAGGGTATTTAACCATCCTTTTGACCAATCATCTGGAACTCTTAGACCAAATATCTTGGGCTTAAAATATAAATATTTTAACCCTTCTTTTTCCAAGTCCTGCACTAATTCCTGACACTGACTCTTGACATCAATGACAACACAACTAACTCAAAATTTCCAATAATCTCCCCCTTTGTCATTAATGGCAACCCCTTTTTTTTAACCAAACCTTTTCCTCTTTCAAAAATGCTCCCCTTAACTGAATGCTCTCCCCCTAACTCAAATCTCTCCCCCTTTGTCATCAATGGCAAAGGTCCACCTTTGGGGCTTGGGGCTAAGAATGAGACTCTTAGCTTAGCCCCTCCCCCACCTCCTCTTGAGGTGGTTAATTCTAGGGTGGGAGTATCTCTACTCCCAACATGCACTGATATTTACCTTTGTCCACCATTCTTCCTCAATTGATCCTTCTAATTCCTTTGACTATTTATATTCTTGCTTGTCTCTAGAAGTTTTGCTCTACACCACTTTGTTGTATGCCCATCATTATTGCACTTATAAAAATTAATGTTGTTATTCCTTAAAGGTGTAAATATCTTGGGGTTTCTCTTGGTGAAGCCATATCCATTCCTGTCATGAACCCTACAATTTATTGCCTTGTGACCAAACTGATTACAAGAGTAGCAATACCCTTGAAAGAGATATTTGTTTCTAAAATTTCCATATTCATATCTTTCATGTGTCCTAAAATGTGTAGCCTTGTGCCCAAACCTATGACATGAGAAGCATCATCCATTGAAACTACCTTGCCTTGATCCCATTGGTCTCTTAGTCTCTTTTACCCTGTGTTGTTTCATGTTCCATATGTTCCTCATTTGTGCATTGTTCCTTCTCCTATTGAATTTTCTATTGTTCAATTCTTCCTCAAAAGTCTCACTCTCTCTTACACTCTCTTCTTCTGAAGCTTCTTCCTTGGAGCTTGAGATTGACTCCTCTCCTTGTTTTCTTTGTACCTGTTCAAAACCAAGACCTATCTTGTTTGATGAATATTTTTGTACCTTGATAATATTATCCAAGTTCTTTGAGCTTCTCCCAAACCTGTGTAGCTTGTATTTAGACTCTTTTACTTCCTTCCTTAGTAAATCTACTTCATGCTCTAACCTTTCACATTCTAAAACCTTAGCCTCTAACCTCTATTTAAACTTCCTTGTCTTGGCTATTGAGTTGGTTAGATCTTCTATAAGCTTTCCTTTATCTTCATCACATTCTTGAAATTGAAGCTTGATTTTTGAGTTCTGCTTTCTTACCTTCCTTAATGCATCAAGGGAATAAATAAGTTCACCCTCAAGATCAACTTCTCCTTTCTCTAATTCTTCCTCTATTTGTTTGCCTTTGAAATCATCTTCATTATTTTCTAATTTATTTCCACTAGAAGCACTTCCTTCTTCTTCTATTACCATAAGAATACTTTCTTCTTCTGGACCTTCACTAGCATCCTCATATTCATCATCACTGAAACTAAATCCATTCCTTGTACAACTATCTTCAAGATGGCCAAAGTTACCACATCTAAAACACTTAAGAATTATTGGTGACCTATTTCTAACCACTTCTTTTTCTTCTACCAGAAATAGAATTTCATCTTCATCATATTTTGAGGAACTTTCATCACTATCACTTGAACTCTTACCTACCTTGTCTGCATAGAAACTCTTCTTATGCCTTTGGATGAATTTATTTCCTTGCTTGTTTTGTTCATCCCTACTTTTCTTTTGGTACCTATGTTTTCTTGTTTTCCTATTCTTATGATCCTGTTTTTCTTCATCATTGCTATTTCTAGCCTATGGACAATCAGATGCATAGTGACCATATTTTCCACAATTGAAACATCTAACTTATTTCGTACCTTTATACTTTCTTGAGTCCTTGTTCCTTCTGCCATAATTTACTTCTTCATCACTGGATGACTCATTGCTTGAATCTGACTTCTTACCCTTTATCTTCTTAGTAACTTTGAAGGTTGCTTATTTCTGGGGAATAGGTTCCTATTTTATTCTCATCTCAAAAGCTGTGAGAATTCCATGTAATTCATCCCTTGTCAAAAGTTCAATATCTTTTGACTCTTCTATAGCTGAAATATTTTCACTATGCCTCTTTGGGAGTGACCTTAGAATCTTATCACAAATATTTGTTTCTTCAAATTTAAGCCCAAGTCCTTCCATGGAGTTAACAACCTCATCCACATGAAGTAGATATGCAACAATGTTTTCCTCTTCCTTCATCTTTAGGTCTTCAAATGTTCTCTTGTAATTTTGCAACTTTACCCTTTTGACCTTTTTGTCTCCCTCATAGATACCTTTCAATTTATCCTAGATTTCCTTTGTAGATGTGCAATGCATAACCTTTATAAAATTTGTTTCACGCAAACCCTTTAAAATTCCATTCATTTCCTTTGAATTATTCAGATGTAGGAGCTTACCATATTTATCTATAGGTGGAGTAGTTGGCGGTATGTATCCATTCTCAACTACTTCCCATATTTCATTTCCAAGTGCCATTAGGTGAATCTTCATTCTCATACTCCAAAGTACATAATTATTCCCATTGAACAATGGTGTCAAATTCCTTGAAGATCCATTCTAAGAATCCATTTGTGTTCTTGTGTGCTTTTCCTTCAAGATGTTAAACTCTTTCGAAGGAACCCGCTCTGATGCCAATTGAAGAACACAAGCTTATACTGAGAGGGGGTGAATAGTATAAGACCACTTTTTACTTTTCTTTACTCAAACAATATTATCCAATATATCAATGCAATGTCAACAACAATAATCAAAGCAATGCACAAATCACCACACACAATAGAGACACCAATTTAACGTGGTTCACCCAATGTGGGCTACTCCACGGAGAAAATATTTCACTAAAATTTTCTCAAAAAATCTCTTGGGAATCCTTTCCCTATTACAATGTTTATGGACCTCTGTCCAAAGGAGACACCAATCCCCTAATCTAGTTTGTGGGAACCAACCCACAGGAGACACCAATCTCCTTAGCTGGTTTGTGGATCTCTATCCATAGGAGAACTTCTTCTCCTCTACTTTGGCTGGTGATCCTCTAGAAGACTACTGCCTCCACTGCACTGGCTTGTGGATCTCTCTCCATAGAAGACTCTATCCTCACTAAGAATATCTCTATCCTCACTACCCTGGCTAATGGATCTCTATCCACTGGAGACTACTATCCTCTACTCTATCACCTCCAAAGCTTACTCTCGATCTTCTCAATCTCTATCTCAAATCTGTACTAAACATAGTCCTTCGATCTAGCACAAATCTGCTCAATATCTATCTCAGATCTGCACTAAACACTATCCTTCGGTCTAGCACAAATTTGCTCAATCTCTATCTCAAATATGTACTAAACATAGTCCTTTGGTCTAGCACAAATCTTTTCAATCTGTATCTGATCTGGCACAAACCTATCCTCAAATCTGCACCAAACTCTATCCTCAAATCTGTCCTCAAGCCTTAACATAAATCTTGGTCCAATCACAAATCAACTCCGCTAGATCTGCCCCAAACCTTAACTCAAGGCTTGAACAAATCAATCAAACAACTCTACTCTCAAGTCTTCTCAAAGACTTACCTCAATTTTGCATTGTAAGCTTCCACAAAAGCTTACACTAATCTATCCACAAGTCTTCACCAAGACTTACCTCAAATCTGCTCAACAAGTTCTCACTAGAACTTGTCCAATATTCTCAATAAGTCTTCACTAAGACTTACCTCAAATATAGTTGTAAGCTTCCACAAAAGCTCACACAAATCTGTCCTTAAGTCCACTCTAGGACTTGCTCAAATCTGCTCACTAGCTTTCACAAAATCTTGTTCAAATCAACTCAATCTATCACAGAAAACCTCTTCAATCACACAAACAAGTTTCACTCATAATATTTTTTAACTTACAGAAACATATAGAGAATGGTTAGAGACTCAATATGCTTCACACTCACAAAAATGCTCAATCACTTTCAATATCTCTTGTTTTACCATAGAAACATATAGAGAATGGTTAGAGACTCAATATGTTTCACATTCACAAAACACTCAATCACTTTCAATTTCTCCTTCAAATTAATTAAGAAATAAAGAACAATTTGTTTCACAAAACTTGAACTATCACTCCAATGCTTTCAATCAATTATACTCAATCAACTTCACTCAATCAATCACTTAATGAAACACAACTTGTTTACAAACCCTAAACAAGTGTTTCACTTCACTTCCAACAACTCACACTATGAATCTCAATCCTTGACTCAAGATGATTCCTCATTCACATAACAATGATACTCATGTTCTTTTCACAAACCCTAATCATGCACATGAAGGTTTACTCAAATATTTCCAACAATGCTTATCAAACAACCTCACATAACAATGATACTCATGATATTTCACAAACCCTAGTTCAAGATAGTTCTTAATCTCTCACTCAAATGTTCTCACAAACATTCACCAATCATGCACATGAAATATTACTCAACAATGCTTATCAAACAAACCTTTTCACTCCAAATTAGCATTCATAACATTCAACCCAACAATATTTCACTCACAAGGATGATATGCCCATACCTTTTGTTTGATGAAGAATTGACCTCAAAACCTGTCTCAATCACAATCAATCTCTTTGCCAATATCAAAGGTTAGGTAGCAAAAATCTTCACCCAAATACTCTCTCAATATTAATTCAACATTACAAAATTAACAAACTCAAGTACACCTTATTATCTCCAAACTTTATCAAATAAAGACTTCAACCATTCAGTTTCACAATGACCCTTTTCAAAAATTTAATCCATGAAGCAATCCAAACACTACTTATGTCTCCCCACTCAAAATTGCATTTTTCAAGTAATTAACTTTATAAAACAATGCAATATATTTTTAACCCTCAATAAAATATTTCTCACTTTCTCTAAGGTAAAAATTAATTACCTTACCCTTTTAACTCCCTAAGCACTTTAACAAAAACCAAATAACCCACGTGCTAATAATTTTCCCTCTTCACACTATAACCCAAGTGCAAAAATTAAACTATGCACTTTGAGTGCCACCAACGACCTTAGTCAATGCACAATTTAATTAAAAATTAAAATACCTCCTTGCGCACTTCCCATGGGATTCAATCCCTAGTCGAAGCACCTCCAACACCTTAGCCACAACTCCCATGTCGTGTGAGATAAGTGCTCACGTGGGAGGCAAAGGTGCCTAGGGCACTTTGACTCCTCCTTACACGCCAAAAGCTAAAAAGGCTTTGTCCCGCATCACCATCGAGAATCGAATGCAGCACCTCTACGTTCCAAACACTTTACACACCTCGGATTCATCGCTAGCCCAACCATTGGTTGGTGTTTGTCCTTTCCACCTTACTCGCTTTGTCTTCCATAGATTTTAGGGGCAAATAAAAATTATAATATTTTATCCTTTGCTTGCTCACGAAATATTTTGCCTTCACTTCAAACTCGCATGCATTCAAAATAATTTTGGAGACTTACCTTTTAGGGGTAAGTGCTATGGTATTTATACCATATGCCTTCCTTTTCCAACGTCGACGGAGAATATAAAATTTGAATTCATTTTGGCACCCAACCCAACTTTGGGTTATGAAAATATTATTTTTATAAATAAATTTATAATATAAATATTATAAATTATTTATAAACTACCTTAGGCATAATTAAACTTTTAATATTATAATAAAGTATTATAATATTATTTCCATTGGGCCTAGGTGTTTTCCTCTTTCGCCCTTAGACCTTTTTTGACCACCTTTAATATTATAATAATAAATATTATAATATTATTTCCTTTAGGCCTTTTATTTAGGGTATTTTGTTGGACATTTTGAGTCCCTAAGCTAAAATGTTGTCATTGATGTCAAAAGAGCATTTAATGTCAAAAGGATCTATGAAGGGTTTTTGTGAAAACCAAGGCAGGAAAAATAAAAGGTTTTATTTAAAACCATGGACAACATATTTGATCTGGGTTTTTCTTAAAACCCAAGTTGGGCTTTCGTTTCATCGAAAAAGGTGCCCCGATGATGGAGTTATTTGAGTTTTAATATTTGGTTTAAATTTTAATTATTTAAAATTTAAATTTAAATGTAAAGTTTCCCATCGACGTCATCAAGCAAACATAAATTCATATTTCCATCGACGTCTTCGAAGTGTTTTAAACACTATATAAAGGGGTGGTAAATAAATCAAAGTTTTATCCTTGCTCTTGTGATAAATGTTTGGCATTCGAATAAGTCTATGAGCTCGTGCGAATTTTGAGAAGAGAAGCAGGAAAGAAAATGACAGCGCTTGGAAAGTCAAATCATGGTGGGAAGCGTGGTGCATTGGCAAATCATTTTGGTTTAAGGCACAAGGCAGCGCAAACACCAGGGATCGAATCCCTTGGATGGCATTTCGAAAGGCGTGTGGAAAGCGCTTTGGCGCTTTGTCTTTTGCGGAAGGTGGAGGAAGGTTTAAGGCACTTTGGGCCTTTGCCTTTCCAATGAGCGCCTAGCTCATGTGGAATCTTAGTCGTGGCTAAGACGCTCGCGGTGTGGCAAGTCGGGGGTTCGAATCCCCTTGAGGAGGTAATTACGTTTTGCATTTAAATAATTTTTATTAGCCCTAAAGTTTGGAGTTATAAGGTAGTTAATGGAAATTAAAGTTTGTTATTAGGGCTGTGATTATTATTGCAAAGCATAATTGGTTTATGATTTATTTGATGGTTATGGAGAATTAATTTTAGGAGAAATAAGGAGTTGTTTTTTAAAAGTAATTTTGAGAGGTTTATTATTTTTGATAAGGGTTTTAATAAAAGGGACTTTGGTGGATGTGTTTATTAACTTGGAGTAAAAAGGGTGTAATTTGAGTAATGCTTTATTTTGTGATTATTTGAAGTCCATTAACCCTTGTTTAGATTGGAAAGGAAAGTTGTGTTTAAGTGTGGCAGATTTTATGGACAACTTATTGGCATCAAAAAGGTATGGGCACATTCTCCTATTGATTGTTTATGGTGGTTGATTTCTGAAATATCATTGGAGAGAAAAGGATTGATTGTGGTTTCCTTTGAGAAAATGATTGGTTGAATGCTTCAAGGTTTTCTGGTTTGTGAGTTGTATTTAAACCTTGTTTTATTAGCATTGTTGTTGAAGCCCATTGATGATGAAATGAACTTGAACTTGAGTTAGAAAAGAACATGAGTATCATTGCTATGTGAGACTTGTGCTTGAGCATTGTTGGAAACATTTTGAGTTGGTTAATACATGCTTGGACTAGGGTTTGTGAAAAAGGATTGTTCCTTGAGGTGATTGGTTGAGTTGAGTTGGTTAATACATGCTTGGACTAGGGTTTGTGAGAAAGGATTATTCCTTGAGGTGATTGATTGAGTTGAGTTGATTAAGCCTAGTCAAGTGGATGCATGTGGTTGTTCAAGTTCCTAGAAACAAACTATTCAATATTCTGATTTGAGTTGAGATTGATTTGAGTTGAGATTTGATTTGAGTTGAGATTGAGATCTGAGTATAGAACATATAGAGTCTCTAACAATTCTCTTGATGCTTCTATTGAGTTGAGATTGGGATTTGAGTATAGAACATATAGAGTCTCTAACAATTCTCTTTATGCTTCTATGAGATTGATTTGAGATATTGATTGTACATTGAGCTTAGAACATATTGAGTCTCTAACAATTCTCTTTATGATTCTATATGATTGAGACAAGTCTTTGAGAAGACTTGTGGACTATTTTGAGTTAAGATTTTGTGAAAGCTTGCTATGCAGATTTGAGCAAGTCCTATAGAGGACTTATTGAGAAGATTTGAGCAAGTCCTAGAGAGGACTTATTGAGCAGATTTGAGCAAGTCCTAGAGAGGACTTATTGAGAGATTTAACAAGTCCTAAAGATTATTGAGCAATTTGGACAAGTGTGAACTTGTTGAGCAGATTTGGACAAGTTCTATGTGAACTTGTTGAGCAGATTTGGACAAGTTCTATGTGAACTTGTTGAGCATATTTGGACAAGTTCTGTGTGAACCTGTTGAGCAGATTTGGATAGGTTTTGTGTGAACCTGTTGAGCAGATTTGGACAGGTTTTGTGTGAACCTGTTGAGCATATTTGAGCAGGTTCTAAGTGAACCTATTGAGCAAAATTGTACTAGACCGATTGTACTATGTTTAGTGCAAGAGATTGAGCAGAACTGTGCTAGACCGATTAAACTATGTTTGGTACAGTATTGAGATAGAGCTTTGGAGGTGATAGAGTATAGAGGATAGAGTCTCAGTGGATAGAGATCCAATAGCCAGGACAATTGAAGATAGATCTGAGTGAGGAGTCTTCAAGTGGAGAGAGATCCACAAGTCAGTGCAGCAGAGAGATAGAGTCTTCTAGAAGATCACTAGCCAGAGCAGAAGGGGAAAGAGTTCTCCTATGGAAGAGATCCATGAACTTGAGATTTAGGGGATCAACATCTCCTTTGGATAGAAGTCCATAAACATTGTAATTTGGGAAATATTCCCAAGAGATTATTTGAGAAATATTTAGAAGAAATATTTTCTCTATGGAGGTAGCCCACACTGGGTGAACCATGTTAAAATATGTGTCTCTATTGTGTGTGATGATTGGTGCATTGCTTTGGTTATTGCTATTGATATTGCCATTGATTATATTGATTAATATTATTTGGGAAAGAAAAGTAAAAAGTGGTCTTATACTGTTCACCCCCCTCTCAGTATAAGCTTGTGTTCTTCAATTGGTATCAGAGTTGGTTCCTTCAGAAAGGGTTTAACAACTTGAAGGAAGATCTTGCAAGAACACAAATGGCAAAGAAAGGCAAGAGTAAAAGCATGAGACACAAGAAGAAAAGAACACCTATGGTCATGAAAGAAAAGGAAGATGAGTTTAATATTGTTGTGTTGGGAGGACACATGGAAATAGATTCAAGAGATGAATCAAGTAATGGAGAAATATCCAGATTGATAAAGTTTTGTACCAGTTGTGGAAAGACAGGTCATCATGCAACTTATTGTTCACAAGAAGGTGAAGAATGTTTTGTCTGTGGTCAACTCGGTCATGATGCAAGTTATTGCAATGGGTTTGATAGCAGTGAAGATGAAGATGATTCTCTTAGATTTGAAGTTCTAAAGAATGAGTCAGAAAAGGATAACAAGAATAGTCAAAGCAGGTATCAAGAAGAAACTCCACTTTGGACAATAGAAGAAATTGAAGAAGAGGAAGATTCAGATAAAGAAAAGGAGGAAGCCACTCTTAAGGAACTTGTTGAATTGAAAAGAGAAAATTCAGAATTGAAGGCTCAAATACAAGAAGATGAGAAATGTAAGACAAAGCTTCTACAAGATATATCTGACTTGAGAGATAAGGTTGAAAAGGTAAGAAGAGTTGAAAAAGGTATGGTTGAACAGTCAAAGGTAAAAGAGATAGAATGTGAAAGGCTTATGGTTACTCTTGAAGAATTAAAAAGGGAGAACTCAGGATTAAGGGTCCAAGCTCAAGAAGATGAAAAAGCAAAAGCAAGGTTTTTACAGGAACTCACCAACTTCAAAATCAAAGTTGAAGAGACAAGGAAAATTGAAGAAGGTATGGTTGAAAAATTAAAGACAAAAGATCTAGAGTGTGAAATATTAGAGCATGAGATAGTTTCACTAAGGATGGAAGTAAAAGGCTCTAAGGATAAGCTACACAAGTCTGAGGAAAATTCAAGGACCTTGGAAAGGACTATCAATGCACAAAGATCATCAGTCACCATAACAAGACTTAGTTCTAAAGAAGAACAAGGGAGACAAGAAGCAGAAAAAGGAGAGCCAAGCTACTATGCGGATAATGCAAGTAAGTACTCAATTGATAGTGATGCTAGTTTTTCAGACAATGATAGAGATGAAGTCTTGTTTATGGTTGAAGAAAAAGATCCAGTTAAGAAAAAGACTCTAGTTATTCTCAAGTGTTTTAGATGTGGTAAATTTGGACATCTTGAAGATGATTGCACTAGGGATGGCTATAGTTTCAGTGATGATGATTTTGAAGATGCACTTGGTAAACCGGATGAGAATCTTCTAATGGCATTAGAAGAAGAAGAAGTGAGTGATCCTATAGAAGATAAGTCAAAAGAAAGGAATGATATGGACAAAGGAAAACAAATAGAGGACTATTCAATAGAGAATGGTTATGATCTCAAGGGAGAACTTATCTATGCTCTTGACACAGTAAAGAAGGTAAGAAAGCAACACTCTAAACTTGAAAGTCAATTTCAAGAATGTGATGAAGAAATATTACTACTCATAGAGGACTTAGAAAAGTCAAAGGCTAAGGCAAGCAAGTTCAAAGATAAGTTAGAAGCAAAGATTCTGGAATGTGAAAAGTTAACACATGAAGTTGCACTACTAAAGGAAGATCTAGAGGATTCCAAGAATAAGCTATACAAGTATGTAACCAGTGAAAATAATGTGGATAAAATAGTCAGGATACAAAGAGGAGCATCAAACAAAATAGGTCTTGGTTCTAAACAGGTTCAAAAGAAATGGGTAGAAAAGTCTACTTCAGGTCTTGAAGAAGAAGGTACTTCAGAAGAAGGATTCTCAGAGGTAAGCGAAAGTGAAAATGAAACTTCTAAGGATGTGTCAGATTGTAGTGAGTCCAACAGGGACAATGGGCAAAGAAGATTCAGATGGAACAACAATCAAAATAGGAGACCAATGAGGTCTAGACAAGGAAGCTTCAATGGGAGATGCTTCTCATGTCACAGGTTTGGGCACATGGCTTCACAGTGCAGGTCACATGAAAGACAAGTATATGGAAGAGAACAAATTTTCCAAGGATATTGCTATTCATGTAATGAGTTTGGTCACAAGGCAATGAATTGCAGGATTCATGACAGAAGAGGATATGGCTTCACTAGGAGAAATCTTAAGACAGTTGCACATCCAAGGAATAATAACATTAAGTGTTATAAGTGCAATAATTATGGTCACATAGCAAGATGGTGTAGAGAAAATATTCTAAAAATAGGCATGAACAGGAACATGAACATGAATAGGAACAGGAATATGAACAAGAACAAGAACAGGAACATGAACAGAAACAAGAAGATGAACAGGAACAGAGACTCAAAAAATAAAAGAGACTCAGAGAAGAATGAGAACAAGAACAGGTACAAGAATAGGAACATGGATGAGAACAAGAACAGGAACAGGAATAGGGATGATGACTTGGAAAGAAACAATGAGAGGATTCAACAAAAAGGAAGAGGAAAAGACAAAGGCAGAGAACAGTGCTTTCGAGGAGTAGAAATACTCCCACCCCAGAATTAACCACCTCATGTGGAGGTGGGGGAGGGGCTAAGCTAAGAGGCTTAATTCTTAGCCCCGAGCCCCAAAGGTGACCCTTTGCCATTGATGTCAAAGGGGGAGAGATTTGTGTATTATGGGGAGAGTTTTTGGATATGAGGAGAGATTTGATATCTGAGAGAGCATTGAGCCAGGGGGAGCAAAGTCCCAGGGGGAGCAGAAAAGAAGGTCAAAATTTAGTAAAAGGATTTGGGTTGCCATCAATGACAAAGGGGGAGATTGTTGGACATTTTGAGTCCCTAAGCTAAAATGTTGTCATTGATGTCAAAAGAGCATTTAATGTCAAAAGGATCTATGAAGGGTTTTTGTGAAAACCAAGGCAAGAAAAATAAAAGGTTTTATTTAAAACCATGGACAACATATTTGATCTAGGTTTTTCTTAAAACCCAAGTTGGGCTTTCGTTTCATCGAAAAAGGTGCCCCGATGATGGAGTTATTTGAGTTTTAATATTTGGTTTAAATTTTAATTATTTAAAATTTAAATTCAAATTTAAATTTAAATGTAAAGTTTCCCATCGACGTCATCAAGCAAACATAAATTCATATTTCTATCGACGTCTTCGAAGTGTTTTAAACACTATATAAAGGGGTGGTAAATAAATCAAAGTTTTATCCTTGCTCTTGTGATAAATGTTTGGCATTCGAATAAGTCTATGAGCTCGTGCGAATTTTGAGAAGAGAAGCAGGAAAGAAAATGATAGTGCTTGGAAAGTCAAATCATGGTGGGAAGCATGGCGCATTGGCAAATCATTTTGGTTTAAGGGACAAGGCAACGCAAACACCAGGGATCGAATCCCTTGGATGGCATTTCAGAAGGCGTGTGGAAAGCGCTTTGGCGCTTTGTCTTTTGCGGAAGGTGGAGGAAGGTTTAAGGCACTTTGGGCCTTTGCCTTTCCAATGAGCGCCTAGCTCGTGTGGAATCTTAGTCATGGCTAAGACGCTCGCGGTGTGGCAAGTCGGGGGTTCGAATCCCCTTGAGGAGGTAATTACGTTTTGCATTTAAATAATTTTTATTAGCCCTAAAGTTTGGAGTTATAAGGTAGTTAATGGAAATTAAAGTTTGTTATTAGGGTTGTGATTATTATTGCAAAGCATAATTGGTTTATGATTTATTTGATGGTTATGGAGAATTAATTTTAGGAGAAATAAGGAGTTGTTTTTTAAAAGCAATTTTGAGAGGTTTATTATTTTTGATAAGGGTTTTAATAAAAGGGACTTTGGTGGATGTGTTTATTAACTTGGAGTAAAAAGGGTGTAATTTGAGTAATGCTTTATTTTGTGATTATTTGAAGTCCATTAACCCTTGTTTAGATTGGAAAGGAAAGTTGTGTTTAAGTGTGGCAGATTTTGTGGACAACTTATTGGCATCAAAAAGGTATGGGCACATTCTCCTATTGATTGTTTATGGTGGTTGATTTCTGAAATATCATTGGAGAGAAAAGGATTGATTGTGGTTTCCTTTGAGAAAATGATTGGTTGAATGCTTCAAGGTTTTTTGGTTTGTGAGTTGTATTTAAACCTTGTTTTATTAGCATTGTTGTTGAAGCCCATTGATGATGAAATGAACTTGAACTTGAGTTAGAAAAGAACATGAGTATCATTGCTATGTGAGACTTGTGCTTGAGCATTGTTGGAAACATTTTGAGTTGGTTAATACATGCTTGGACTAGGGTTTGTGAAAAAGGATTGTTCCTTGAGGTGATTGGTTGAGTTGAGTTGGTTAATACATGCTTGGACTAGGGTTTGTGAGAAAGGATTGTTCCTTGAGGTGATTGGTTGAGTTGAGTTGATTAAGCCTAGTCAAGTGGATGCATGTGGTTGTTCAAGTTCCTAGAAACAAACTATTCAATATTCTAATTTGAGTTGAGATTGAGGTTGATTTGAGTTGAGATTGAGATATGAGTATAGAACATATAGAGTCTCTAACAATTCTCTTGATGCTTCTATTGAGTTGAGATTGGGATTTGAGTATAGAACATATAGAGTCTCTAACAATTCTCTTTATGCTTCTATGAGATTGATTTGAGATATTGATTGTACATTGAGCTTAGAACATATTGAGTCTCTAACAATTCTCTTTATGATTCTATGTGATTGAGACAAGTCTTTGAGAAGACTTGTGGACTATTTTGAGTTAAGCTTTTGTGAAAGCTTGCTATGCAGATTTGAGCAAGTCCTATAGAGGACTTATTGAGCAGATTTGAGCAAGTCCTATAGAGGACTTATTGAGCAGATTTGAGCAAGTCCTAGAGAGGACTTATTGAGCAGATTTGGACAAGTTCTAGAGAACTTGTTGAGCAGATTTGGACAAGTTCTATGTGAACTTGTTGAGCAGATTTGGACAAGTTTTGTGTGAACTTGTTGAGCAGATTTGGACAAGTTTTGTGTGAACTTGTTGAGCAGATTTGGACAGGTTTTGTGTGAACCTATTGAGCAGATTTGGACAGGTTTTGTGTGAACCTGTTGAGCAGATTTGAGCAGGTTCTAAGTGAACCTATTGAGCAGAATTGTACTAGACCGATTGTACTGTGTTTAGTGCAAGAGATTGAGCAGAACTGTGCTAGACCGACTGAACTATGTTTGGTACAGTATTGAGACAGAGCTTTGGAGGTGATAGAGTATAGAGGATAGAGTCTCAGTGGATAGAGATCCAAGCAACCAGGACAATTGAAGATAGATCCGAGTGAGGAGTCTTCAAGTGGAGAGAGATCCACAAGTCAGTGCAACAGAGAGACAGAGTCTTCTAGAAGATCACTAGCCAGAGCAGAAGGGGAAAGAGTTCTCCTGTGGAAGAGATCCACGAACTTGAGATTAGGGGATCAACATCTCCTTTGGATAGAAGTCCATAAACATTGTAATTTGGGAAATATTCCCAAGAGATTATTTGAGAAATATTTAGAAGAAATATTTTCTCTGTGGAGGTAGCCCACACTGGGTGAACCACGTTAAAATTTGTGTCTCTATTGTGTGTGATGATTGGTGCATTGCTTTGGTTATTGCTATTGATATTGCCATTGATTATATTGATTAATACTATTTGGGAAAGAAAAGTAAAAAGTGGTCTTATACTGTTCACCCCCCTCTCAGTATAAGCTTGTGTTCTTCATATTTAACCGTCCTTTTGACTAATCATCTGGAGCTCTTAGACCAAATATCTTGGGATTAAAATATAAATATTTTAACCCTTCTTTTACCAAGTCCTACACTGATTCCTAACACTGACTGTTGACATTAATGACAACACAACTAACTCAAAATTTCCAACACAATAGTTAGGATAGACTCAATTATGATGATTCTCTCTATAGTTGCCTCATATGGATGGAAGGTACAACAGATGGATGTGAAGTGCCTTCACACTTGGTAAGATTTAGGAGGAAATATACATGTAGTAGCTACTTAATTTTTTTCTTGAGAGGCCTAGTCTATTTTATTAATTGACTAAGTCCCTGTATGGAATTAAGTATGCACCTCAAGGCTTAGTATGAGAAGATTCACTTTTTTTCCTTAGTTATGATTTTTAGTGATGTAAAGACCAAATATGATGTTAACATTGAACATCAATATGGAAAGATTTTGGTGACTTTTCTCTATGTTCATGATCTTCTCATTACCAATAACTCTCTTGTCTTGATATATGATATGATGCCATGACTTCATTCCACCTTTGAGATGACACATTTGGTCTTACACTAATTTTTAAGGTCAATATTAATCAAACATATTTTGGCATCATCATTTAATAGCCCAAGTACACATTGGATATTCTTTAGTATTTTAGGATGGAGTCTTGTGTGTTTGCTTACAACCCTTTTGCTTCAGGACTGAAGTTTTAGGTTGATTGTACCTCTCCTTTTGTGGATGCTAATTTTTATTAGTCCCTTAGGTTGACTTCTCTATCTCTCACACAAAACTAGATATAGCTTTTTTCTTAGCTATTACTCCAAGAATATAGAAGCACCCTAAGAGAGTCACTAGACTATAGCCAAGAGGATTCTCAAGTATATCTAAGGGTTTATTAGATGGATATTAATTACTCAATTCACTCATGTTGGTCGGGAAATTTTTCTAAGGAAATGTTGTGTGCCCACAAACCTTGACCAACATTGAATGACCAAGAAGTTGCAAGGCTTCAGTTTTTAATATTTGGAGGAGGTCAGTTCCTTTGAATTTCAAGCTAACTATTCATAAAATGTGGGGGAGAATGGTGTTGAAAGAAGCAAAAGGAGCCAAAGATAGAACTTATAGTGGTGTAGATTAAGCCACATCAATATGCACACATAGTATAATACTATGCAATTAATAAAGCAAATGCCTACCAAACCAACTAGTTTTTCATCAATCACAGAATATTCATTTCTATAACTGTGTAGCATATTAGGTTATAAATTTTAGAACAAGTGAATGTATCATGAGCATAAATCCAAAAAGTAGAATAAACATTGAGCATTCAACAAGCTAAAATTATAAATAGGTAATCATTCATACATACATATTATGCAAATGAAGTGAACCAGAGGCCAGACAACAATCCCTTTGTATTAATATGCAATACTCCTTACATACAAATTGTAAAAGCCTAAGAGCCAACCATTTTTATTTTCTACATTCTAGTATTTATAGTATTTTATAATGTATTTAGTTATTAGAGAATCATTGCTCAAGGGATGGATTGTCATTGTATCAGAAGATTCATTAGTTTGTTAAGCCACTTAAAGTGTGCTTGTCCCTACCACTAGGTTATGGCCTGTTGACCTGGTTGGAGCTTGCACCATCTTGAGTCTTACTGGCCTCGTTTTTTTCATCTAGTTCATTGATCATCTATTGAAATTCTAGTTGAGCTACCCTGACATCTACATTTTGGCCTTGATGGAGATCTTGCTATTAATATTTTTTTTCATATGATCTTACCCTATAAATAGCATGGGATGATGGACATCTATATGCTGATAGATTAGTGTTGGATCTCATATATGACTTTCTTTTGCCTCTTCATGGTTGTCGAGTGCCCAACAATGTTGTTGATGGGCAACGTGATTCTTGCTCAGTCCTAGTATATATGTTCCTGCAGGTTCGAGATTTAGAAATTTTTCTTGTTGATGTCCTCTAGGAGCATGATAGACATTTTGTACCTCTGTGAACTCTGTCTACCTATAATTATTTTGGTGGGTCTAGCATGTAGCCAAATTTTTCATTTTGCTCTTGCTCTCCTTCAACATTATGATGGACTTTTGGTATCCTGATGGGCTCCAACCAGGTGCAAATATTTCGATAGGTTCAAGACTTGGTCATTTTCATATCTTTACCCTCTGCTATCCTTCGATCTTGTGATGGAAATTTGATACCCTAATGGGCTTTGTCTAGGTACAGATATTTCAAAGTTCCTAGACTTAGTCATTTTTGCTTGTTGATATCCTTCGAAATCCTAATGGATATTCGCTACCGTAACAGGTTTCAACCAGGTATAGAGTTTTGATAGATCTTTGAATTAGCCATTTTTACTTGATGATATCCTCTGACATCATAACAAAAATTTAGTACCTTGATGAGCTCTAGCCAGGTACAAATATTTTGGTATATCTTGGACTTAGCCATTTTTACTTGATATCCTTTGGCATCGTGATGAATATTCAATACCCTGACGATATTTGACAAGGTACACATGTTTTGATGAGTTATAGACTTAGCCATTTTTTCTTTCTAATATCTTTCAACATCACGATAGATATTAGGTACCCTAACAGGTTTCAGCCATATATAGATATTCTAATAGGTTTAGTACTTAGTCATTTTTACATATTTACCCTCCACTAGCCTTCGATGGATATTTGATACCCCTGTAGACTTTGATCAGGTACAGATGTTTTGGCAGATCCTGGACTTAGTTACTTTTGTTGTTTTATCTTCTCTGGTAGCACGATAAATTTTTGGTACCTTGATGGACTTTGGCCAAGTAAAAATCTTCCAACGGATCAAGCACTTAGCCATTTTTGTTGTTTGATCACAGATTGCAAAGGGCTATCATGCTTAGAGCAAAATTGCCCGACTTCCTCCTGATTTTGGTGTACTATCCTTCTTTGCACTTTTTACTAAAGTGCATGTGGGTGATGCTTGAAAATACCTACAAATCCCATCTAATTATTATAATATTTTTATATTTTGATTGGGCTAGTGATTTGGATGTGCACTATTCCATCATAGATTGTGTATTTTATTTGGGATCTAGTCATATTTATTGGTGTTCTGGATGTTAGTCCATCATATCTCATTATTCTATAGAATTTGAATATTACATTGCCAATGATGTAACTAATAATTTCAATGGATGCTCATGATTTTGGAGGAGATTAGATTTCCTTAGATTTTTCTAGTCACTCTTCAATGTGATAGTTATAGCATCATCCAACTTGTTTGTAATCTAGTATTTCACCAGTGGACTAATCACATAGATATTTGGATGCATTTTGTGAGATGGCTTCATGCATGTGAGTTGCTTGATCCAATTTTTGTTCATTCAATATAGCATACAATAGATATCCTGACCAAGATCATGTTTGAGGTTCCTTTTATATGGATTTGGGAGCTACTACTTCGTATGATTTTGGCATCACCATTTCATAGCCTAAGTATGCATTGGATCTTCTTTAGCATTTTAGGATGGAGGATTGCAAATCTTCTTGGACTCCTTTCACTTTATACCTAAATCTTTAGGATGATTGTACCACTCCTTTGTTGGATGCTACTTTGTATCAATCTCTTATGGGTGGACTTCTCTATCTCACTTACATAAGAATCAATATAGCTTTTGTTGTCAACTATTACTCTAGGTATATTCAAGCACCTTGAGAGAGTATCTAAATTATTATTGAGAGGATTCTATGGTACATCTAAGGAATTATTATATGGGTATTCATTTCTCAACTAGCTCCCTTCTTATTATGATAAGAATTTCAAACATCAATTGGGCCAATGATTTAGATAAGTAATTGTCCACCATAAAAAGTAGTTTTTGATGTCCACAAGGCCATAGGCCATATTAGATAGATATTATTTATCCAATATATGCTTATCCCTAACCATACTCAAGTTATTGAAACATGGTATACAACCCTACCCCCCATACGATTTGAACCTTGGATCTCCATTTAGAGTTCCCAAGTCTACATGGTTAGGCTACATAGGTTGTGTATTTTATTTGGGATTTGGTCTTGTTTAATGGTGTTTTAGGTTCTAATATACCATATCTTAGTCTTATATAAAATATGAATATTACACTACCAAGGATGTAGTTAAGCATATTCAATGCATGCTCATGATTTTGGAGGAGATTGACATTTCACTAAGTTATCTAGTCACTCTTCAATATGATAATTAGAGCATCATCCAACTCCTCTGTAATCCAACGTTTCATTAGTGTACCAAGCACATAGATATTTCGATTTATTTTTTAATATGGATTCATGCATGTGGGATGCTTGATCAAATTTGTGTTCCTTAATTAGAGTAGATAACAAATATCTTGACTACGATCATGCCCAAGGTTCCTTTTGTGTGCATATGTAAGCTATTTGGTGTAGGAGAGTGTCTCTTAAGTGGGAGTGATAAATAAAGTATTTTCTCCATGTCTCTTGTTTTTCTTAATGGGGGATGTTGGAATATATAGTGTTTAGGCTTCTCTTGAGGCCATTGATGACTTTAATATTGTATTGTACATATAATCCATTTAGTCCTTTGTAAACCTTGAAAAATATATTTTTGTAATTTTATAATCCTTAAGGTTGGTAACTGTTGACAATTTTGTCACATTGCCTTAGAGGGGTAGTAAAATCAATTTATTTGTAAAGTGTTTATTTTTCTAAAGTATTTCTTTTTGTTATTTTGAATATATTTGAAATTATTGTAGCAATTTTGGCTTCTATTGCCACTCCCTTTGTATATAGAATGGATATGCAAAAGCTTCGCCACTGAGCAATTTAAGGAAAAGAGATTCGCAAGAAAGAAGATAGCTTCGCCAAAAGGAAGAAGTAGAGAATGAAAAGAGCTTCACACCCGAAGCATTTCAAGCAGTTGCTTCGGGCGAAAGTTTTGCAAAGCGGCATTCGAAGAACTTAAAGCATTGAAGAACAACTTCGCTGAAGAAGGAAAGCAAATATTAGATCACGGCTCAATTGCTAAGGCATGAAAAGAGCTTTGCACCCAAAGCATTTCAAGCAGTTGCTTCAGGCAAAAATCTGGCGAAGTGGAATTTGAAGGAGTGCAAACATTGAAAACTACTTCGCCAAAAAATCACCGAAGCACCCACTTTGGGCCTCCCTACTGGTGAACCATTTTTACTTCGTCGAAAGTTGTTGTGAAGCATTTTCTTCGGATAGCTTTCGTGCGAAGCACTTTCACCCGAAGCGATATTAGCCTGTAAAGATCAAGACATTTTTCCAAGGCAAGAATGCACTTCGGCCCAAAAAACCCTGAACCGTAGTTTTGAGGGAGGATCACGGTGAAGCATTTTGAAGACTCACCAGTGAAGCATCCACTTCGGGTGAAGAACCTCAATGAAGCAGTTTTGACACGCCTTTCCAACGAAGCAGAAAAGAGTGAGAGCCATCTTGAGGAGGAATACTTACTTCAGCATTTCACATCCCCTAAGTCATATTGCAAAGCACATTCATGTGAAGAGCATAACCAAGAAGGAGGATCTGCTTCGGCTCAAATCCATCGTAAAGCAGAGTTGTGAACTAAAATTCGGTGAAGCGCTTCAAGGGCACGCACTCCAAGCTGGGTATTTTTTTGAGGCAATCAAGTGCCCTCATAAATGAGTTTTTACGTACCCGATGAACTTGTTGCTCATTTTTAGAAATTGGAAAGGAAGTATCAGTCCTTGAAGAAGAGCCCAGTAGGCATGGCGGCCACTTGAGCTCCACACCTGAAGACCAAGGATGTTCAGACGGCTCATAAATGCATGTTTCCCCAGCTGACCCGGTCGTAGTTGCCAGTTATGAGAAAATATTTGAGAGCTCAGTCATGAGAGCTACGGAAGCCGACTTATCAGGTTTTCAAGGATGTACTCCTCCATTTTGTGCATTGATGGCTCAGAGGGTCGGGTCCTCTATAAAAACCCAGGCATTGTAATGTAAAAAAGGGGGGGAACTTTTTGCTAGAAAGCGGTTGTAACTTGAATCTCTATGATTAATACAAAAGAGCTTTGGGCTTAATTTCTCTCTTGTATGCTGCCTTCTGTGATTATTTCTATTATTTTTTCTTCATTTACATACTTGTTGGTCACGAATCTGCCACGGGAAAGGATTTTTATAGAAAATGCACCCTAGACCCGGCCAACATTGAAAGGCTGGGAGAAAGAAATGTCTCCCAGACCAATCTCCAGAGTGGGTTGGTTCCCTTACTATTCTAAATTTGTTTTTAGATCAAAGTTATAGGAAAGAAATTGTAAAGCTGCAGAAAGAAACGAGAAATATGGCCGTAGGCCGAATTTATCTGATCGAGAAAGAACAACAACAGATAACTCTAAGTACGCAAACAACAAATAACAGAAGACAATGACGTGATCCACTCGCAACCTTGCGTAGATGACCTCCAAAATAACATTCCAGAACTCACTCCCTTACTAGCAAATGTTAAAACTCAATACATAATTAAAACTAAGCAGCAAATAAGAAATGCGAGCACAAATTAGGAATGCAGAATACAGAAGGGAAAATACACAAAAAATCACTTGCGAAACCAGTGAGCCGAATGTCTTATATTCATGCAAAGTACTTGAAAAGCTTTCAGCAAAAGTATCTCTCACTCCCGATACTTGCTCTTGAGATTTACATTGATTTATATAGAGGTCTTGCCTCTTTGCAGCATTAAAAACTTGAAACGGACCTCCTCGAGATCTACAAATTATGCAACGAAAACAAGGAGATGATATCCTTAAACAGCCTCGAAGAAACCAAAAATTAAATGCCATAAGGAGGAGTCGGTCGTCTTCATTAAATGATGTTCTTGAAAATGTGCATGAAACCGTTAGAAAAATCGTGAACAACAGCTTCGAATCCTAGAAATATTCAATTTTGGTAGCTTGGGCACGTTCTTCTACCTTGACCGCATCGAAAAGTAGCAACACATTTAATTTTGGAGTGCTTTGAATCATCAGAAACTCACAAAACTGCATCGGACCGTTTGAACCGCTTTCTGGCGCGAAACTGCAACGGGTCTCAAAAACGTGACAGGTCACGAAATCGCGACGTCTTTCTGCTCCATACGCTTCTGTCGCTTCGAACCCGCGAAAACCAACCATGTCGCGAAATCGCTACATATTCAGCTTCTTTATCTCCTTCGCTACCCTGAACCGCGAAAACACAATGCTGCGCGATTTTGCGATGTCCGTACAATTATGCTCCTTCTCTGCTTCGTTTCTGCGAAAATGCGACAATGCGCGATTTCGCTACATCTTTCATCTCTCTGTTCTCTTCGCTGCATCAAATCACGAAAACATGACATCGTGCGATTTCGTTGCATCTTTCCGTTGGCACTTTCATCATTCTCTCCATGTCGCAAAAATGAGACAATGCGCGAAATCGCTACACTATCTTCTTACTACTCAGTCTTGGCTTTTACATCACAAAAATCCGACATGTCGCGATTTCGCTACCACCTTTCTGCATGTTGTACGGTCTTGCTTCTAAGCTACGAAAACGCGACACTCTTGCCTTAGTGTTTCTTCAACTTCCACCATGTCGTGATTTCGCTACAAGTTCTGCCTCCTTTGGACTTTGTTGTTCGCCAACCGCAAAAATGGAACACTGCACGATTTCGCTACGTTTCTCCGCACTTAGTCTTTCTTGCTCACTGTGTCGCGATTTCGCGACGTCTGCTTGCATTCTTCACTGGTCTCACTTTCTGTCATGATTTCGCGACGTTTTCGTCTTGCTTGAACGTTTTCTCAAAAGTGTCACGATATCGCTACGGTTTTTTGCCTTAGACTCTTTTCATTCACCTGGACCGCGATAATGGAACACATAGCGATTTCGCTACATCCTTTGCTTTGCTTGGCTTCATTCTTTAACTGGCATGAAATCGCTACCATTTTACAACTTGAGCTTTTCTGTCCACCCACGCCGCAAAAACGTGACGCGTCGCGATTTCGCGACGTCTTTTGCCTTATGTGCCTTGTGCCATATTGTGTCGCGATTTCGCTACAACTTTGAGTCTCATCGCCCTTGGCTTGGTTTTGTCACGATTTCATGACAACTTTGTCGCTCTGCCCTCCGTTGACCATTTTGACCATGAAAATCTAACACGTCGCGATATCGCGACGGTTTTGCCCCCTGCTGCCGTTGACTGCATTGACCGCGATTTTTTGACACGTCGTGAAATCGCTACAACTTTGCGTTTGTTTTCTCTCTCCTCATCCGACCCGCGATTTTGCGACATGTCGCGATATCGCGATGGTTTTCAACTTTGGCTCTCCATGCTATTTTTTTGTCGCGATTTCACGACAGTCTTCGGACTTAGTCATTTTTTGCATCAAAACCTGTAGAGGAGTTAGAATTTCAACAGCTTATGCATGAATAATCAGCAATCAAAATAAATGTGGCAAAAATGCCAACATTCTTGGCGGCTCGCGGGGTATACAGTTCTGTTGTATGCAAGAATCCCAGGCCTGAATCCATTGGGCAACAGAGTCATGAAAACTTAGAACAGAAAGCTAGCTGCTGGGGTTCATCTCGATGGACTACTGCAACAACTTTTGCTGAATAACTGAAACTTAAAGAATCTGCATTTGGCTCAACTGATTATGGAATGGAAATGAATGGAATGAGATCCTGCGGATGCGCAGGCGGTGAAATGCAAATGGAATAGTGATATGATGGAATGGTGGAGTAGATGGAGTAATGCGATAGTAACAGAATGCTTCTGTGCTACCAGCTGCGATGGAAGGGGAATGGAAGTAAATGAACTAATGGAATGGAAGTGGAATAAATGATGAGAAAGGTGTGAACCATGGATAAACTATGATAAATGCTAAAAATGACAGAGAACTTAGAAGAAAGGGATAAGAAGAAGCGGGAATAACAAGAAAGGGGAAAAGAAACAACAGCAGTGGCTTCTTTACTGTAGAAGAAAAAGAAGAAGAAGGAGGAAAATGAAGAAGGGAAGGGAAGAAAAAGGGAAGGGGAAGGAAGAAATTGCTAGAAAGCCACTAACTGCTGGGAAGGGAGAAGAAAAAGAAAAAAAAATAGGCACCTACGGCTCGCATGCAAAAAGAGCCGAAGTGGACAAATAAAAACAATACTCTTTTTTCTTTTTCTTTTCTTTTTCTCTTTTTTTTTTTTTTTTTACTATATACAATAGTTTACGACATGATTGGCATGTCGTCACCACAAACCCAGTCTCAGAGGGTTATCCGGTAAATCGACAGTGTCCTGACCAGATCCGATCATACTTGAGTCGATCCTTAAAATTGGGATGACCTCTTCCTAAAGTTCTCCATGTTGCAGACAAGGGCAAGTTATCCTGCATGCCAGTACCCATACAATCGACAAATAATGTAGCAAAGAAATTTGCCACATGGAAAGCTCCTGTAGGTACCCATTGTAGTAATGACTGAAGCCAATACCACCATCTTGGAGGGTTCCCTGGTTGTGAACTGAGAACGGGTTCCTCCAACTCCTGGATCTGATCACAAAAATTGTCCAGCAACAGTACTTTCTCCAGGATCTCTTCAGGCTCTTCCTCTTGATGAGGCATACTCGACAAGTTCTGGCTAAATGCTTGCGTGTTGTGCAAAGTTATGCCCTCCTCAGGTTGTTCTTCTTCTTCTTCGCTCATATCCTCTTGATCCATCTTCTGATAGAAACTACAAGCAACCATATCGTCCATTGTTGGGACAATGCTTGCATATTCCCATCGTTGGCCTTGGATGAAATCTAGCTCTTGAGCTCCACATAGCTGCATCTCAGGTCTCTGCACAGTATGTGGGATCTGCCATGATGAATATTGTGTTGGATAAACAGGAACAGCAACTATCGGATAAGGTGATGGAGTTTCTTCCCACGGTAATTTTCTTGATAGGAGCAGAAGTTGTTCCGCTCGCACTGCTTCCTCAAATATTTGAGGGAACCTTCGTTCACCTGATTGCAGCAAGAGGAGGCCTATGTCAGGATGGAAAGCTCGAACATAGAAGAGGTGGGCTTGGGTGGGTGTCGGTCGGATCTTCTCTGGAATTCTCTTCCAACTTCTCAAGAATCGGACATTGAAGTCCGTGATGCTCTCTAGAGGTGCTCTCGTGATGTACATTAAAAGCTGAAAGGGATCCTGAGAGCCGTTAAAGGGATCTTCATCAAATCTTCTGATTAGTGCTCCCGCTAGATCATCCCATGAGCTGATGCTTTGATGCCTAAGTAGATTGTACCACTGTAATGCCCTTCCTTCCAAAGACAAAACCAGAAGTCTGATCATGACATCCTCATGAACTATATCATGGATGGTTGACAAAGCAGCAACATCTTCAACATGCTCCAGAGCCATGCCCTCGGTGCCATCATATTTTGTTAGAGCTTTCAGGGCACCTTTGGGAATCTCATGCCGAATTTGGAGATTCAGAGGGCCAGGATCATCCCATCTAGGACAAACCCTCGCCATTATAGCAGTGGTCTACGAGATCATGGCTATCGCCATTAAGTCAGAGTCGCCAAGTGAACATTCTTTTC
Source organism: Wollemia nobilis (assembly GCA_028583015.1). NCBI lineage: Eukaryota > Viridiplantae > Streptophyta > Pinopsida > Araucariales > Araucariaceae > Wollemia > Wollemia nobilis. The sequence continues at coordinate 1,258,644 of JAQPPZ010016726.1, forward strand.
TCCGCTTGTAAGGTCAAGGCTGCTCACCAAACCTTGATTCCTCCGGGGTATCTTCTTTTAGCTTGAAAAAGGCAGGCGTCCACGATCAAGAAATTCGGATCTTCAACTCAGCAAAGTCGCCAGATGAACTTACAAATCTCCGCTATGAGGTCAAGACAGCTCATCAAAATCTTGAGACCTCCGGGTGTTAAACAATAAAACATACAATCTCACCGATTATGGATCTTTTGAGACAGAAGAAGTCTGTCCCACCGGGCGTGCCAAAAACTGTTGGTCACGAATCTGCCACAGGAAAGGATTTTTATAGAAAATGCACCCTAGACCCGGCCAACATTGAAAGGTTGGGAGAAAGAAATGTCTCCCAGACCAATCTCCAGAGTGGGCTGGTTCCCTTACTATTCTAAATTTGTTTTTAGATCAAAGTTACAGGAAAGAAATTGTAAAGCTACAGAAAGAAACGGGAAATATGGCCGTAGGCCGAATTTATCTGATCGGGAAAGAACAACAGCAGATAACTCTAAGTACGCAAACAGCAAATAACAGAAGACAATGACGTGATCCACTCGCAACCTTGCGCAGATGACCTCCAAAATAACATTCTAGAACTCACTCCCTTACTAGCAAATGTTAAAACTCAATACAAAATTAAAACTAAGCAGCAAATAAGAAATGCGAGCACAAATTAGGAATGCAGAATACAGAAGGGAAAATACACAGAAAATCACTTGCGAAACCAGTGAGCCGAATGTCTAATATTCATGCAAAGTACTTGAAAAGCTTTCAGCAAAAGTATCTCTCACTCCCGATACTTGCTCTTGAGATTTACATTGATTTATATAGAGGTCTTGCCTCTTTGCAACATTAAAAACTTGAAACGGACCTCCTCGAGATCTACAAATTATGCAACGAAAACAAGGAGATGATATCCTTAAACAGCCTCGGAGAAACCAGAAATTAAATGCCATAAGGAGGAGTCGATCGTCTTCATTAAATGATGTTCTTGAAAATGTGCATGAAACCGTTAGAAAAATCATGAACAGCAGCTTCGAATCCTGGAAATCTTCAATTCTGGTAGCTTGGGCGCGTTCTTCTACCTTGACCGCATCGGAAAGCAGCAACACATTAAATTTTGGAGTGCTTTGAATCATCGAAACTCACAAAACTGCATCGGACCGTTTGAACCGCTTTCTGGCGCGAAACTGTAACAGGTCGCGAAAACGCGACAGGTCACGAAATCGTGACGTCTTTCTGCTCCGTACGCTTCGTCCGCTTCGAACCCGTGAAAACCAACCATGTCACGAAATCGCTACATATTCGGCTTCTTTATCTCCTTCGCTACCCTGAACCGCGAAAACACAACGCTGCGCGATTTCGTGACGTCCGTACAATTATGCTCCTTCTCTGCTTTGTTTTTATGAAAATGCGACACTGCGCGATTTTGCTACATCTTTCATCTCTTTGTTCTCTTTGCTGCATCAAATCGTGAAAACATGACATCGTGTGATTTCGCTGCATCTTTCCATTGGCACTTTCATCATTCTCTCCATGTCATGAAAATGAGACAATGCGCGAAATCGCTACACTATCTTCTCACTGCTCAGTCTTGGCTTTTACATCGCGAAAATCGACATGTCGCGATTTCGCTACCACTTTTCTGCATGTTGTATGGTCCTGCTTCTAAGCCACGAAAACGCGACACTCTTGCCTTAGTGTTTCTTCAACTTCCACCATGTCGCGATTTCGCTACAAGTTCTGCCTCCTTTGGACTTTGCTGTTCGCTAACCGCGAAAATGGAACATTGCGCGATTTCGCTACATTTCTCCGCACTTAGTCTTTCTTGCTCACTGTGTCGCGATTTCGCGACGTCTGCTTGCATTCTTCACTGTTCTCACTTTCTGTCATGATTTCGCGACGTCTTCGTCTTGCTTGAACGTTTTCTCAAAAGTGTCGCGATATCGCTACGCCATTCGTGCCTTAGACTCTTTTCATTCAATGGACCGCGATAACGGAACACGTAGCGATTTCGCTACAATTCTTTGCTTTGCTTGGCTTCATTCTTTAACTGGCGTGAAATCGCTACCATTTTACAACTTGAGCTTTTCTATCCACCCACATCACGAAAACGCGACGCGTCACGATTTCGCGACGTCTTTTGCCTTATGTGCCTTGTGCCATATTGTGTCGCGATTTCGCGACAACTTTGAGTCTCATCGCCCTTGGCTTGGTTTTGTCGCGATTTCGTGACAACTTTGTCGCTCTGCCCTCCGTTGACCATTTTGACCACGAAAATCTAACACGTCGCGATATCGCGACGGTTTTGCCCCCTGCTGCCGTTGACTGCGTTGACCGCGATTTTTCGACACGTCGCAAAATCGCTATGACTTTGGCGTTTGTTTTCTCTCTCCTCATCCGACCCGCGATTTTGCGACATGTCGCGATATCGTGATGGTTTTCAACTTTGGCTCTTCATGCTATTTTTTTGTCGCGATTTCGCGACAATCTTCGGACTTAGTCATTTTTTTGCATCAAAACCTGTAGAGGAGTTAGAATTTCAACAGCTTAAGCATGAATAATCAGCAATCAAAATAAATGTGGCAAAAATGCCAACAATACCGTAATTCTGCATTCTGGATTTAGGTGTGCGATTGGGGATAGAACCCTAAAATTTTCCCGAAGGATACATAGGGGAGGAAAACGTTGTATTAGCTCTCTTTTATGCTGCCTGTGGATAGTGTTTCTATTATATTCACTTATTTCCTAGTCGTCGTAATTTTGAACTCTGGATTTCGACGTAAGGGGAAGGGTAATCCTGGAACTCGTCCAGAGGATACATAGGAGGGTTAATATCGTGTTCATTTCATTTTATTCTTGGTATTCATTGCTGTTGTTTTGAGCTATTAGCCAGCGATCGTGCTTCTGGTTCTTTCCCACTTTAGACTATTGACATTTCTTCCCTTACCCTGTTATTTCTTTCCTGCACCCTTACTCTTTTTATTTCTTTCTTGCACTCTTATCTTAAAACACCGAAGTAGTTTAGTAAAGGAGCCGACCTTTCTTCGGATATTGGCATGAGGGGCATCTCTTCCCTTCGGCATTTCAATGTTGGTCCAAGTCTAGGGCGCGTACACTTCCCAAAATCCTTTCCTGGGCAGATTTGATGACCAACAATTTTTGGCACGCCCGGTGGGACCCGATCAGTCTCACCTTGTGAGTGGTAGTGAGGATCGATGCTCGTCTCATTGTCGAAAGACTCTTAGCATCTGGCGACTCTGTTTAACCGAGAATCTTTAAGTCGTAGAGATCGGTACCTAAGTCTGTGCCTTCATGCAAACAAGATGGAGAGTTAGGAATAGAGGAGAGGAAACTGAGTTCTTTGAGCTTGATATTGATGCCTTTGGGGAACGTTCTAGGTTGGTCACCCCTGAGTCACTATTACATGGAACATCCTCGCAAGAGGCTGCTATTGACGAACAAGGATTAACTTTGGATAGTACAACAACTAGCTTTCCTCCTAATCCTCCCAACTCACCGAAGCATCCTAGTGCCTCCATTCACATTAGTCGTCCTGTTAGCAACCAAGGAGGAGCTTCGAGAATTCCTATTTCTCAAAATCCAGGAGCAAATATGGCACAACAACAACAACAACAACAACAAACAAATGCAAGCAACAACCGCCACCCAGATTGTTCCTAGCATGGAATTCTTTGGGACCGCTAAATCTAGCGGGACAAGGGCAAGTTCCGCCTACTGCTATGAAGAAGATCCCTACGTTCGATGGAACTAGGAAGACTGCTCTGGAGCACATCCAGGACATAGTTTCTCTGGCGGTGATTCATGACATCATAGAAGAGCGAGTTATGGTAAAGCTTCTGGTTCTATCTCTTAGAGGGAAGCTCCTCTACTGGTATAGATCTTTACCACCCGATACTATAACGGGATGGGACCAGTTAGCCGGACAACTGATGAGAAGCTTCAATGAGTCCGTCGATCCATCCTCTCTCCTGCATCAGTTCACAATGATTCAGAGGCATCCACAAGAGGAGATCATCGATTTCAATGTTAGGTTCGCTCGAACCTGGCAAAGGATACCAGTTGGACTTCGGCCAACTAGCGAAGCTACAACATACTATTTCCTTTGGGCTTTCAACCCTGATATCAGTGTCATGGTAAGGTATTCGAATATCAATACCTTCCTCGAGTTATACGAGTTAGCCCAGAGAGCGAAGATGGATCTAATAGCTATGGGCAAGCTTCCCCAAAGGATGTCGATGCCCATACTTCCCGATTTCCCTCAATTCTAGTATGCGAGCGCAGCCGCTTCGCAGATCTCTGCAACCCCTGCATACCCGATCTCATCTTGGAACCCGAATCCCATTGTATCACAGATTGCTACTCCACAAATCCATTTTCCTACATTCTCAGCTTCGCAGCCCACTATCTCTTCGACATTCCCTATACTGCCAATGCCACCTCAACACCCCGCCCTACCTCCAATACCAACGATGGTTCCATTGCCACCCATTCCTAAAGCCGATGATATGCAAGTCAAAATACTACAAGAGGTTCAGTCCTTGAACTCCACAGTGCAAACCCTGTCCAATGATATGACCATTATGAAGAAGAAGCAAGCGCAACATGAGTTTCTATCGAGAAGGTCGTATCCTACACCCGCGCTTACTAAAGATCAAGCAGTCCAGCAAGGGAGAGCGTCGACAAGAAATGTCATGATTGACGAAGCTCCGAGCACTTTCGATTACATACATTGGTGCTCCACGTGTAATGACCCTCACGAAGAGAATACCTGCATGCTGCACCAACATTATGTACAAATGCTGGCGAGCAGTAGTCATGGTGGTCAGGTCAACATCATCAAGCAATTGGATCAAACCTTGGTAATTGGTGAAGAAGAGCAAGTTGCAGTCCTTACCAGAGGAGGAAAAAGGTCAATAGAGGTAGATGCTACTCAAATGGCTCCCCTAAAGGTGCATGCTCACCACGAAAAGGGACAACAACTTCTCCAGGCCCCGAGCGAAGCTCCTCAGCCTGCACTAGTCAAGGAGAAGGCCCAACAGGCCCCTACAAATCCACCTCAAGTGGAAACTAAAGAACAAGCTAGAGAGAAGCTCAAGCTTCCTTCGCTGACCAAGCGGCAAAGGGTCGAAGCTACGGAGCAGTATCGCACCAGGTACGAGGCAAAAAGAGAACCTGAGGTGCACAACTCCCTAGCCTACAATATTGTAGATGAGCTAAAGAAGATTTCGGCCAAGATCAGTCTGTATGACGCACTGCAACTACCCGAACAAGTGGACTTGCTGCAAGAATCATTGAAGATGACCAAGGCAAGAAAGTCAGCACCGCTTGCCCTAGTGCAGACCCTATCCACATCCATTACGGGGAAGAACAGACCACCTCCATTCTACCTGTCTCTACAGATGGAAGGGTATGTTGTACACAATTGTATGATTGACTCCGGGGCCACGACGACAGTCATGCCCAAAGCAGTGTGCGAAGAGATAGGTATGGAGTATACGCGAAGCAGCCACGGCATGCTCCAGTTGGATGGTACTCCCATGAAGACTGTAGGAGTGATTAAAGATATACCTATCCGACTACACAAGATGCCTCAAATCATAGTTATACAAGAGGTGGTAGTCATCGACCTTGAGCCGTATTTTAGTATGTGCTTGTCGAGGGAGTTTACAATGAAGCTGGGAGGATACCTATCCATGGATTACTCGCACTTAGAGATTCCATTCAAAGGGAAGAAGGTAAAGATCTACAATGAAAAACCTTCTACTTTCCTTGTACAGAAGATGTCCGAAGAAGAGAGCAGTGATCCCGTGTAAGCGATAGTGGAAGGGATAGAGCAGGTGGACCTGGTCGAGGAATCCCTTGCACAGTTAAGTTGTGAAGATGAGTTTTCATTGGCAGAATTTAATGCCATGATAGAAATCGAGATGGGATGTTATGCCATCGCCAAGCCTGAGAAACACACCAAGTTAGAGAATAAAACATGTGCCCAAGAAGGACTATGGAAGTTGTTCTTCGATGGTGCCCGATGCAAAAATGGTGTTGGGGCAGGCATTCTTTTAATATCACCATCAGGGGAGCAAAAGGAATATTGCTACCGGTTGGTTTGGAGCTGCACCAACAATGCAGCAGAATATGAAGCATTATGCCTAGGACTCAAGAAAGCAAAAAAGTTAGGCATAAAGCATCTCCAAGTCTTTGGAGATTCAGAATTGGTATGCAATCAAGTCACAAACAAGTGTATTTCAAAGAAACACTATCTCAAGTCATACCGTAACAGGGTATGGGACTTGTTTGACCAGTTCGAATCTCTCAATCTATAGTCCATTCCACGAGAAAAGAACCGACATGCCGATGTTCTAGCATCCATCGCAGCAAAGTACTCTCCAACAGAAGACATGGTGCATAAGCCTAAAGCTGTGAGGATGATTTACAGGCCCTCTATCCCAGACAGAGATCTGCATTGGCAAGTTTTTGACAATGATGAGCAGATTGTGAATTTCATGATTCAAGAAGCAGCCACCATTGAAAGAAGAAGCCCTGAGGATGAAGAATATGAAGGGCTAGTTCAATTGAAGAATAATCATGTCCCCAAGGGATTAATTACTCTTGAGAGCCTCTTTGATCAGAATGATCGAGCAGTTTCTCATAGGATCAAAGTCAATGCAAAGCAGTACCAAGATCTGGAGCTTGAACCTAGAAAAGCAATAAAAGTTGGAACAGATTGCACTTCGAAAGAGCTAGAACAGATCCAATCTCTATGCAGGAAGTATCCTGACATAGTGGCGTGGTCTTACCAAGACCTGAAGGGATACGATCGACAACTGATCCAACATACAATTGAGTTGCAGGAGGGAATCAAACCCTTTCAATCAATAAAACCATTCGCCTATATAATCCGAAGATCGAGGGTCCTTGATGAAGGCCGAGCTCCTGAAAATGCTCGAGGCGAAGATAATTTATCCCATAAAGCATTCCTCTTGGGTAGCGAATCTAGTCCCAGTTAGAAAGAAGAACGGAGATATACGATTATGCATGGACTTTCACAACCTGAACCAGGCTTCGCTCAAAGATCACTACCCTCTCCCATAGATAGATCAGATCTTGCACTCAGTGGCTAGGGCTCAACGCTTCTCCCTACTCGATGGTTTCTCCGGATATAATCAGATCTAGGTTAGGGACGAAGACCAGCATAAAACCGCATTCACTACCAAGTGGGGAACATTTGCTTACCAACGGATGCCATTCGGCCTTTCGAATGCGGGGGCCACTTTTCAGAGAGCCATGGATTTAGATTTTGGTGAGCTTTTGAATAAGGTTATTGTTATCTATTTGGATGACATGACCGTCTTCTCCCGAAGAAGGGAGGATCACCCCTTACACCTACAATAGGTATTCAAAAAATGTCGAGAGTTTGGCATTTCAATCAATCCAAAGAAGTCTATATTCATAGTCAACGAAGGGAAGTTATTGGGACATGTGATATCAGAGAAGGGTCTCATCATAGATCCTGATAGAGTTGAGGCTCTATTGAAGCTCCCACTCCCCGTGAACAAGAAAGGACTTCAATCCTTTTTTGGCCAGATCAACTTCGTGAGGAAGTTTGTTCCAGATTTCGCCCAGGTCATCAAGCCAATGTCCAAACTTTTAAAGAAGGGCGCTGAATTCATCTGGACGAAAGAGAGAAAAGAGGCATTTGAAGAGATCAAGGCCCGAATTGCTCAGGCACCAGTCCTGACCAACCCTGACTATAACCGAGATTTCATCTTATATGCTATAGGAGAACCTGAGAGCTATGCTGTAGTCCTGACACAGAAGGGGGAAGATGGCGAAGAGCGCCCCATCACGTTTCTAAGCCAGGTGATACACCCCCATGAAGAAAAGTACAATTTTATAGAAAGGCAGGTGCATGCAGTAATGAAATCTCTTAGGAAATTCAAGCAATTCATTTCCCAAAGTCAGGTTACGATCTTTGTCATTCACCCCGATGTGCGCAATTTCATTATCCAAGGAGAGTTGGGAAGCAAAAGAGTCGGTTGGGTCAGCAAGATACAAGAGTTCGACATCGAAATCAGACCCACAAAATTGGTTCATGGTCACACATTATGTCAAGAGCTGGCAAAGAGCGTAGCGGCCGAAGTGACAACTTGTCAGTGGGATGACTCAGTAGTAGAAGGATGCTTCACAAACCAAGAAGAGGATGAGAAGGACTGGGTCGGTGAGATAGTTGAATACTTCAACATCGATAGATGTCCTTCGCATCTAAATGCTTCACAATGAAGGCACTTCAGGATGCGGTCCCTCCGATACACATTGCGCCCCGAAGGCCTATTTTTCAGAAACATCGATGGCGTTCTTCTCAGGTGCATAAAAGAAGATGATAAGAAGAGAGTCCTAGGAGAATTCCATTCAGGATTATCTGGAGGCCACTTCGTAGGAAGAACGATGACATTGAAGATAATTAAAGCTGGTTATTATTGGCCTACACTCTTCGTCGATGCCTTTGCGGTCTGTCGCAGATGCGAGCAATGTCAGAAGTTCGCTGGCCAAAGTAGAAGTGCTCCTATGCCTCTTCGATCGATACAGGTAGAAATGCCTTTTCAACAATGGGGGTTGGATTTCATAGGGGTTATATCGTCGAACTCTTTCGTTGGGCATAAGTTCGTCCTGGCCGCAACCGACTACTTCACCAGATGGGCCAAAGCAGTACCCATGAAGCATGCTGATCAAGAGACCGTCATCGCCTTCCTAGAGGGTTTGATCACCCGGTTCGGCATCCCAGAAGCAATCATTACGGACAATGGTCCTGGCTTCGTAGGCGCCAAAATCAACGAGTTCCTCTACAAATATGGGATATATCATAAAGTCTCCTCTAATTACTATCCATAGGGTAACGGATTGGTGGAATCAACTAACAAGACTCTGTTAAGGGTGCTAAGAAAGCTCATGGAGAAAAACAAAAGAACTTGGCACCTCCTTCTAGATCGGGCCTTGTGGGCCGATCGGATTTCTATCAAGAAGTCAATCAAGACATCACCTTACGCCCTGGTGTATGGCAAAGAGGCCATCTTACCTACCCATGTAGAGATCCCTACGTTGCAGCTGTTAGATGAGGAAGGAGAAGTTAATCCTATGGAAAATAGGTTGGCTCAGCTACTGCAGCTAGAGGAAGATCGTGAGAAGGCCTACCAGAGCTTCGCTAAGCATGCTCAGATCACCCGAGACTGGTTCAAGAAAAAATCCTCCGACCGCACGTTCAAAGTGGGAGATCTGGTATGGAAGTGGGACTCTTGGAAGGCTAAGCCTGGGAATCATGACAAATTGGACGCTTTCTAGGATGGACCATTCAAAATTGTAAAGGTAAACTCAGCCAACTCTTTCATCCTCAAGGATGCAGATGGCCAAGTCTTGCCAATTTCTATCAATGGTCTTCATCTGAAGACTTTCCATCGCTGAGAAAAAAAAAAAAATGTGTTCGAGTTTTACCTTGTATATAATTTTTCATTTCTGTATATATATACCCTATTGCAAGATCTCCGAGAGGTTAAGTATCACACTACCATAAGTGACAAACTCCAGCTTCGCTAAGCCTAGCCAGAATCTCCTTCGAGAACTTTAGATGCGAAGTGGCTGATGCAAAGTGGTTCGCAGCGAAGCGCGTTGTCCTCGAAGAGCCAAACAAAATTCAAAATGAAGGCATGAGAAATGCTTCACAAAATGAGTATGAGCGAAGCAATTTTTGAAGAAAGTCTAGCGAACCATTTCTCAAAAGGAATGAGCTTCGGAGGTAGCCTTCCACGAAGCAAAGTGGTGATGCAACGAGGTAAAACTACTTCGGGCCCGAAGCATAGAAAATTAGCTTATACCGAAGGTTCACTACGAAGCATCTTCAGCATCGATTTCAACTTTGCCAACTCAATAGCATGCAAGGCGGGAGCATTTAAAATGTGCCTTGGAGGACGTGTCGATGACAACCTAGGGAAACGTTCGAAGCGGGTGAGTTTAATGCAAAGGTGGTGGAGTACATCCCGAGAGGATTCGATTATGAGAAAAGCTCATGCCTAGGTACGAGGTGGCAGCAGGTTGAGTTTTCGATGTCGGGCATAATCATCGAAGCGCATGGGTCCACGTACAACGCTGTCGCAAAGCCAATCAAAAGGCACGACAACCTTCCCCATCCGAGTTGTAAATTTAATTATGGCAGGAGCCATAAATAGAGGTAGTTGCCTTCTAAGGCTATAAAACTCAAGCCTCAATGGTAAAGAAGGTTATTCGCCTACTGATTGATGCAAGACGAAGAGTCTTCATTGACAGCCTACAATTCTTCCGCCCTTCACATCGAAATCCTTCACGTCGAAGTCTTCTGCATCGTGAACTCTGCTATCATGAATATCCACAATGGGGAAGAAGAACTCCAAGGAAAAGAGAAAGGAGCCAGAAGTAGCAGGCCCTAAAAAAATGAAGAAGGGCAAGGAGGAGAAAAAATAGAGACCAAAGAAGGTCGACCTTAACCTCCGCCCCGAAAAGCAAGTCACGGAGGAAAGAGAAGATTCTGAAGAAGAACAACCCGAAGAGCCACCAATTGATGGGTGGGAGAAAATTAGGGACACAGAGCTTTCAAAGAGCGTGGCCGAACTCAGATACACCATCGAGTTCATGAAGAGTAGGCTCTCAGCAGAGAATAAGAGAGCCGTCGCATATTATTCTCAGATATATTGGTATCTGACTCCGCCCGTGCACCATTGTCCCGAACTAATCTGTGCCATCACGTAGAACTACCAACCCTCCTCCAGACAAGTGCTAGACGCCGCTGGCCATAAATTGTTTTCAATTTTGAAAGAAGATGTGCAAGCAGCCTTCGCACCGCAACAGGGGCCGCCCAAAGGCTATTCGGTTCGTAATGTAATCTTGAGCGAACAAATGGAGAGGTTCACCTCCTCCAGCTATATTTTGAAGTTTTTGAGCGAGAACCTCAAGAGCGGGCTCCCTTCAGGCAAGCTGCCCCAAATGCCCCTCCCCCTGATAGATTTCAAGAGCATGGACATCTTCTCCATCATTGCATGGGTAGCGGGTCTGTCGACCGATGCTTCGGTGCACCCCTGGCAGGTGTCTTTGGCCGAATGTATTTCAAGAGGGGAATTTTATGCCCCTGATGCTTCAAGGCCGAACACCAACCCAGTCTTCTTCGACTGGGAAGAATGGGTGGCCCGAACCTTGCACACGCGGCTGACCAGCATGAAGAACGCTGGAACGGGCCAGTATTTCGGACCTTGTTCTTTCCTAGTTTGGTTGTTTTTCTACCATGTACATAAGAATTTTCCCCACATCGCTATTTCTTCAAGCGGCAAGGATGGAACTCCTCTGCCTGTGTACCAGTGGACTCCCCTCCTGGAGAGGACGGAGTCATATTATTCTTTTAATCAACAATTCTTGGGACCTGCCATTCATTTGTTGAAGGGTTCTTGCCCTCGGGTGCCCCTCAGTTTAAGAGACAGAGTGGTGAAGGAGAAGAAGGGAGACGTATTTCAACTAACGTAGGGGCTTGTGGTTCGCCTATTCGGCTTCACGGGGAGGCCCTTCCTGCTGCCCGTCTACCCCTTCGAATACCAGTTCGCGTTAGAGGTCGCTCGACAGAGCGACGCAACAAATGTCGTCTACGACCACGGTCGAAAATGGGCGCACACTTGCGACTTCCCCTTCAAAATGGGGGTAATTGAAGTGTTTGCCCTGAAGCAACACGTATTCCTGGAGGAGAAGCTTGCCAGCTTTGGTCTGCTCCAGATTCCTCAAAGGTGGCTCTACGATCCCTTGGGGGTGATGAGGGACCACCTCAGATTCAAGAATTTTCATGTCTGCCCCCACCCAAAAATCGTGGAGCAAAGAAATAACCCCAATGGGAGGGATCTGGAGTGGCATTTAGAAAGGATGAAGACCTTGCCTCCCTGGCATGAATTCTACCCTATGGAAGTTGAGTTTGATCCTGTTCAACATCCTTTCCCAAGCCCAGACTCCATTTTTTGGAGGAAGATGAAAGACGATCTGAGGGAGGAATTGAAGGATTGGGGCGTAGAACAATTAAAGGAATGGTGGAAAATGAGAGTTCATCGACAAAAGATGAAATCATACGGACTCTTGGAGATGGATAAGGACTTCACGGTTGTTTACGAAGCCAATGCTGGGACTTGGAAGCCCACCTCCTTCATCGACTTCATTCCCCCAAGTGCCCTAGGTTCGGGCGAAAGCCCAAGGAGAGCTGATGATGCTTCAAAAGAAGAAGAGGAGGAGGCAAAAGCTGCACCAGAAGAACTACCTCAGGAACCTATGGAAAGCCATGACACCAGTGCCATGGGATCGATGCAACAATCAAAGAAGGAGGAGAAGAAGAAAAGAAAGAGGCAAGAGCAAGCTCAAGTGCCTCCAACCCACCCAAAGCGACCACGTACAAAGCTTCCAGGTGCTTCTGGTGGACAACCTACGATAGGCCCAACCGAGGCAAATATTGAAGGGACGACATCACAAAGGGCCGAAGTAGCCTCAGACGTAGATGTCATTGATGTGGAGGAACTCCTCCAACAAGAAGGGGACCCTGAAGGAGAGGTCATGGAAGTCGGGAGTGCCAAAGCTGGAAAGGAGCAAGAGCCAATCACGCAAGAAGCCACCACTTCTGCTCTGCCAGGAGGGCACGCAGGTACGCACTCTTCACCCTTCACCTTGGTTCCTCACATGTCCACTACGGTCCCGATCGTAAGTCCCCATCAGTCTCTCTCTCCCTCGCAAAGTCAATCACCCCCTCACGTGTTGTCCTTCGCTACTTCAAGTTTGTCTCATGATCCCGTTAGCCCCACACACATGTCCACTCCATTTGAATCATCTGGCCGGGACAAGTCTGTCGATACTACTTCGCTCGCCCATGCCACCATTCCCTTGGTTCTCAGTCAGGGCGAAGGTAGTACTCCAACGTCGAACCCCGTTCCCCACTCCCCGTTACACACGACATTGTTTCACTCGTCGAAACTCCTACCACACCCATCGTCGAACCTACTGGTGAGGCATCCCCTATCCATTCTTTATATTTGTTCACCCCTTTGGCTGGAGATCCAACCTCATTTGAAACTGAGTTATCCATGATTAAGGAACGTCCTCTAGCTGAAAAGCTACTCCGAGCCCGACAGAACACAGATAAGATGCTAAAGGAGGCGAGGAAAAAGAGAGGGCGCTCTCTGGCCCAAGTTGAAAAGTGCGCTGTGTTCGACCTGAAGGACGGAAAATTGCATAAAGTGAAAAAGGTCCCCAAGGTCCAGAAGCCACTGGACGAGATGACCCCGACGGATTATGATTATCAAGAGAAATCCAAGGACCTAGAACACTTGAATGTAGATAATGAATCTGCATCCATGCATGTAAGGATTGAAACTTTTTGTGCACATGCAAACATCGCCAATCAACGCAGATTTGAAGCAGAGAGCGCCAACATCAAGTTGGAAGAGGAGCTAGCAAGAACCCGCTCCAAGCTAGAGGACGCAGAGAAGCAGTGTGAGCTGATGAAGAAGGAAGCAGACGTCCTGAAACAGCAAATAGAACAACTGTAGAACTCAACTAAAAACCAAAGCAAGATACAGGCCGAAGCTGATCTGAAGGCCAAAGAATTTGAAAGCAAGATCTTGCAGATGCAGCAATAGTTGTACAAAAAAGAGAGCCTGGAGTTGTTTGATAGGGGCCGAATAAAAGAAATCTGCTCGCACCTGCTAAAAGGCTTCAGATCCCGGACCTCCAGTGCCCTGTCAATCTTGACATACATCACCGAAGCCCAGAATGCCGCTTCTCAAGAAGGGCCAATCGTAGATGAAATCATCCAAAAAATCAGAGGCCGACTCAAACTAGCTTTTGAGGTCCAAAGTACCAAATATCAGGACCTGCAGGTTGCTGCTATGAGTCGGACGGCCAGGGATTGGTCTACAGCCTAGGCCATGGTCCGTGCCTTCTTCTCCAAGGTGAGGAAAGCCCAGAAGGTGAAAGACCTCCTGGATGTATTTGAGCATGAGCAACGTGCATCTCTGGGCTACTTTCAAGATCTCTCTTCATTATGTTTCCCTAGTTTCACTGATGATGATGGGAACCTTCTGACCAAGGAAGAACTCAAGCCGGCATGGCTCCATTTTGAAGGTGACGTCTCAGAGATAGACGGGTGGGCAGAGCCAATTACAGAAGGACAAGTCACAGATTTCATTCTGAGACATTGCAAGATCGTGGCCTGCCTCAACGATCTAAGCACAAGAGCCAAGCATGCCGACATAGGGCAAATAGATCGGTTCCATGTTCTGGTAAAAGTGCTACAAGACCGAGAGCCTTTCTCGAAAGGCGCCTGGGCTCATGTTCGCCGAACCATGGAACGCATCCATGATCGCCTTTCCCCACCGCCACAGCCGGAGGCCACGCCAGAGGAAGAAGAAGAAGAAGAAGAGCCAGAAGAAGAAGAAGAAGCAACCATGGAAGCACCCATAGAAGGAGAAAAAGGAGAAGGGTCTGGAGGTAACTCTGGCCCAACGGATCAAGGCTGAGGGTTCTTACACCGAGGCGAGCTCGTTGCCCCGTGAGCCACCAAGAATGTTGACAATTTTGTCACATTGCCTTAGAGGGGTAGTAAAATCAAATTTTTGTAAAGTGTTTCTTTTTGTAAAGTATTTCTTTTTGTTATTTTGAATATATTTGAAAGTATTGTAGCAATTTTGGCTTCTATTGCCACCCCCTTTGTATATAGAATGGAGATGCAAAAGCTTCGCCACTGAGCAAGTTAAGGAAAAGAGCTTCGCAGGAAAGAAGATAGCTTCACCAAAAGAAAGAAGTAGAGAATGAAAAGAGCTTCGCACCCAAAGCATTTCAAGCAGTTGCTTCGGAGAAAGTTTTGCGAAGCGGCATTCGAAGAACTTCAAGCATTGAAGAACAACTTCGTCGAAGAAGGAAAGCAAAGATTAGATCATGGCTCAATTGCTAAGGCATGAAAAGAGCTTCGCACCCGAAGCATTTCAAGCAGTTGCTTCGGGCAAAAATCTGGCGAAGCGGAATTTGAAGGAGTGCAAACATTGAAAACTACTTCACCAAAAAATCATCGAAGCACCCACTTCGGGCCTCCCTACTGGCGAACCATTTTTACTTCACCAAAAGTTGTTGTGAAGCATCTGCTTTGGATAGCTTTCATGCGAAGCACTTTCACCCGAAGCGGTATTAGCCTGTAAAGAGCAAGACATTTTTCCAAGGCAAGAATGCACTTCGGCCCAAAAAACCCTGAACCGTAGTTTTGAGGGAGGATCGCGGTGAAGCATTTTGAAGACTCACCAGTGAAGCATCCACTTCGGGTGGAGAACCTCAACGAAGCAGTTTTGACATGCCTTTCCAGTGAAGCAGCAAAAGAGTGAGAGCCATCTTGAGGAGGAATACTTACTTCGGCATTTCACATCCCCTAAGCCGTCTCGCGAAGCACATTCGTGCGAAGTGCATAACCAAGAAGGAGGATCTGCTTCGGCTCAAATCCATCATGAAGTGGAGTTGCGAACTAAAATTCGGTGAAGCGCTTCAAGGGCATGCACTCCAAGCCGAGTATTTTTTTGAGGCAATCAAGTGCCTCATAAATGAGTTTTTACGTGCCCGGTGAACTCGTTGCTCATTTTTGGCAATTGGAAAGGAAGTATCAGTCCTTGAAGAAGAGCCCGACGGGCATGGCGGCCACTCGAGCTCCGCACCCAGAGACCAAGGACGTTCAGACGGCTCATAAATGCATGTTTCCCCGGCTGACCCGGTCGTAGTTGCCAGTTATGGGAAAATATTTGAGAGCTCAGTCACGAGAGCTATGGGAGCCGACTTCTCAGGTTTTCGAGGATGTACTCCTCCATTTTGTGCATTGATGGCTCAGAGGGTCGGGTCCTCTATAAAAACCTAGGCATTGTAATGTAAAAAGGGGGGAACTTTCTGCTAGAAAGTGGTTGTAACTTGAATCTCTACGATTAATACTAAAGAGCTTTGGGCTTAATTTCTCTCTTGTATGCTGCCTTCTGTGATTATTTCTGTTATTTCTTTCTTCATTTGCATACTGTAATTCTGCATTCTAGATTTAGGTGTGTGATTGGGGATAGAACCCTAAAATTTTCTCGAAGGATACATAGGGGAGGAAAACGTTGTAATAGTTCTCTTGTATGCTGCTTGTGGATAGTGTTTCTGTTATATTCACTTATTTCCTAGTCATCATAATTCTGAACTCTGGATTTCGACGTAAGGGGAAGGGTAATCCTGGAACTCGTCCAGAGGATACATAGGAGGGCTAATATCGTGTTCATTTCATTTTATTCTTGGTATTCATTGCTGTTGTTTTGAGCTATTAGCCAGCGATCGTGCTTCTGGTTCTTTCCCACTTTAAACTATTGACATTTCTTCCCTTACCTGTTATTTCTTTCCTGCACCCTTACTCTTTTTATTTCTTTCTTGCACTTTTGTCTTAAAACACCGAAGTAGTTTAGTAAAGGAGCCGGCCTTTCTCCGGAGATTGGCACGAGGGGCATCTCTTCCCTTCGGCCTTTCAATGTTGGTCCAAGTCTAGGGCGCGTACACTTTCCCAAAATCCTTTCCTGGGCAGATTTGATGACCAACAGTAACTTAAACTTGAACTACAGGGAACTTGTATTTGGATATATATATAACCCATCATACCAATAATTTTGTTACCAATTAGAATGTTATTATATTCTTTGATAGTGATATTACTTGGTGTCTATGGACACCCCCATATATTGTGCATTGCTTTGTGTGTATTTCTTTCTTAGCAATATTGGGTAATGTGTTGATTCCATTCATTTCTAAAGCCTCCAAAGAAGGAGAAGTACAATGGTGGATACTATGAAAAGGACAGTCATCCTACCTGTAGTGCATAAGATTGAAGTTATTTTCTATATAGAATAGCTTCTTATGGTTCCTTTTCTATTAGGAGCATATCAGTGCAATAGAGCTTCCATTCGAGAGGGAAGATATTATTATCAACATTTCCTCCTGGGACCCTTAGTTCGAATTATGGAAGGTGTTGAAATGTGTAATCTATCTTTATTTCCCAAGGCACACATTGTATAATGTAATCTCTTGTGCAAGCCTACTAGGTTAATATTATATAGTGTGAGATGGGGTTTATTATATAAGTCTACATGTCTATATAGTTAACTTTGTAAGGATAAAATTATACCCTAACCGATAATGTATGTCAATTAAGGATTATATATTTAAAATACAATTTGTTAAGGCATTTCAAATACCTCTTGAATTGATCCATTGTATCAGTGTTTCATTATTAATTCCTTATTGATGGTGTCGAGGGACACCCAACCCCTTCTTTTCACTTTGCTTCCAAATTTATGCAATGATCTAGATAATGTGTTGATTCTATTCAATCCTAAATATATTGTGAATTCCAATATAAATTTTCATTTTTATAATTATTTAAGGGATCATGTTCATTATCACAAAGCATATGGACTATTTAGAAGAGATGTAGAAAATATTTCTAATATTGACATTTGTGTCATCCACTAACACCTTTAACCACTTAGTAATACTAATGACCTCCTTATCCAATAATTTAGAGATGTTTTACATGAGGAGATAGTAAATGGTCTCCAATATTCAAACACAATACGTATTATGATGGTACTTTGTGACAAAAGATCCAATTAAAACATAGATAAGACAAATTATTGTAAATCCTCACAATAAGTTTAGGTGCATGAACTACATACTTGTTTATTAAGAGGTGTTATTAGTGAGATGTTCTATTTGGAATGAAAGGTCATTGGTGACTTTTTACCTTCAAAAGTTCTTCTTAGTGGTTTGATTCTTTGGACATTCTTGTTATTATTTAATATAATCTTCTTCTTATTATTGGACAATATTTACTGTTTACTACCTTAGCCCTAAAAAATTATCTCATTTTGTTCAATGATCCTCTTCCCCCATTTTAGTTTCTTTTGAAATCTTGCATTTTGATTTTGGTTTTCTTTTTTGAATCCATTGGAATTTTTGTGTTTAGATGTTACATAGGGTAGTGTCAATACGAGTTTTAATTTTCTTCCCTACATTTTTCACTTATTGCTCCATAAGGTTTAGTTTTATTTCTAATTTTGTGGTATTTTCTTGTAGGATCATGCTAAGGTATGCCAACATTTGGATCTATGTTACTTCCTTGTCTCAATTTATTTTTGGGTTTCTAACATACTTTTATGACATAAATTCAATTTCACTACTTCTACACATTCTACACATTGACTCTTCATCTTGTGTTAGGATTCTACTCCTAACCACCATACTAATCACATTATTAGTTAATTATTTAATCACTCTCTCTTTCACAAAGGTTGTGCCCTTTGATCACACCTTCACACTCATAGAAATAGGCATTTCATTTGGTATAGTTGAGGCATCGAAGAATATAATTATTAATTAATTGTTGGGTTCCCCATACAATACAACAACGATTCCTTAATAAAAGCGATTCCTTTTTATTATTCTAGCATTATAATCAATCTTTCTCTATTGGGTTCACTACATCTGGTATCAGAGCCAAGTTCGAAAGGAATTTTTTTTTTCCTTTTTCTTGTTCTCCGAATACAAGCCTGGGGACGCTGCCAAACGATTACAACCAATTCAAAATTAGTGAAACACGTCCAAGGAGCAACCAACCAGAGCGACTTCCAAATAAGGCTCTTCATATCCGACGCAGTGCTCACCACCGATAGCGAGGCGAGGACGTATAGAAGCCAGCAGGTTATAAAATCTCCAAAACCTAACCGCAATGGCCGAAGGATGACTTTTATGCAATTTTTTTACGATAATTTTTCAAGAAATTTTTTGACGACTTTCAACACTTTTTGTGACACCTTTTCGCCAAACGACTATGCAAATGGCCGATGGAAGAATATCTCACGACCCTAACCTACTTTTGCTACTTAATCTTGCCCACCTACGTCAAATCACATCAGTGAGTGTATATAAAATTCAGTTCCAGGATATCGCCAATCGCATCACAGGGTTGGACGAATCAGTCCTCATAAGTGGGTTCATCAATGGATTGAAAGAAGAAATTAGAGTGAAGATCATGATGTACACTCCTCACACCCTACAGGAAGCCATTGGATTAGCCTTGTTAGCCGATGATACATTCAATGTTCAACGTCAACATGGGGAGCAACCTATTGATACATCGACATTCACGCACACTATTCCAAAACACAAACCCTTGCCAGTTAAGTACCTTAGCCTACAAGAAATGGAGGAGCGACGAGTGAACGACCTCTGCTATACTTGTGATGAGCAATTTGGGCCCCTTCATTGTTGTGCTACACAAACATTGTATTTATTGAATATAGTTGATCCCTGTCACTCCATAGAGGACGAAGGTGAGGAAGATGTGCACGACATGACCAAAGCACCTGATCATAACAATGAAGGAAATGAGGTCGATGTGCAAGAAGTGCTCGATGCACCACGAAAATATGAGGTAGACATCCATGCAGTAAACAATGAAGGCAAGACATACACTCTCAAAGAACTACACACAAGTTCATCGCCAATAGTGAGTTCTCGTCGTATAGGCAGCCTGATTCAGAAAGGAGGCAAAAGAGTGAGTGCACCTTTATTTTCCCTTCATTCTACACAGGAAGAATCGGCTAAAGCGAAAGCCTACCGTCATCACAATTCTCCTAAGGAAGATTCTACTATTCTTTCTAGCAACCCCCCGCTAATGCTTCGACCTTCAATATATCCTTGCCTTCAAAAAAGTGACATTAAAATAGTACAAGAACTTGCACAAATTCAACTAGGAAAACAAGCAACGAAGCTCCTTACTTTGAGCTTTGAGGACAAAGCTCTTTTTAAGGAAGGTGGCATGTTAGGATTCTACTCCTAACCACCATACTAATCACATTATTAGTTAATTATTTAATCACTCTCTCTTTCACAAAGGTTGTGCCCTTTGATCACACCTTCACACTCGTAGAAATAGGCATTTCATTTGGTATAGTTGAGGCATCAAAGAATATAATTATTAATTAATTGTTGGGTTCCCCATACAATACAACAACGATTCCTTAATAAAAGCGATTCCTTTTTATTATTCTAGCATT
This sequence comes from Wollemia nobilis, assembly GCA_028583015.1. Taxonomy (NCBI): domain Eukaryota; kingdom Viridiplantae; phylum Streptophyta; class Pinopsida; order Araucariales; family Araucariaceae; genus Wollemia; species Wollemia nobilis. The sequence continues at coordinate 1,278,827 of JAQPPZ010016726.1, forward strand.
ATAATCAATCTTTCTCTATTGGGTTCACTACATCTTGCGCATAGGTTTCATTGGTTGTCTTTGCATCAGTCATCCTCTCTACTCTTTTTTATGCTTTCATGTCCAATGTTTATAATGTTGGGAAGAATGATGAGGATTTCAAGACCTTGGTCTACACTATAGCATAAGATCTTTTTCATCACCTTAGCTACTAGGTCTATTGTCACTCTTGTAGTATAATAAGAGTGCCCATCAATATATCACATCATGTCATAAACTCATGCATATTATCTTCCCTATTTCTTAGCTACTTGTTATTATGTTTGTTATTTCATAGGTAGTTGTTATATTTTATGATTATCATTGTGAAGCCTTTTTAAAAGTAATTTATGTTAATAAAAAGCCATATTAAAATCATGTATAAATTAGTCTTGCTTTTCCTTGATATTGGTATTAGCTTCTAATTCATCAATATATATGCAATTACTTGATTTAGGTTAAAAATATTATAACATTACCCCATAAACTGCATGGAGTGGTCAGTGGGGGGCACTTTTTATGAAGAGGTCAAGGGTTCATGTCGTCTTGGAACTCGACATGACACTTGACAATGCCCCTCATTGTCTTACGTTCCTATATGGATGTGTGACATCTATCACAAACCAAAAAGATATACCTCATATGTTTGAGTTTCATTTTAAAATAATATTTTAAAAAATATGATTTTATGAAAAATTTACTCATTTTCCTATTTTAATGTTTTGAGTTAAACTTTAAACTCTTAAATTGTATACAAATTATATTTAATTAATTTAATTTTAAGGAGAGAGTTTGGATGATGGTTTAGAAGGGTTTCATTCAAAATTGTAAGGAAAATACAGAGGATGGGGCCTGTTTGCCCTAGTTGCCAGTAAGAAATTTTTGACATTGATGATTACAGTAAGGAAAAGACACAACTGGAGGAATGTAGTGGATTCAAAATGCAGTAGATAATTAATTTTTGCAATCCACATAGAGTGAATTAAAAAGCAACAAGCACTTTCAATTTACAATATAAACATGTATGGAAGATCACAGTCCACCCCAAAAATGAGGGCCAAATGTTGAAGACAACCAGAAATAAAATACACGACTATAAACATGGAAAATTGACCCACCTAAATGAGTCACTTTCCCTTAGGATCCCTAAGGAAGGCCTCCAAAAATTTCAAGTGCAATTTGGGCCCTTTCTTTCCCTCTTGCTTTGCTTTTTTGCTTGGCTTTACCGAATTCACACCCAATAATTTAGGGGCACAAATTTAGCAAAATTAAAGTTTTTCTCTCTAAAAGCCCTGATTTTGAGGCTTACCTCTATGGCTTTGGCTTGGCCAAAGTTATTTTTTTTCTTGCCATTTGCCCCTTCAAAACCTCTTATAAATAGAGGGATTGGATCCCCTTTTTCACAAACACTTCTAACAATTTTACTAGTAAGTTATTGATGATAACAAGTTTTAACAAGTTTGCTCCTAGTTATCAATTTCTTCCAAGTGTGATCTAACCAATGCTCTTGGGCTTTATATTATTCTTCTCTTGTTGTTTCTTTGTGATTCTGTTGCTTTGGTGATCAAGTGTGGGAGCCTTGAGGAGGGATCTACCATTTTGGTTACTACCTACATCCTTATGTTGCTCTTTCACTTCCACCAGGTTTTTCTTGCATTAATAGTTTTCTTAAATCATAAAATTTCCATATTGTATTACATTTTGGTATTATTAGATTATTTAAATTCTTTATCATGAATTTGTATCCCATCCTTATAGAGCACGAATTCGTTAGAACCGAATTTGTTATCACCCCTCATGGAGTGCCAATGCAATTCTCTAGGGCTTGGGGGTAGGATTTCGCTCCCAAAATCCTAGGTTTCTTTTGCATGCTACATTTAGGTCATAATATCTTTGCCTACAACCTAGTATTTGCATTGTTTCATGTTATTGCATTTTGTCTCATTCGCTTCCAAAGGTCAATAATCACTTTTATTTTCAAATAGTTAGCTAAAAGGACCAAGGGGGCTTGATTGCTACATCTCCAAGCTCAGTCACATAGAGGCCTAAGCAGGCCCCCAAACACTGATCAATGTTTCCAAGGATTTTGAAGTTTTTGGATATATCAGGATGAAATTTAAAAGCTTGGATCAACCACTAGATCAAGTGCATGCTCTAAATGAACTTCTTAGGTTGTTTGTTGTTTGCTTTCTGCTGATTTTTGTTTCATATTTAAATCATAAGTGAAGAAAAGCATTTGGTTCCATTTTTAGTCATTTTAAATGAGAAAAAGCATATAGTTTACATCTAGGTTAATTTTGTTTGTGCATTCTCTTGAACCCTCACTAAAAAAAAAACAATTTTTTTTCTTTGTGAATTAGGGTTAGATATCATTGAAAATAAGAATCATTCTAGGACAACTCCTTATTTGCTTTCATTACTATTTGTCCTGCATCGTTATTTAAATTTTTATAGATTAGATCTTAGTGAGGCCAAACATATGTTATTTATTCAAATAAACACATCAAACATTTCCACCCCGAACTTGGAGTGAGTCCTTAAACTATTTTCGGTGAACCCTTCAATCCCCTGGCCCTTGAGTGTAGAGGAATCAACATACCCTCATGGTCAGATTAGCTCCTAGTGGATCTAGTCGAGAATCGTATGCAATAGGGAAGTTTTCTCCCCTCTACCATGGTGTAGATCAGATTAGAGAATTTGAAGCAAGAAAAATCGATATGGTCTAGAACTTGAGCAAAATTGTTCTAAGGGCGAACTACCAAAAGGGGCTGACTATACAAAATACCCAATATCAAAAAGAAGTCAGGGGAGCTACCCCAAAAATGAATTTTAGGGATGCCCTTCATAGGTAAAATCCCCAACCAGATGCGATAAATAACTCAAGGGCACCATGAAGACCTTTGAATCACTAAGATCCTAAGAAAATTGTGATGAGGTGTTTAAAGGCAATAGAGGGTTCCTGAGAGCGAAGGTGGACATGGAGGACATTCATAATGGAATAAAAGACATGGATATGAAAGGGTTGATATACCAATTTATGGGGTTTAGACTGATCTTATCAACATTTAAACTATGGGTTGCTAAACAATGGTGAATAAAAGGTGAGTTTCAAATCTCTGCTTGTCCCAATGGTTATTTCCTTGCTATTTTTGCTTTTGAAGAAGATAGGAACAAATAATCCAAGGAGACCATGGTTTTTGGGAAGGGAAGGTCTCTTTATGAAACCTTGGAATACTAAATTCAAAGTGGAGGAAGATATGTCATCCACAAAACCAGTTTGGGTGAGACTTTTTGGTCTGCCAACAAAATTTTAGAATTCGACAGTATTTACGACAATCGAAAATACCCTAGGAATATTCATGATGATTATTGATAGTACATATATATTTGAAAAAAATATTTATGCTTGGATATGTGTCCTAATAGACTTTAACAAACCTCTCCAAAAAATATCACTCTATAGTTTGGGGAGAAAACATAGGAGCAGGAGGTTGATTACGAGCACATAATTTTTCATTATATAATTTGCCATGAATATTGTTATTTAGAAAGAGAATGCATGCATAAGACCCCAAAGAAAGGAAGAGAGGAAATAGATCTTGAAGGGTTTCAAGTGCCCTTAAAAAAAAAAAAAAAATAGCAGTAAATAATCAGGCAATGGTGATAAACAATATGTTTGGCAATATTTCCATTAATGACCTTTTGGATGATGATGAGGATATAATAAAAATATAGGTTTTTGCTATCAGATAATTTTCTAATTCATGGACACATTCCTAGGGTGAAGACCCTAAATAATGCAATCTTAGATCATTGTCCAATCATTACAAAATTATGGAAATCTAAGGCCAAACACTCACCATTTTGATTCCAACTGATTTGGTTTAGAGCTAGCTCTTTCAAGCCTAGAGTGCAACAATGATGGAAGAAAGGAAAAAATCAACATGAAACTAATATGAATTGATTTGTAAGGAGGCTTTAGTATATCAAATCCAAGATAAGGACCTAGAACTAGGAAGAGTTTGGTGATGTCAAGAAGAAAAAGTTGGAAGTGATAGCCCAACTCGAATATTTGAATGAATAGATCTGCATGGATGGCCTCATGGAGGGTTTGAGTATGGCAAATATTAGACTTACATCCCAGCTAGAAAAATGGGAAAAAGGGAAGAGCTATTATGGAAGCAAAAATATAGAATCCAATGGCTCTAGGAGGGGGACCGAAATATAGGCTTCTTCCACAAATCTCTTCTATCCCACAAATCACACTTGATATCCTCCTTGAGAATAAAAATAAGATATTTTATCCACACATGGGAAGGTATGAGGTCTATTGCAGTAAACTATTTTGCAAGTCTATTCATAGTAGAACCTGTAGATATTGAAGCCCAACATGAAGTGTTATAGGAAATATATGCACTAATAACAAAGGATAATCTAGTTTTGAATACACCAGTAACTATCAAAGAGTTACAATAGGTGGTTTTCAAAATGCAAAAAGGTAATACCCTTGGTCTAGATGGATTCCCCATCAAATTCTACCAAGAATTTTGGGATATATTGCATGAGGGCCTTTTGGATGTGGTTGAGGAAGCTAGAAAAGCTAAGATGTGTTGAAGGAAATCAACAAAATGTATATGGCACTGGTCCCAAAGGCACAATATGCAAAGCACATTTTTCGAATTTAGACCAGTAGCTTTATGTAATCTCTTGCCCAAAATAATCACCAAGGTAATGGTAGAGAGGTTCAAACCACTTTTGCATAAGATTATCTCACTGAAACAAAGTGGTTTTGTGGGAGGTAGATAAATAGTGGACGAGATAGGTTTAGCTCAAGAGGCTATCCACTCTATGGAAGCACAAAAATACCCATCCATGTTCATCCGATTAGACATATCCAAAGCATATGATAGGGTGGACTAGCATTTTCTCCTCAAAGTAATGGATAAATTTGGCTTCTTGCAAGAATGGATAGATTGCATCAAGGGATGCATTTAATCGGTGTCCTATTCAATTTTGATCAATGGTTGTCCTTCACAATTGTTCATTGCATCTAGAGGTATTAGGAAGGGAGATCCACTGTCCCCAAATTTATTCATCATTATGGTTAAATACCTAGGAAGGACAAATGTCAAATACAAGGAAAATCAAACATTAACAGGAATCACTATTGCAAATGGAGCTAGACCAATCACTCACCTCCAATTTGTTGATGTCTTTACTCTATTAGGGAAAACAACAATGAAGGAATCCTCAATAATTAAACATATTATAAGTTGTTTCTCAAGAGCCACAGGGCAACAGATTAATGAGGAAAAATCCAAAGTCATTTTCTTCCATTGGTCACCCAGACAAAAGATCATGGTTCTTGACAAATTATGATACCAAAAGACCTCCCTCCCCATCGCCTACTTAGGTGTTCTACTTAAAATAGGAAGAAAATAGGAGGATTGAGTCTAGCTAGTGGATAAAGTAAAAAGGAAAATAGAAAATGGACTAATCGATGGCTATCATCAAGGGGAAGAATAACCATGGTTAAATAAGTCCTTCAATATACACCTATCTATGTCTCCATAGTTTTGGACATTCCCAAGGCAATGCTGAGAGATATGGATTAAACAAATCATCGGTTCCTTTGGAGGGGAACTAAGGAAGAAAGGAAATGGGCGTTGGTGCAATGGAAAACTTTGTGCCTTCACAAAAATGAAGGGGACTAGGATTCAGATCAATGGTCAAGAACAACAAGGCACTAGTAGCTAATCTATATTGGAGGATGTTGAACAACCCCAATGTGCTATGGGCCCAAATTTTGAGATCTAAATATGCAAAAAATAAAAATTCGACAAACATTATTTACCACCAACTCCCTTGTAGAGGATCCCCCATCTTAGTAGTTTTGAGGATAGGATAGGAGCTAATAAAGGAGTTTTTTTTGGATAATTCACAACAGACAACACACAAACTTTTGGACAAACTCTTGGAATGGGCACCAACCATTGGTAGTTCAATTTCTAGAGTGGAGATCTTTCATGGAGTCGTTACATAGAGCAAATTGGATAAAGGTAGCAAAATATTGTAGGTATGAGATCGAAAAGTTAGAAGTTGGGAGAAACAGGGTCCCCACAATCAAATGGTAAATTCAAATCCTAGAGAGGTAAAAGATAAATTTCCAATGACTAGAAATGAGATCACTTTCATGGTTTCAAGCAAAGGATTCCCTTGGATGGGGCAACACGAGTCAAGGGGAGTATACAATAGCACGTGGATATGCAACTCTATGCCAAAGTACTCATAACCTGCTTTGAGACTTTTTCAAACAAACATGGGCACAAAAGTTATGGCCTAAGGTGATATTCTTCATTTGGCTTCTACTACATAAAAGAGTACTAACAGGGGAACAACTTATGAAAAGAGGCTACCATGGTCCTTTGAGGTGTGAGATATGTGGGGAGAACCCTGAAATGCCCTGCCACTTATTTATTGAGTGTCCTCTAGCCTCAAAGTTGTGGAAGATGATGGCTACCTTTCTTGGTAGTAATTGGTATAGCTTTATCACCCTAGAACATATGTGGAGGGAATGGACTACACAGGATGGAGTAGACTAATATGTTAGACAAATAGTATGGGTAGGAACTACTCTCCTACTTTGGAACATATGGAAAGAAAGGAACAACCACATATTCAAACAAGAGTCTATGGACATCCACTATGTTTGGCAAAAGACCACAACCAACATAGCAAAGACAATCCAACATATGCTAAAGTATCCCTAGGAACCCTACCAATGATTGGAACATATCTTGACCAACTAAAAACTATTCCTAAGGTTGGTAAGCAACAAATGGTGATCATAAGGCACCCAAAAGTAGTTATAAAGGAAAAGTGGAAGCCTCCCCTATAGGATTGGGAAAAATTTAACATATATGGAGCATAATGGGGGAATCCAAGAAGAGCTAGTGTAGGAGGGATAGGAATACAATCGAATGGGACCCCAATATTCACCTTTGTAAAGAATCTTCACATACTTTCCAACAACCTAGCGAAGGGTTGTGACATTCTTAGAGAGCTCCAAGAGGCAGTAAAGGTAGGTTGAAAGAAGGTCCAAATAGAATCTGACTCATAAGTCATGATCAACCATCTGAAGAATCCAAAGGAGAATAGGAAGCTTGACTAGAGACTAAGAAGAATTGTAGAGAAGATTCATATGGTACATGCAAGTTTTCTATTAGTAAAATACAATCACATCCATAGAGAACAAAACATAATTGCAGATGCATGGCCAATTGGGCTCTAGACAAAGGTGACCTCACTTATAACGACTATCCCCCTAGATGGTGGACAACGCATATCAGGGAAGCTCTTCTTTCTATCTTATCTCTTGATGGTAGCAACATTAGATGTATTTAGTTTTATAATTCATTGTATTAGGTTTTTACTATTACACATGGGTTACTATAGTAGATCAGTTGATAGAGAATGTAGCACTATATCATATGTTAAATCTTGAATCAAAACTTGTTTATGTGGAAAGACAAACAATGTACCTCTTCTATTTAAATATCTTAATATACGGGAGGTCCAAGGTTCAAACCGTGGCGTGGGCGAGTGTGTGAGGGGGTGGGTGTATGGTGGTTGTGTGTCAAACTCTTTATTGATAAGCATAGCTCTCAACTTTACAACGGTCATCATTGGAAGGAGACTGCCTAACCTTGTGTGTTGGTCGTAAGAATTTCTCACACTAACCAAAAAAAAATCTTAATATAAATTAATATATAATATAACTTAAAATAATATTAATTTAATAACATTATTTAAAATTAATAACTTTATTTAAAAAAAAATATTTATTGGCAAAATTTAAATCAATTTTACAACCACAATCCATTTTTTTTTTTCAACCATTACTTGAGAGTAAAATTGTTTTTTTTTACCTCCGCAAGGCACTACTTAGATTTTAATATCAAACAAATATAAAAATTATACATAAGCCTTGGTACCAAAATTTAATGTATATCTTTAACATAAGAGACCATGGTGTATATAAAAGGTATTATTTTGAAAAGGTTAATGGTTCAAATTCTTTGAACAGAAGTAATTTGTTTAAGTTTATGTCCGTGGGTCTAGGTGGATTGGTAAGTTGGGGCGCTTACCGAGAGGAGACCTAGGTTTCAATCCCACGGGCGTGCCCATGCATAGCCAGTAGCCCGATCTGACTCTTCTGCATGTTGCACTTGTCTGAAGACAACGATTTGTTCCTGCTTGTCCGACGGTCCCTCTACCTTCATGTCAGCGATCCCCATCTCACGCCGGGTTACCATTAATGAGACGGTGGCTGTGTTGGAAGCCTTCGCTGATAGTTTGAACCCTGTCAGCGCTGACGCAGTTACTAAAAAATTTGTGATTGTAACCAATTCATCTGTAACCAAAAAAAAAAAAAAAAAAAATTTAAATTTATAATCTCGTCAAGGACATCATAATGACAAAAGGTATTAAATTTTTTTAATAAAGACCTAAGATCAATTCAAGAAAGGGTGGCCTGATATGCCTCCAACTTTTCAACTTATTAAAAAAAAAAAACATGCTAATGTCCATATAACATCTTTCAAAAATTAAAATATGTATAACTTATTATATGTAGCATTCACAAGGCAGTATTTTTTTTGGTTGAATACATAGGAGAGTTGATTACATCCACGTAGGTTCAAACCACAAGGATTGCTCTCAACAAGTATATACCACTTTATTGTTGACGACCTAAGGTGAGGGAATCATTGGTGGCTTATTGTCTTCATCGGTCCTTGCGTGTACTCAAAGGATTCAGATCAAACTACTACCTTTGTAACAGGCATGCCCCCAAAGTTTAAATATAGGTCTTTGGTAAGTGTCTAGCCAGACACCACCTAGTTGATAATTGACATAAGGAGACCACCCATAACTTATCGTTAGAAACAATTACCAATCCACCAAACTGCCTTCATAGAATAGTATAAAGTTAACTAAATTTCATACCCAAACCCTTAACCTTAGCGTCTTCCATGACGATACAAAAACTCTAGCATCAAAGTATCAAAATGTGGTATACATGTTTTTTTTTTTTCTTGGTTACATAGGAGAGTTGGCCACAACCACTATTTTTAGTAACTCTCGATGTAGGGTTCAAATCATAGGGACTGCAACCACCAAACCTATTCGTCTCGTTAATTGTTGACCTGGCGTGAGATGGGGACTGCCGGTCGCTCGAGGTTTGTATCGTCGTTGTCGATCTAAGGTGCACTCAGAGGATTTAAAGCAGACTACTTCTTTTGCAAACTGCTACCACCAAGGTTTGAACCCAAGTCTCTTCTCAGAGAGTACCCATCCAGACTAGCACTTACCAATCCACCTAACCCTTGGGGCTAGAACCTTTATATTAAAGAAAACCGTTCCCTAGACTAACCAGGGAGTTTTTTGGACTTCCTTCCAAAGATTGAAGGAACTTGCCAATAAAATACATAGTGCGGATAGTGTGCATGTTCCTTTTCAAAAGTTGGTATCAAAATGTGCATGTTCTATATGCAAAGATGGTATTAAAACTTTAAAATTGTATAAAATTTAAAGTATTAAATAGTATAAATATAACCCAGCCACATCCAGCTATTTCAAGGTAAAATAATGTTAAAAATTACATCATAGCTGTTTCAGATAACTGTAAAAAACAATAAAATTGATTAAAGTTTGAACTGAAAGACTCATTTAAAGGAGTTAAGACATCCATTCTTTCTATCTTATTCAGAAGTTGAACTTTGATCAAAATTTTCATCAAAACCTCTGCCTAAATTATTATCCACCGTCATTTGGGCTTCCATATTCGCATCCTTATTCCGCTTTTGCTGATCTTTCAGCTTTGCAGTCAATGAAATGTCTAAATTTGTATAGTATTTAAGCTGCTTAGAGCTTGGCAAAATCTGTTGGATTTTATTTTTTTACAAAATTTTGAATGCTAATAATTTTTTTCTTCATTAAAGATTCTCCTCTATAATGTGACTTTGGAGAGCTTGGCTATGTACTTCTCTGTTTTTTTTTTTAAGCTGCACACGCCAACATTATTAATTGAATGATTTTGGATACCCAATTCGAAGATTCGAACCTGAAACCTCCCTTGGAGGATTACCCTCTCCTTTTCAACTCACCTACAACAATTGAGTCATCATTTTGTTTTAAGTAAAGATAAGTTTTTGATATTGGATCCTTAATTGAATAACTGAAAAGCTGATTTTTTATTGGATTATTTTCTATGTTTTCTACTTCGTGGTCAAGTTTTGTCAAATTCTTAGCAATTTGTTGGTGAGTCGAGTTTTAAAAAATAATCAAAAATCTCATAAGAAATCAAACTTTTTTATAATCAACAAATATAACACATGTGAAAAGATGGTATCAAAACTTAATCTATAAATCCTGAACCTTTTTTAAATTGTGAAAGGATGGTATCAAAATTATAAAAACTTTGATTTATAAACTTTAAAAGAGGTTTAAACCTCTTTTAGATAACTTCAATGTACTTACCCTAACATATTTAATTAAATAAATTAAATACTAAGATAAAAAGTTATATATATATATATAAACTCGAAACCAAAACAAAACAAAACTACAACTTCAAAGTTGGATTTTCCACAAGGCCAACAGACCCACAGAATCTAAAGAGGATAGATCCCATAAAAAGCTTTAACTTTTTCTCAAACTATTTTGTCCCTCTTCTCTATAATGAGAAATAGATAGATAGGTAATTTGGATGGAATTTAGCTTTATTTGTTTCTAATACCGTGGAGATAAAGTTTTCACAGGATTTCCAAATACGCACATCTTTGATGTTATAGCCTGCCTTATTAGTTGCAGTTGCTGTTGCATATCTGCCGGTTTTCTGTCCCATATTTTGTCTTATGAGATTCTGTGGAGAAGAACAAAGTTGAAAAAGGTTCAGCAATTGAGACAGTGATCATAAGTAGGATTCAAATTTGCTACACATTTCCGTCATTATTGGAAAAAGGACAACTTCAACAAATTGACCTTGTTGGAATTGATACATACCAGTGCCATGAAACTGTGTGCCACTTTTATCACATGTGAGTTCTGAGGGTACAGTCAGGCAAAATAAATATCGAATGATTGAATTTGAACAAAAAAAAAAAATATGTGATAATTTTATAATAACAAAAGTAGTACTTTTTATTGTCAGAGTTGAGATGACACCATTTTGTCTTTGTATTAACCCATTGTCTGTGGACTCCACAAGATGACCATCTCCTAATGACTTTCTGATTTTGTTCGAGTCAGTTCATAGATTATACACGTGCCCTCATTGAGTCCATAAACTACCATTCCTGCTTCAACTACTAGTACCGGTTCCTCTCCCTTAGAACATCAAGATTCTTACAGACCAGGAAATTTCTTTCTTGTCTCCCTTGGAACATCAACGTTCTTTGAGACCAAGAAGATTCTTTTCCTATATTTTACTCATGGCATCCATATCTTCACTTCACCATGTCAACATTCCAGTTATCACAGCTCAATCACATTCAGCTCACAGGCCTTCAGCTTCCTCTGCCTCTGTTATTGGATTCATCCACACAGCCTCTTTTGAGTCGAGGGCGGGACCAAAAAAATCACCTCTACCTTTACCTTTAAAGGCATTAAGTTCAAGGAGATCGAGTTTCAGAGTCTTTGCAGGCAATGGAGATGATGAATATGAACGGAGTGGGGAAATGAGCAGTGAGGGAGCTCCTCCAAGTACTTCTGCGACTGCCACTGCCACTGCCATAGAAGAAGAGGAGGAAAGTGAGATTAAGGATTTGAAGAGAGCTCTGATGGATTCATTTTATGACACAGAGAGGGGATTGAGGGCTGACAGTGAAAAAAGGGCTCAGATTGTGGAATTGATCACCCAATTGGAGGCCAAGAACCCAAATCCGGCACCTACAGAAGCCCTTAGTCTTCTCAATGGCAAATGGATCCTAGTGTACTTCCACAACCCAAATCTCTTTTATTTGCTTACACGTTTTTTGGGGCAGTTTAATTGGTGTCTGTAATTTCCCATTTATTCCCATCTGTTTTCATTTGGATTTGGTTGAAGTCTTGGAGAGCAGAAAATGTTCAGTAGTATCCAATATAGAACTGTTCACGAATCTGTTCCCAAGAAATAAAAAATTAGGATCTTCATCTATTGTCTTAACGTCATGAAAACAACCCATCTTCAAACCTAAACATGCTTAAAGCCCCATTATGAGTGTGTGTGTGAGTGGCTGCTGTTGGATGTTCAGAGAACCTCTTATATATGAGGATTCTGCAACAGCTATCATTGCCAGAGAAAGCAACCTTCTTTAAGAGGTCAGAAAAAGCTTTCATAAAAGGAATGTGAGTTTCCAAACAGGGTTTCATTGAAATCAATATGGGGCTTCTTTCACTTCTATCCAGCAAGATATCAGTTCTCTTTAGAACAACCATTGGGCTTATAAAAATAGTTGACTATGTTACAGGCCTGGCTTTCATCTTTCAGGGAGTATGGTAAGTTTGGCGTGTGTATTTCATTGAGTATATGGGTAGGCAGGGATTCGATGTGTTAAAAGTTCCAGTTCACCTAATTAAGCTTTTAGTGCTTCGTTCAGTGTTGCTTAATACTTTGTGTTTGTTCCTGCTCTCTGAGTTACTTTTTGCAGGCTGTCCCACATGATTAATTTCTCATTTAATTTTGCAGGTATACTTCTTCTCCAGAGGTGTTCCCACTTCTTGCTGCAGGAACCCTGCCTTTGGTGAAGGTTAAGGAGATTTCCCAAAAATTTGACTCAGAGACTTTCACTGTACAGAATTATGTCCAATTTGCAGGGCCTTTGGCCACCACATCCTTTAGCACAAATGCAACTTTTGAAGTTTGCAGTCCCAAGAGAGTACAGGTATGGATTTTGAGCTAAGGGCAGGAGCCTTTTCTATTACCTTGGCAATAATATCTTTAGAGAGAAGTCATTACATTGTATGATGTGAGCTCTTAACCATGATTCAGAGCAACGTTTATGTTTTAAGGCTGTTTCCAGAGTAAGAATAACAAATCTTGGTTGTGATATTCCTGATATTTGAACTTTGGAGGCATTTATTATCGATTATTGCATTTGATATTGGCCCAGACTGACCATTGACAGGTCCTACAAAGTGCTGACTAAAATGTTCATGTTGTGTGTGGGCTATTTACAGATAAAGTTTGATGAAGGAATCATTGGTACTCCTCAACTTACAGATTCTATAGAGATACCAGATAATGTAGAACTTCTAGGACAGAAAATCGATCTTGCTTCTCTTCAAGGGGTGATAACTTCAGTACAAAATGCTGCATCATCTGTTGTGAGAACTATATCTGAACAACCACCTATCAAGTTTCCCATCAGTGCTGACAGAGCACAGTCTTGGCTGCTTACAACCTACTTGGACAAAAACCTAAGAATCTCTCGGGGAGATGGAGGCAGTGTCTTTGTGCTAATTAAGGAAGGGAGTCCTCTGATGCTTCCATCCTAGTTTTGATTCCAGTATTTCATCATTGCACACTGCTTCTAGTGTGAGGTGATTTTAAGTTCTGATTCAGAGTCCTTTTTTGTATTATGAATTTCTTTTTCACATTAGCGTTGAAAAATCGAAGAACATGACTAGCTTTTATTTGCATAGTTATGCTTGTACCCCCGAATGTTGTGCCACAAAATAAATGTAATAGCCTTGGCAAGAAAAGGAAAAGAAGGCAGAAATTGGTATCTATTTTTCTAGTTCCATCTGAGCACAATAGCCAGGCTCCAAGATGCATCAAGCAGATGAGTAAAGGTTTACTCCAAACAATGAAAATGAATTTACACTATTGAGTACAGTGTGTGGATGTACCTAAGTACTTAATTTTAAAATATTTATTCTCTGCTTTCAAAAGGCTTTAAAGATTCAATTCTGTAGAATGCTTCATTTCATTGTACAATATGTAGAAAAAATTTGCTTGTTAGAAATGTGCTGAAATGATATTTCTCATAGAACATTTTCCTGATTAAATCATAATGCCACTAAATGTTATGAAAGACTCCCTTTGGTTCCACCTAAGAAAGATAAGATGCGTCAGGACTCCTAAACATCAAAGCATCTAGTGATGGATGTCTCCTCCTCCGTGGTTGGAGTGAATCTCCGTCACTTTGTTTGCACCAACTTAGAATCTGCCAGATGTATCTTGAAACTGATTAATATGCTATGTTGTGCCAAGAACAAAAAGTGGATAATTTAGAAAATGGGAGTGTGAGGAATAAACAGATTAAGAATGAAATGGAAAGAAGATAGGAAACAGTCAAATGACTACAGAAAGGCAATGGAAATAAATAAAATTGGAATTTCAACAAATAAAATAAAATCAAACTTTAGCCATTAAAAGAAAAATACCCAAAAGGAAAAGGATTCATGTTAGGGCTATGCATACAATGTCATCCAATCATCCCACTCTAAGACGTCTAATTTAATCTAGGTATATGGCAATACAGTCTTTTTCCAAGGCAATTAGTGTGACAAATGTAATCCACATGGTCCTGTGGATGCTTGAGAAGATGGTCACTTCAAAGCAGTTTCGTTTGTCCACACTCTATGTTACCAGAAATGCGATTTTTTTTTTTTCGCATGAGAAATGGCAACATGATGAAAATGCCTGTTGCCAACTAGTTTAGCATCTATGTTTGACTGCAAATGTTGACTGTGACAATGGTTAATAACATGATTTTTGGGGGGTATTTTTCATCCAACTGTTTTAGGCCTCTACTGTGCATATAATCTCTGTGCACTTTCTTTCAAAGAAAGCTGCAATGGATAGGTATGGGGGTTTGGCACTAGAAAGGGTGTAAGTTGCCTCTGTATGCATATCCGTTTCTTATATGCAACCTTTGCTAGGCTTTGTTTCTCACTATGTTAATGTTGTCGTCGCATTTCATGTTTCTCTTTTTTGGCAACATAGTCCACGCCTATCCATGAAGAGAAAGAATATGGGTGGTGTTGAATTATGTCATGGACATTGAACCAACAATGCATACTAAGTTAGGCATGGATGGATATTTGAAGAAACGTCTAATATCCTAACAAAATCATCAACCAGATGTATTGTTAGCAATGGTATATAAGGAGGTAAATGGTGTCTTCATCAATTTCACCCTATAAAGTATAGTTTTTTAGGCTTATTGTGGATGAGAGGCTAATGGCTCAAAGGCTGTCAGTCGTTAAGGGGATTCTAAAAGCAAAAACCTTCAAAACCATCTCTATACAATGACTAATGATAGTGCAAGAGTAGCTAACCTCATCCCCGTGAGTGTGGTCTACCAACAAGGACGCCACTTGCATTATCGGTGATGTGACCCGGGTTCAATCCCCACGGTGGATGTGTATAAGAAGTATTACTCAAAAAAAAGAAAAGAGTAGCTAACCTCTTCTCTTCTCTTCGTGTTTGCTATGCATGGTCGGATTCGTTTGGGTTTAGCTACTAATTTTGCTTTGTGCTTTCATGCCATTTTGTTAATCTTCTCTATTAATGCGAAAGCGCTCAATCTCAGGGTTCGTGGGGTGCCCAAACCTATTGATCCGCTTCAAGCTGAAAATGCCTTCATTCGCAACACTATTGAGTTAACAGATGTTACTCTTGAGAGATCATGGTTTTCTCCCGACTCCACATTGGTAATATGCTTCAAAAATGCGGAAGAGCGTATGAAGGCGTTGAGGGCCACATGGAAATTATTTACTCTTCAGGACAAGATATACCTTGATGAGGACCTTAGGCGACTCCAGGTTGAAGAATTGAAGAAAGCAAGGGAACAAGTAGTCGTGGCCAGGAAAGCCAACAAATGGGCAGCTATTCGTAATTTGCGTGCAGTGATTAGGGACTCTCCCCCACCTGGGTGGTCCAAACCCTTGCCTAGCAAATGACTCCATCCACACAAAAGAGGGGTGGCAGATAAGCTAGTTGTAGCTTGTTGGAATTGCAATGGTATGATGTGGTCTATCCCAGGGTCCCTTTTTGATGTGATTGGCAGACATGACATCATTCTTATTTGTGAGACGCATGAGAATCTTGAGCGGGCCCTACCAGTTATCTCAGGTTACTTCTGGTGGTCCAGTTGTCGGCAACTCACTCGGCGCTCTGGGGGGTTCGAGGTTTAGGAGATGTTGCTGCTCTTATCAGGGATAGGCTCCAGAGTTTGGTATCCCTGGTTTCGACTGACCCCCACTCCAGGTTTTTATGGATTAAAATTCACTGTCACCCACCTCTTTGGGATAGATACATTGGCATCTGTTACTTTCCCCCCACCACGTCCAATTTTGCTATTCACACGAACGGGGACCCTTTCCAATATCTCTATGAGGACATTACTAGATACTTAGCTTCAGGGGAGATACTTTTGCTGGGAGATTTCAATGCTCGGACCGGACCTATGCAGGTTTCTCTTCATGACATCATAACCAATGAGTTGCAGACTCGGGAATTGGATCTTAAGGACCTTGGTTTTGCTCGAACCTCCAGCGACACATAGGTTACTGTTGCCACATTTCGCACGGGGTGCCATGTTTTCAATTTTTGTAAGTATGCTGCTCTCCCTTCCCTCCTCCTCCTTTCCCTTTCTCCACTGTCCCCTTTCTCCCCTTCTGTCAGCTTCATTTCCCCTCTTTTTCCCCTTTGTACTTTCTCTGGTCAGATTCCCAAAACAGAGCAAACATTCCTTGAAAATTTCTAAGTCTAAGAGCGCAACCCGACTTCGCAGCGAAGTCGGGGTGCGCCCTTAAGTTCGAGCGCACTCGGGAATGCGAAGTGCGGAAGAGGACCAAAAGGACCAAAATTTTGGCTAAGTACAGGAGCGCAACCCGACTTCGCAGCGAAGTCGGGCTGCGCTCTCTTTCCTGCGCGCACCTGGGAAGCAGCGGATCCAGAAAATCAGCTAAGTGCCAGAGCGCAACCCGACTTCGCAGCGAAGTCGGGCTGCGCCCTCATTCCTGTGCGCAGTTTGAACAGCAGCCAAAATGACTAAGTGCTGGAGTGCGCAACCCGACTTCGCAGCGAAGTCGGGCTGCGCCCTCTGACTTGTGCGCACTTGGGCAAGATCTTTCAAGCAGCCCAAAAACAGTCTAAGGCACGGAGGCCTCCCCAACTGCGATGTTCCCCACTTGCGCTGTCCAATTGCGCTCCGATTCCAGGCGAAGTAGGACACAAAAGAGAGATTGCCTTTCAAGGCAGATGCATCCCTCATCAGAATTTGACAAGTGTCCAGCCTCGGGATCCGAGCCGAGATGTGATGGGAAAAAGGACAAGCGTGGGCCAAATTATCTACCGCAGCTACCCTCATTTAAGCTGACGCAAAGTTCCATCTACCGCAGCTACCCGCATTCAAGCTGACTCGAAGTTTCATCAACCGCACTGCCACGTAGCTGCCAAGTTTTAGGTGGACCTTGCTGCAAGTACAATCCCTGTCTGCAGGAGTCAACATTAGCAGCTCTTTTGCCGCTTTTGTCAGCTTTTGTCAGCTATTGTCGGGTCTGGGATTTTGTGCCCAGGATTGTAATTGGGGGGAATTGCGCTATAAATAGCCGCACCACATCATTGTAAAAGGGTGGAAGGGGGATATCCTGCTAGGGAACCATTGTAGCTATACGTTTGCTTCTAAATGCAAGATACACTTGGCTCTATTTGTTGTTATCATTCTTTATGCTGCCTTTACTTAGCATTTCTGCCTCATGTTGCTTATTTTATTGCTTACTGTTATTCTGCTATCTGGATATCGGTATTTGATGATTAAGTATTCCTGGAATGCATAGATAGAGGATACATAGGATGTGTGACAGTTGTAGTTTCTGTAGTGTATTCTGTATTTAATTGCTGTTAGTAGTGGTGATTGATCGTTGTCGTGTCGCTTATCTTCCCCACCCAACTCAAATCATATTTGTATTTCTTTCCGCATTTTTAATCCCTTTCCTGCACTCTGAGCTTTAAACATCCGAGAAAACACATAGGAAGCCGGCCTTCTCCGGAGATTGGCACGGAAGGCATTCCTTCCTTCCGGCCTTTCAATCTGGTGGGCGAATCTAGGGCGCATTTCACTAAATCCTTTCCTAGTGGCAGATTCGTAACCAACAGTTTCTTTGGCACGCCCGGTGGGACCCGAAAGTTTCCCACCCAAAACAGAATCGAAGCATCGGTGTTCGCTTCATTGTTGTTAAAATCAGAACACCTGGCGACTCTGCAAGTACCTGAATATTCTCTGAGTCCGTGAGACCGGTCCAAGCGCCTTCATGCATACAAGAAGGTGGAGAGCAAGGAATCCGGGAAACCAGCCTGATCTTTACGAAATTGACATTAACGCTCCGGGAGAGCGCGTCAGGCTGGCTGACTACCAAGCTCGCATAGACGAATCCGAAACCGAAATCGAAGAGGCCGAAGTTGAAGAGCAATCTACATCTTCGGACGGTACCGATACCGAGTACACGACCGGAGGAGAGGAAGAAATGGCTGCTCAGCAAAATGATGACGACCTCTTCCCGACGGTCGACTCCACGGGGCCCTTGGCCCTAGTCGGACAAGAGGCTGTACCCCCCGCTGCCTTGAAGGCCATCCCTACTTATGATGGCTACGGCAAAACGGCGTATGAACACATCCAGGACATTCTGGCCTTGGCTGCGCTACACTCTATTACTGATGAGAGTGTCAAGACCCGTCTATTGGCTCTTTCCCTAAGGGGGAAGCTTCTCTATTGGTGGAGATCTTTGCCAGAAGGATCTATCACGGGGTGGCCTCAGCTGGCAGGCAGGCTTGTAAAAGGATGCAACGAGTCTGCCGATCCCTCTTCGCTGTTGCATCAGTTCCAAAGCATCCAACGACACCCACAAGAGGAGGTATCAGACTTCAACATAAGGTTTGCGAGGTCTTGGAAAAGAGTACCTCGCGAATTGCGACCTTCAGCAGGTTAGGCTGCACACTACTACCTGAGGTCTTTCAACTCTGATATCTGCCTACTTCTGAAGATAGCCCGAGTCGATTCCTTCCCTGCCCTATACGAAGCTGCCCAACAAGCAGAATTAGATATAATCTCCATAGGCAGACTCCCGCATAGAGTGCAGCCCCCTATTTATCCTGATTTTCCTCAGTCCCAGTATCCATCGGCCTCTGGTGTGATGCCATCATCCTCAAGCCAGCACCCCCAGCAGCCGTGGAATCCGGCACCAGTTATAAACCCCTACGGCCCGCCTCAAATCCATTATCCTAACCCGCCACCTCCGCCTCCGCAGTATCCCGCACTCCCTGCTCCCCCTCAGTACGCGGCGTATTCTGCGCCCCCGCCATTGGCTGCATTACCTCCGCCGGCTCAGTTGGCACCTGCAGACAATGATATTCAAAATAAAATCCTCCAAGAGGTACGGGCTCTGGCCTCTGGGTATCATACCATGTCAAATGACATGACGATAATGAAGAAGAAGCAAGCCCAGATGGAGTTCCTTCCAAGGAGGCCATATCCTCCTCCGGCGCTAACGAAAGATCAAGCCGCACAAGCTCAAAGGCACCCCCCTGCAAGAAATGCTGCCATTGAGGATCAACCTGGCACTTCTGACCAGGTCAACTGGTGCTCCACGTGCAACGATCCACACTCAGAAGAAGGGTGCACGCTGCATCAACACTATCTCCAGACCCTGGCAGGCAGCGCCATAGAGGATGAATTATACATGATCCTGGGCGATGAAGGCAACTTTGCCGTCCTAGAAGAAGATCCCGCGTTGCTCCTGACCAAGGAAGGCAGAAAGCCCGTTGAAGCTGCCGCGGCCCAAGCAAAGCCGTTAAAGGTATACGCCAGAAGAGAAAAGGCGCAACCTCGCCGGACTACCACCTGACAAGTCACCGTGGCCTCATGCAGCCAAAGAAAAGTTTCCCGCACCCAAAGCCCCGTGGTGAAAGCTCCCGCAGCCTCGTCTCCGACCGAAACAAAAGAACAAGCTCAGGAGAAGCTGAGATATCCGTCGCTGACGAAGAGACAGAGAGTCGAAGCCACGCAACAATACCGGACTAAGTATGAGCCTGCGAAAGAAACGGAGGGAGCCAACACTTCAAGCTACAGCATAGTTGACGAGCTAAAGAGGACCCTCGCAAAGATAAGTATGTACGAGGCTCTTCTGCTCCCGGGCAAGTTGATCTGCTACAGGAATCTTTGAAGAACATAAAATACGGGAAGCCTACGCAACCTGCTGTGTTAGCTCAACCCCTGACAGTCTCCGCCACCGAAAAAAACAGGCCACCTCCTTTCTATCTGTCATTACGGATGGAAGGCTATATAGTGCACAACTGCATGGTGGATTCTGGTGCCTCCACGACTGTTATGCCGAGAGCCGTCTGCGACGAGATCGGTATGGAATATACAAGGAGCAGCCAAGGTGTGCTGCAACTAGACGACACCCCTGTCAAGACAGTTGGTGTCATCAAGGATATCCCGATCCGGCTGCACAAAGCTCTCGACATAGTGGTCATACAGGAAGTCGTTGTGGTCGACTTGGAACCCTACTTCGGCATGTGCCTCTCCAGGGAGTTCACTGCAAAGCCGGGTGGGTATCTCGTCTCTCGGATTACTCACATATGGAAGTGCCCTTCAAAGGAAGGAGACTGAAGATCTACAATGAAAAGCCTTCCACATTTCTAGTAGAGAAGATACCCGGAGAAGAGTCACAGAACGACAAGGTTCAGCAGACAACTGAGGAACTGGTGGTGGTGGACATGACAGAACAAGCCCTGGAGCTGTTACAAGTGGAGGATGAGTTCTCCTTGATGGACTTCAACGCCATGATCGAGATCGAGCAAGGCTGCTACTCCGTCACTCAGCCTGAGAGACTTGACCAGTCAGCAAGGAAAGAGGTAGGACCTGCACCAAAAAAGCTATGGCAGCTCTTCTTTGATGGCGCCCGATGCAAAAATGGCGCCGGTGCAGGGGTACTCCTGGTTTCCCCGTCCGGGATCCAGAAGGACTATACTTACAGGCTGGCTTGGAGCTGTACTAACAACGCGGCGGAGTATGAAGCCCTGTGCTTGGGTTTGAAAAAAGCAGAGAGACTGGGGGTGAAGCATTTGCAGATCTTTGGCGACTCAGAGCTGGTGTGCAACCAGATTACGAATAAGTGCGCCTCCAAGAAGCATTACCTCAAGGCGTATCGTAATCGTGTCTGGGACCTGATGGAGTCATTCGACTCGTTGAATGTCAAAGCCATATCACGTGAGAAGAACAAACACGCTGACATTCTGGCGTCTGTTGGAGCCGAGTACGTTCCGGCTGATGACACTGTCCAAAAGCCGAAGCCGGTTCATACCATCTACAGGCCTTCGTGCCTGATAAAGACACCCATCGGCAGGTGTTTGATTGTGACGAGGATATCGTCACTTTTTTTATTACCGAAGCATGTACAATAGAAGGTAGAGACCCTGATGACGAGCAGTACGAGGGGTTGATACAGTTGAAAAACAATCATGTCCCAAAAGGACTGATTACCTTAGAGAGTCTCTTTGACCAGAACGATAGAGCAATATCACACAGAATCAAAGTAGACCCCAAGCAGTACGTAGACCTGGAGCTGGAACCTGGAAAAACAATCAAGGTCGGGACGGACTGCACTGAAGAGGAACTCGAGCAGATCAGATCATTATGCAGAGAGTTCCCCGATATCGTAGCCTGGTGCTACCAGGACTTGAAGGGGTATGATAGACAGATGATCCAGCATACCATAGAGCTGGAAGATAATGCAAAACCTTTCCGGCAGAAGCAAAGGGCAGTGAACCCGAAGATTGAAGCCATGATGAAAGCTGAGCTCTTGAAGATGCTGGAAGCCAAAATCATCTACCCCATCAAGCATTCATCTTGGGTCGCGAATTTGGTTCCTGTGAGGAAGAAGAATGGAGACATCCGTCTCTGCGTGGATTTCAGAAATCTTAATCAAGCCTCGCTGAAGGACCATTACCCGCTTCCCCAAATCGATCAGATCCTCCACATAGTTGCTGGAGCGTAGAGGTTCTCTCTCTTGGACGGATTCTCTGGATACAACCAGATATGGGTAAAGGACGAAGATCAGCACAAGACAACGTTCACCACCAAATGGGGAACGTTCGCATATCAGCGCATGCCCTTCGGCCTGTCTAACGCCGGCGCTACATTCCAGAGAGCCATGGACTTGGCCTTCCGAGAGTTGCTCAACAAGGTCATTGTCATCTACTTGGATGACATGACTGTATTTTCTCACAGGAGAGAGGACCATGCTTCCCACCTGCGGCAGATATTTGAGAGATGTCGTGAATTCGGCATTTCCATCAACCCGAAGAAGTCAGTCTTCGCGGTAAAAGAGGGTAAGCTGCTGGGACATGTCATTTCCGAGAAAGGCCTTGCAGTGGATCCCGACAGAGCAGAAGCTCTCCTCCGCTTGCCCATCCCAGTCGACAAGAAAGGGTTACAGTCATTCTTCGGCCAGATCAACTTCGTGAGGAAGTTCATACCGGACTTCGCACAAGTAATCAAGCCCATGGCCGAACTGTTAAAAAAGAATGCCGAATTCTTGTGGACTGACGAAAGAAAGCAAGCCTTCGAGGAGATCAAGGCTAGAATTGTGCAAGCCCCGGTGTTGATTAATCCCGACTATTCCAAGGATTTCATCCTGTACGCGGTGGGAGAACCCGAGAGTTACGCCGCAGTCCTGACTCAGAAGGGAGACGATGGCGAAGAACGCCCCATAGCGTTCTTAAGCCAAGTGATTCAGCCGCATGAAGAAAAGTACAATTTTATTGAGCGGCAGGTTCACGCAATCATGAAATCTCTCAGGAAGTTCAGGCACTTCGTCTCCCAGAGCCGGATAACTGTCTTCGTGATACACCCGGACGTCAGGAATTTCATCATACAAGGGGAGCTTGGTCACAAGAGGGCAGGATGGATTGCCAAAATCCAAGAATTTGACATCGAGGTACGACCAACAAAGCTGATCAGAGGCCGAGCCTTGTGCCAAGAGCTGGCCCGAAGCGCTGCAGCTGAGATCTCTGCCTGCAAGTGGGAAGATCCGATAGCGGAAACCAACCTAGCCAACTCCTTATCAGAGGAAAGTGATTGGACAAATGACCTGGTGCGATATTTTAGCACCGGGAGATGCCCAGATCACCTCAATGCCTCACAAAGAAGGAGGTTTAGGCTAAATGCCTTGAGATACGTACTTCGCCCCGAGGGGCTTTATTTCAAAAACATTGACGTCATCCTGTTGCGATGCGTCAGAGAGACAGACAAACCCAGGGTCCTCGGAGAATTCCACTCCGGGACGCCTGGGGGACACCATTCTGGAAGGCCTACGACCTTAAAAATTATTAGAGCTGGGTACTATTGGCCCACTCTCTTCACAGACGCACATGCGGTCTGTGTCAAATGTGATAAATGCCAGAGGTTCGCCGGGCAGGAACAGAAAAGCACCCTTGCCCCTCCAACCAATTCAAGCCGAGACTCCGTTTTAGCAGTGGGGTTTAGACTTCATCGGGGCCATCACGCCTAACTCTGCAGCGGGACACAAGTTTATCCTTACAACCACCGATTATTTCACTCGGTGGGCAGAGGCGATCCCCACTAAGCATGCGGACCAAGAAACGGTCATTGGGTTCCTCGAGAGCCTCATCACCCGTTTCGGGGTCCTAGAGGCAATAGTGACAAACAATGGTCCGGGGTTCGCAGGCGCTGTACTCACGGAGTACACCAGCAAATACGGTATCTATCACAAGATGTCTTTGAATTACTACCCGCAGGGGAATGGCCTGGTTGAGTCCACCAACAAGAATCTACTGAAGATCGTTAAAAAAACTGTAGAGAGAAACAAGAGGACATGGCATCTAATCCTGAATCGGGCGTTGTGGGCGGATCACATATCATTCAAGAAGTCTATCAAGACATCCCCCTACGCGCTCGTGTACGACAAGGAGGCAGTTCTGCCTACCCACATAGAGATACCCGCACTCTGGATGCTAGATGAAGAAAAAGGCGACGAGGATCCAGTGGACGCCAGACTTTGCCAACTACTGCGGTTAGAAGAAGAAAGAGAAAAGGCATACCGGGCCTTTACTAAACATGCCGAGGCGACCCAAGGCTGGTTTGCAAAGGCACCACCGCTCGAGTTTTCAAAATCGGGGACCTAGTGTTGAAATGGGACTCATCGAAAGCAAAGCCGGGCAACCATGGTAAATTTGATGCCCTCTCGGGAAGGTCCCTATCGATTGCTCGGGTGAATCAATTTAATGCATTCGTGCTTCGGGATATGGCGGGACAACTTCTCCCCATTCCTCGTCAACGGGTTCCACCCCGAAGATTTACCACCACTGAAGGCACCCGAGGGGTCCTTGTACATATTTCTTATCTGCATTTTAGTTTATCACAATGTACATATTTATTTCAGCATTCAGCTTTTAGTTTTCAGAGCCTAAGTGAAGCGAAGAGCAAACCCCGACTTCGCAACGAAGTCGGGCATCGCTCCTTGAATAGTGCAACATCGGGAGTTTGAGAGAAGGCAGCTGACGAAAAAAAAAAAAGCCAAAAAAATGATAAGTGCTGGGTGCGCAACCCGACTTTGCAGCGAAGTCGGACTACGCACCGTCTTGGGAGCACAGCCGTTCGCATTTCGAGATTGCGTTCCCCCAGGCGCCAAAAAAAGGTATAAAAGGAGACCCCGTCCCAGCAATTGCCTACTCTAGGGACTTCTAGCGCGACACCAATAAGAAGCCAAGTGGGCCCAATGTTGCCTCCAGCCCCTGAAGCGTTACCTCGAAGGGTACAAGAGCCAGAAAAGTCAACTCCTGAGGTGGCCCCCCAAAAGGAAAAGACGCCAGAAGAGTCAACTGGTGGAACGGCCGCGGCAAACATTCTTCCATCAAAACCCAGGTACAAGTTTACCGTGGGAACATCTTTGCCTGCCGCCCCAACTCCCTCTGCCTCCTTCGAACCATCCGCAGCTCCAGAAGAAAAGAAGAGGAAGAGGAGCGAAAAGGCCAAGTGGCCTAGGGAGTCTGCGCAACAAACGGCCGCAGAGCGGACAGCGACGGTCGCGCCGAAAATTATTTCATTGGACAGCCCTGGAAAAGAAGCGGAAGTTTGGGCTGCAGGCGTCCTTCAATCGGCGGTTCTGGCGGAGCCCGTAGGTACGTTCTCTTCCCCGGTTCCCCAAATCCTAGCCGACCCTGCCATAACACCGTCCCCCACTGTATCAGGGCAAGCCCTAGTTGCATCCTCTTTGTCTCAAACTACCCAACCCTCTCACAGTTCCCATTCCTTTGATCAGTTTGCCCAAGACCCAAATGTTTTCCAGACCCTCAGTCAAACCCTAGACCCCTTGCCTGCGGCCAGTGCCGAAGCTATGCCTACATCGCCGCGCCGCTCACCTCCCTTGTTCAAAACCCCGCCTACACCTTCCACTCAGCCGCTCGCTTCCCCTAGGACCCGGTCGCCCTTAAAAGTGACCACGCCTTCTGGAATATTTCCTGCTTCACTGTTTGCAGGAAGAATGCCGCAACAAGACTTAGTCTCGGCGTATCCGATGCTGGCGGAGCTTGACTTCATGGGAGAACAGCTGCAGATCATAGATGATCAACCTCTGGCAGCGAAGGCAGTAGGGTGTTCCGCCTCTTTCCTCCAGGGCGTCAAACGGAGAAGAGACGAGGAGATAGCTGCCCCGGTGAAGCGCACCAAGTTCGACTTGGACAGGAGAGTGCTGCGAACTGAGAAGCTGATCCCGAAAGTGAAGAAGCCTCTCCGGGAAATGACCGAGGCAGACTATGAACACCGAGTCAAGGAGAAGAACTTTGACGATATAAACGAGGAATACGAAATCAACGGTATTCGTCGTAGAACTGACAATCTCCTTGTCAAGCGGCTCGAAAATCAGGAGACGTTGTTTCGACTGCAAAATGACTCAAGGCAGCTGGAGGAAGATTTGGCTAGGGCCACCACGCGGCTGGAGTCTGCCCAGCAGGAAATCAATGACCTGAAAGCACAGCTCACCGCCTCTCAGCAGGAAGCTGCAGCACAAAGAAAGACGACCGAACAGCTGTCAGAGGAGAAAAAAGCAGCGTTGGAGCATGTCTCTCAGCTGCAGGATTCGTTAAGGTAGGCTCAATCTCAGCTCGAGGAAAAAACGTCCCAGACGGCGGCCTTTTCGAAAAATAAGGTCAAAGAGATGCGGGCTGGTTTGCTGCAGGGTTGCAGAGCTAACGTCGTCAGGTCCATATCCGTCCTGGATTTCGCATCCAGGATCCAAGAAGTATCTGCCCAGGGAAAGCCTGTGGTAGAGGAGGCCGAACACCAAGTGAAGCAGTGGCTGGACTTGGCAATAAAAATTGAGGAGTTCACGCGCAAAGGCCTCCGATTTCCCCCAATGTCCCGAATTGCCTTAGAATGGGCAGATGCAAGGGTAACCTTGCACAATTATTTTGAAAAAACTGAAAAAACAAGGGCTGCCAGGAAAATGCTGCACGCATTGAACCACGAAATGAACATTTGTCTGGCCCCCTTCAATGCTCTTTCTGAGCTCGGTTGCCCGAGCTTCGTCAAGGATGGGGAGTT
The DNA here is from genome assembly GCA_028583015.1 of Wollemia nobilis. Taxonomy (NCBI): domain Eukaryota; kingdom Viridiplantae; phylum Streptophyta; class Pinopsida; order Araucariales; family Araucariaceae; genus Wollemia; species Wollemia nobilis. The sequence continues at coordinate 1,305,457 of JAQPPZ010016726.1, forward strand.
TTTGCCCCTTGAACAGGTAAAGCTGAATTGGCTGTCTTTTGAGGCAGACACGTCAGAAATTGACAGCTGGGCCGAGCCAGTCCAGGAAGCTCAGGTCACTCAGATGGTGTCGAGGTATTGCAAGATCAACACCTCCCTTCAGGAGTTGGGAGAGAGATACAACACCATCGACGTACACACGGTTGCAGCATTCAGAGCAGCGCTGAGAGATGTCAGCGATTTAGGGCCCTTTCAGGCAGCAGCCTGGGACCAGGCCAAAGCTGCATACAACCATGTCCGTGAGCGGGAGGATGACAGTGGTGATCATTCGGATTCAGAAAGAGGAGGAGAAACAGAAGAAGAAACTGCCGAAAGTGAATCCGAAGAGGAGCAGTTACCCAAGAAGGGGCCGTCAGAGCAGCGGAATGCAGGGGAAGGAAGTTCCTCTGCGCCCAAAGGATGAAGGCCTGGTTCTTTGCGTCGAAGCGAGCTCGACACCCTGCGAGCCGCCAGGAATGTTGCCACATTTCGCACGGGGTGCCATGTTTTCAATTTTTGTAAGTATGTTGCTCTCCCTTCCCTCCTCCTCCTTTCCCTTTCTCCACTGTCCCCTTTCTCCCCTTCTGTCAGCTTCATTTCCCCTCTTTTTCCCCTTTGTACTTTCTCTGGTCAGATTCCCAAAACAGAGCAAACATTCCTTGAAAATTTCTAAGTCTAAGAGCGCAACCCGACTTCGCAGCGAAATCGGGGTGCGCCCTTAAGTTCGAGCGCACTCGGGAATGCGAAGTGCGGAAGAGGACCCAAAGGACCAAGATTTTGGCTAAGTCCAGGAGTGCAACCCGACTTCACAACGAAGTCGGGCTGCGCTCTCTTTCCTGCGCGCACCTGGGAAGCAGCAGATCCAGAAAATCAGCTAAGTGCCAGAGTGCAACCCGACTTCGCAGCGAAGTCGGGCTGCGCTCTCTTTCCTGTGCGCAGTTTGAATAGCAGCCAAAATGACTAAGTGCTGGAGTGCACAACCCGACTTCGCAGCGAAGTCGGGCTGCGCCCTCTAACTTGTGCGCACTCGGGCAAGATCTTTCAAGCAGCCCAAAAACAGTCTAAGGCACAGAGGCCTCCCCAACTGCGTTGTTCCCCACTTGCGCTATCCAATTGCGCTCTGATTCCAGGCGAAGTAGGACACAAAAGAGAGACTGCATTTCAAGGCAGATGCGTCCCTCACTAGAATTTGACAAGTGTCTAGCCTTGGGATCTGAGCGGAGATGTGATGGGAAAAAGGACAAGCGTGGGCCAAATTATCTAACGCAGCTACCCTCATTTAAGCTGACGCAAAGTTCCATCTACCGCAGCTACCCATATTCAAGCTGACTCAAAGTTTCATCAACCGCACTGCCACGTAGCTGCCAATTTTTCAGGTGGACCTTGCTGCAAGTACAGTCCCTGTCTACAGGAGTCAACATCAGCAGCCCTTTTGCCGCTTTTGTCAGCTTTTGTCAGCCATTGTCGGGTCTGGGATTTTGTGCCCAGGATTGTAATCGGGGGGAATTGCGCTATAAATAGCCGCACCACATCATTGTAAAAGGGTGGAAGGGGGATATCCTGCTAGGGAACCATTGTAGCTATACGTTTGCTTCTAAATGCAAGATACACTTGGCTCTATTTGCTGTTATCATTCTTTATGCTGCCTTTACTTAGCATTTCTGCCTCATGTTGCTTATTTTATTGCTTATTGTTATTCTGCTATCTGGATATCGGTATTTGATGATTAAGTATTCCCGGAATGCATAGATAGAGGATACATAGGATGTGTGACAGTTGTAGTTTTTGTAGTGTATTCTGTATTTAATTGCTGTTAGTAGTGGTGATTGATCGTTGCCGTGCTGCTTATCTTCCCCACCCAACTCAAATCATATTTGTATTTCTTTCCGCATTTTTAATCCCTTTCCTGCACTCTGAGCTTTAAACATCCGAGAAAACACATAGGAAGCCGGCCTTCTCTGGAGATTGGCACGGAAGGCATTCCTTCCTTTCGGCCTTTCAATCTGGTGGGCGAATCTAGGGCGCATTTCACTAAATCCTTTCCTAGTGGCAGATTCGTAACCAACGAGTTACTGCTTGCGGTAAGCATATTATTGAGTTGGGTGAATCCAATAGGCTAGTGCTTCTCAATGGTATATCTTGTTTTTCGGATTTCGATGGGTTTACTTGCTTTCCTCATAGTGGTGGATCCAGTGTCGTCGACTATGCTATTTCCTCATCCTCATTCCATTCATTTCCTGGTTTAGCATCTCTGATCACCCTTCCCCCTTACCGATCATTCAGTTCTTTCTCTTACATTATCCGTTGTTTCCCTTCCTGTTACTCATCCCCCTCCTCCCTCCTCTTTAGCCCCTCAGGTCATAATAGACTTTGACTATGATTATTCCTTTACCTACATGGACCGGTTGTGTCATGTTCTCCCCAGGGTGTCTTCTCTTCCCGATGTTTCCGATCGTTCTTCTTGCTTGGTCCAAACTATTTGGGAGGTTGCTTTGGACTCGTACCCCCACTCTATTCATCCTCTCCCTGATCATTTCCCCCTGAACATCTGGTATGATGAGGAATGTAAGTCTGCTCACCGAAGGTTGAAATATGCCATTCGGAATCCTTCCCAGCTCTATGCCATTTCCCACAAAGACTACAGGATGCTTCTTTGAAAGAAGAAGTGTCTCTTCCTCTCTTCTCTCCCTTTTATTTTCCCTTTCTCTTTGAATCGGTTTTTGGGTTTTGCCTAGTAATTATCTTAGTTCTTTTCTTTGTTGGGCTTTTTAGCCTGCTAATTGGAAGTCATTATTGTCCTTCTTATAGTCCCTTGGGTCTTATTTTGGCCCACCGTGGACATTAATAATATTTCATTTCATTTCTCTCAACATCGATTTGATCTTATTCACTCCCTTCAGCAGTCTCCTAAATCCTTTTGGCGCCTTATCCTCCCCCGTGATCGGATTACTCATGGGATTGACCTTTCCTCTTGGACCATTCATGCCTCTTCCCTCTATACCATCCCTAATCAGCCTCCTATTACTGTTCCCTCCCCCCCCTCTTCATGCTACCTCTTTTCTACTGGTCTTGTCAGGTAGGCAGGCTATCAGGAAACTTTGTACGAGCAAAGTAGTAGATTTGGATGGGTTACAGGTGGAATTTCTGAAGCATGGTATTGACCCTCTTATTGGGCCCCTCACTGATCTCTTTAATCTCTCTGTATTTTCTGGGTTTCCTGATTCTTGGAATGAGCATATCATTCACCCCATTCATAAAGCAGGTGATCCCCATGAACCCAATAATTATAGGACTATGATGATTGCGCATATCTTTGCCAAGCTTTATGCCATAGCATTGGATGTGCTTCTCTCCCGAAGGTTGGAGGAGGAGGGTTTCAGGGCTCTCGGCCAAGCTGGTTTTCGGCAAGATCACCAAACCATAGATCACATTCTAGTCCTCAGAGCTATTATTGAGGAGGCGCGTTCCAGGCCCTCGAAGGTTTATTGTTGCTTTATTGACTTCAAGAAAGCCTTCGACACGGTGCCTCAACATTTACTTCTTGAGAAACTACGGTTAGTTGGCATCTCTGGGCAACTTTTGACAACGGTTACACAGTTATATGAAACTGTGAAAGGTCGGTTTCGATCCCCTCAAGGGCTTTCGGATAGTATTCTTAGCACCATAGGAGTGAAACAGGGGTGCCCCCTTTCCCCAACACTTTTTGGGATCTTCATTGACGAGTTTGAGACTTTTATTAAGGAGAACGCTCACGTAGAGGATGGTTGCCTTCTTCACTATGTGCTGATTTCTATTCTCCTCTTTGTTGATGATGTTGTTGTTTTGGCCTCTTCCCCTGAGGGGCTTCAACGCCATCTGGACAAACTTGCTGCTTTTTGTGACTCGAGACAACTGATGGTGAATCTTTCTAAGACCAAAGTTATGGTATTCAATACTACCAAAAAGGCTATATCTCATATCCACTTCTCTTTCCAAGGTTGGGAGGTCGAGATCACCACCTCTTGTGTGTACTTGGGGGTTCTTGTGTGTAAGGGATATGCAACTCTGTCTTTGATAGAGAGGAATTGCTTCAAAGCACATTTTTAGGATATACCTGTGAAGATAAGGATTTTTGATGCCTTGGTCAAGCCAACTATTACTTATGGGTCAAGGATCCTAGCCTTGGCCCGACTGAGTGATCACGGGTTGAATGAGTCTAGACACTCTTTCTTCGACGATTCATTCATTGCAAGGGCACAATCCCTCACTATATTATTCTGGTAGAGGTTGGGGCTTCTCCTCTCCAAATTGAGATTATCTTCTTGATTATCGGTTATCTTCACAGGATCCGTACTTTCGGAGATACCCTTGAGGGTTGCAGGAAGTACCCCTACCTCACCCTTTGCTCCTCGATGGAACTCTCTTCGAGTTCTCGGGGAGGCCGAAGGAGCTAGTATTTTCAGGTTTCTACCCTCCTGGCCAACATTCAGATACAGATAGACATGCTCCCCCCTTATTCTTTAAGTGTTATCCCCCCTCTCGGCTTAGTAAGGAGAGGATGCTCCATGAGATCCAGAAGGATGTTAGTCTCTAGTACACCAGATGCACTTGGATCTCTCCTGTTGCCCCTCTTTCCCCCAAGCTGTCTACCATGAGCACTTCTTACAGATATAGGAGGGCAAAATAGTTCCTCCACAATATATTCAGCAACACACAATGCATAGTCTTTGGATCACTATTGGGCAACTCAGGGTGTGTTCTCACCAACTCCGGATTGAGTCATATCACCATCTTTCGAGGGAGGAGCGGATTTGCTTGCTTTGCCCCTTGGGTGAAGTTGAAACCCTTCATCACTTTATTTTTTGCTGTCACATTTATTATGAGATCTGGGGTAGATTCCATTGCCTTTTCAGGGACAACTCTCGATCTGTTTCTACCTTCTTCAGATACCCGGACCAGCAGTGTCTCGCACTCTTTCTTAGGGAGATAACTTAGCTTCGACGACATAAAAGTTCTCCTCCAAATGGATCTCACCCTCCTCAACATCGGCTCATCACAACATACTTCACTAGCTCCAATGGACCAGGTGACTCCGGACGGAAACGCCCCACATCATCCAGTTCGGACGGAAGCAGGGTCACTAGACAGCGCACGCACAATTTGTCAGGGTTCCGAACTAGCGCTGGTCAGAGACATAACAGGGACTTCTTTAGCTCCAGTACTTCGGCCTCAATTGTTAGAGTTTAGTTTCTGGGGGGTCCTTGGAGCTTGCCCCTCCTGGGCTGCTCCCTCCCCCCTCCTCTCTCTCTGTTCTTCTTGGCATGCACTCCTCTCTTCTGGACTACAACCCTCCCCCCCTCTGCTCTCCCTTTCCATTTCATTTCTTTGGCCCGGTTGTCGGGTTTTGTCTTGTATTTTTCTTAGTTCTTTTCTTTGTTGGGCTTTTTAGCCTGCTAGCTGGCAGTCATTATTGTCCTTCTTATAGTCCCTTGGGTCTTATTTTGGCCCACCACGGGCATTAATAATATTTCATTTCATGTCATTTCTATTATGCTAAAAATTTAACAGAGTGCTCTCATTGTGGTTTTTTGTTATTTTCTTGCTAATCTGGCTTTGTTGCCTGGACAATATCCTATTGGCAATGGGATCAAAGATTACTTAAGCAGACACAAGAGATTCAGAGCTGTAGTGTTTGAGCAACATAATCCTGAGTCTTTTCAGAGAAGCACCACTATCACTGCAATACTTAATGCTTTTAACTTGGTTTGTCTGTATTTCATTGTTGCACTCTGATGCTGCAGATTTACTTTTACAATATGTTACTTGTATCTGTCATGGCGTCTTTACATTGGGTGGTGTGAACAGCAAAGAATGTTTTTGTATGTTTATATCTTTTACATAATAGTATACAATTTGTTTTATTTTTTAAAAACAAACATGGTGCTTTCATGCTGAAACAAATTCAAAAGCAACCTCAAAATTGTGTAATTGTAGTTGAATTCCACCTCAAAACTTGCTTTTGATTTGGCGTAACTTTTAGTGGCACTAATATTCTATAAAACATCTTTTTCTCACAATTATTATATATCTATGACTATTCACAGGTTCTTAAGTATACCTGATCTTATCCTTAATGGCAAAACAGTGAATGATGGTAGGCAGTGGGCTTGGCAAGATTGCAGACCAATTCGATCAGATTGCTTCCATATTACAAGATCCTTCATAACAAGATCTATGAAATATCTGCATTTTGAAAGCTGTCAGTAATAGTAACTAGGATGTTGGCTACCTGAGCATGCTGGTTACAAGAATTCATTGCATAAATTTATAAAGACTGATCTGTATATTTCTAACTATAACAAAGTACTTGGAAGAAGAAACATATGACCAAAATTAAAGATAAAGTAATTCTGTTATTCAAATCAAACTGTATACATTCCTTACAAAGGTACAGTATCTGGAATATGCTTTTTTGGCTTTAGCTAGTTGCTTCTGCTCTTTCTTATCTGATGCCCAGGTCCTGGCTTGCTTAGCTCCTGCTCTAGGCTCTGGCTCTTCCTGGACCCTGCTCTAGGCTTCAGCTCTCTCTCAAGCTGAGTCACCTTTAACTCTGGCCCATAAGGCACAAGCAATGTCTCTACCAAACTAGCCTAAATTTGGACAGCAGCCCTTTCCTTATGCTACTGCCTATGGAGGATCTTTTCTTTCCAATCCCCGATTTTGTCCTTGGCCTCTGTTTTCATTAATACAAACTATTTCATCACAGAATTGGTTTAGAAACAGTCACCACTGCTGTTTCCTGCTGTTTCCCTTGCTCAGTAAATCTGAATTTGAAGAGTCTATTTCACTTCTTTAATATAGACATTTTTGTTTACAGCTGGCATACATATCATTTGGTCCCCAAAAGCTATTCTCGCTTCTTTCATATATCTATCATTAAATGCCTTTAAAGCATTGTGATATATCACCTATAAATGTTAAGCTTCATCCAAAAATGATTCCAATCATAATTTGTATTTTGACCAAGTTCTCTTTTAGCAGTTAATTTTTCAAGGATGAAACATCGACACCAAAAAAAATTGTAAATGTTTAGCTAGTAAGGGATCTTCAACTGATTCATCCTCAGTTAACATCTGCATCTTCAAATTAGCTGTGATTGTGCCAAGCTTTACTGCTGAAGGATGTTTGGTTTCCTGACAATGCTCAATAGCATGATCATTGCCTTCAGTTCCCTCCCAATTCTATCCTCCACAGAGAATTGTGCCATTGGTAAGGGTCAGCCACAAGTTGTCACTTATGTTGCATTTTGCACATTTCCATTAGGTCTGCTTCACAATAACCTGTATGGAATTTAAGCAGATCAGTCTAGATCTTTTCCTTTTTCAAAGTGCACTATGCAGTGTAGACAGCACCAGAGGTAAGCAATGATGGAGAAAACTTGATCATCACATATTGGAGCAAGCTTAGTTCAATCAGGAAGAACACCAGATTTTCCATCTCTTTGTTAGTGTCTGGTGCCTTGAGGAAATAAACAATAAATACATATGGAGTACGGACTGTAAGAAGGAATTTGAGTTTATTCATCATAGTCTTTTCCATGACCAATATATGTTGTCTTGTATATGCTTAGTCTGCAATGCAGACAATCATTGACCTTTGGAGCCCACATTTCCTCATATTTGCAAGCTAGAAGCATCGCAATAAGACCCACTAAGTGTAACTCCTTTGAGAAACTTGTTCAATGAACAAGTATCTATCAAGCAGGTTTGAGGTAAGGTACAATGTCTTGCCATCAATTCAAACTTCAAATGTACTTCCATTAGCCAAGCAATTGGAATTGCTTTCATCTTGTCATTAATTTCTAATTGAGAAGACGTATGATCTGGCACACAGCTCATGCTCTCAATTTTATAGGAGAACTTGTAAATATCATCTACATATTCAACCCCTGTCAGTCTATGTTACCAGAAATGAGAAACAAAAAATGTGGCGACAACAACTGATGAGAAACAGACCTTAAGGAAGTTTGTGCATAAGAAATAGATTTACTATACAAAACTTGCACATATTTCTTAAAAGAAATTCAAATATGCATCAAATAAGCACAAATAAATAAATCACCATTGTTGTTATATCGGTATTGAAGGCGCATCTCATACAGGGTTAGATCTTGGACCATTTCTAATGTAGAGCAGAGGCTGGATACCTATGATTAGATGAAAAATACCCCCCCAAAAAAATAACCACTCTTTTGAAACAGTCAACATTGCAGTTGGAATGGTCAATGCGGCAGTCAAAAAAATCAGCTAGCAACACCCATTTATGTCATGTTGGCATCACATGTTTGAAAAACATGAAGAGTCTCTCATCCATCACATTTCTGGTGACATAGCTGCCAACTGATTATCAAGATCTCATTCATCGATGTTTGGCAGGAGGTACACCACCGAAGCCATTTCAGCATCAAAATGACCACAAGATGCTTGACTTGTAGCAGTAAGAGTTGCAGTTAGTGTTTGGGGTTTGGCTTTTCTTGCCCCAGTTTGGGCATTGCCGATGTGAGCTGCTTTTGCCCTGGGTGATGGTTCAACAATTACCACTTCCTCATCTTCAGAATCATCCTTGACATCTACAACTTTTGGAGGATCATTGCTCTTGTTGGTCCTCCTAGGTTTATTCACAGCCTTTGCTTGAGATTGCTTATCAGCTACAAAGATACCTTTGTTTGTTGTTTGGACTCTGGAGCAGTCTGAAGATACTTAAAAATGCTTGTTATGGGGCAAGTAAGATGATGAACAGTTTGTGCATTAACTCTTTCCTTGGCAACATTTCCCACAATATTATAAATATCTCCCAGAACCCTCCTATTATTGGCTTGTGATCTCTTCTGGTCAAGGACTCCTTTCGGATGAGATGCTCCATTGAGTCATTGACCATGTTCTTGTTCTTGTATGAGACTTGGGTTTGCTTATTGGGAAACATTTAAGCAACTGAAGCTTTTCTTACTAGAGAGCCCAACTTCTGAGTGTATAGCAAAACAAACACAAAAAACACTCTTGAGTGCATAGCAAAACAAACACAAAAAGAGGAAAAAACAATTGATATAATTTTATTTTTGTTAAACTGAAATACAATTGCTTACAGCTCAAAGTGAGAAGAATCCCACACACATTGTAGTTCCCATCTTTCCTTTCTCCTGTAGACGATCAGATAGATCAGCCAAATCCATCCAATGTGACGCCATTTCTGGCACCACCTCAATGAGTGAATGTGTTCATTTTTTTATTGTATATAAACAGTTTTGTTGTATGTATGTTTATTACGAGTTTTGTTATGTGTTTTGATCAATCCGTGCTATGAATTGTCATTTTGTACATGTTATGGATTGTCACATGTACACATGAACATAAAGACAGTGTTTTATGTTTGTAACCAGTTTGCAATTAGCTGATAATTCGATATGAGAGGGTGATGGTTGGGTTGTAACCACCCACCCCTTTTCATTTTTTTATACTGTAACTATTCCATAGGAGAGTAATGGAATAGTGTCATTCCTGAGATCATCATTGTGTGTTGTTGTTGAGTACTGTAAGTAATGTATATATGAGATTGCATATAATGATATGGTTCTGCTCCTAAATTGTCACTGTTGTTTAGTCCTTGTTGCTTGTTCCGTTTGACTTGTTCACTCTATTGTTGGGAATAAAATCTATACTACATTTGATGCCACTGTTGTAATGACCCTAGATCGAGGAAGATGATGTGTGATGAGAATGAGAGAGAATGAAACACAACAAGGTGAATGAGTGAAGCACCAAGACGTGTGCATGGATGGAGAGGACATGGAAGGCACACACGACAAGGACAAAAACCAACATAGAGGTTTGAGCGTATTGCATATAGTGAAGACGGAAGATGTGCAGACGTGAGATGCGAAGACAATGAATGTGACAAAGTGAGCACAGAGGCATAGATTCTTGCAATAACCTCTTTTGCAAGAGGAAGTATAGAAGGAAAACTGATGCAGGAGCATCCAGTGGCATCTGATGCAGAAGCATCCAGTGGCAGGAGGGCCACTTCTGAAAATTTGGTTAAGGAAGAAAGTTGTCGCGATATCGCGACGTGTCACGAAATCGCGACCAAAAGAGAAAAGAGTAGGCAAGGAGAAGAAGTTGTCGCGATATCGCGACACAAGTGGAGAACGGAAGCCAGCAGGGAGAAACCGTAGCGATATCGTAACGGCGAATGTGTCGCGATATCGCGACACAAAACGGAGAAAGAAGCCAGTGGGGAAAACTGTCGCGATATCGCGACAGGTTCCAGAAGAGATGCAAGGATGCCAAGGATGTCGTGATTTCGCGACCCGAAAGCAGAAATGAAGAGCGGAAGAGGAAGATGTCGCGATTTCGCGACATGTCGCAGTTTCGCGACCCGCAGAAGAGAGAGAAGGCGCAGAGGAGAAGATGTCGCGATTTCGCGACAGGTCGCAGTTTCGCGACCAGAAGGCGAAGAAGGAGCCAAGGAAGAAAGATGTCGCGATTTCGTGACATGTCGCATTTTCGCGACCAGAGGGCAAGCGAAGGAGCCGGAGGAGGAAGATGTCGCGATTTCGCGACATGTTGCGGTTTCGCGACCAGCTGGCGAGCGAAGGAGCCAGAGGACGAAAGATGTCGCGATTTCACGACATGTCGCATTTTCGCGACCCGATGAAGAAGAGAAGGCAAGGGAGTCGAAATGTCGCGATTTCGCGACCCGAAGGAGAAGAAAGGAGGCAAGGAAGGAAGATGTCGCGATATCGTGATTTCGCGACGCAAAGAAGAGAAAGTAGGCAGAATGAGAAGATGTCGCGTTATCGCGACATGTCGCGATTTCGCGACAGGAAGAAGCAAGAGGAGGCGGAAAGAGAAGATGTTGCAATTTCGCGACAAGGAGAATAGAGAGGAGGCGGAAAGAGAAGATGTCGCGATTTCGCGACACGAAGAGGAGAGAGAAGGCGGAACGAGAAGATGTCGCGATTTCGCGACATGTCGCGAAATCGCGACCCGTAGGAGCGAAAGAAAGCAGGAAGAGAAGATGTCACGAAATCGCGACATGTCGCGATTTCGCGACCCGAAGTGGAGAAGAGGAACGAGGAAGGGAAATGTCGCGATAGCGCGACATGTCGCGATATCGCGACCGGAAGAGAAGAAGAAGAGCAGGATGGAGAAGATGTCGCGATATCGCGACATACTGCTGGTTCATGACTCAGAAGGAGGGGCACGTGTTTCGAGATGGGTATTTCTCGAGGCAATCAAGTGCCTCATAAACGCATGGTTTCATGCCCAGAAAGTGCGTTGCACATTTTTAGCCACTGGAACTGAAGCATCAGTCTCTGCAGAGGATCCCGGAGATCATGGCGGCCATTCGCGCATGACACGCAGAGGCCAAGTACACGCAGACGACTCATCAATGCATCTTTCCGCATTTGACCCAGGTGGCAGTTGGCAGTTTCGTGAACAGGTTGAAAACTCAGAGCGTCGAGTTGACGTTACAGAGTAAGTGTGACAGTGAACGGGAGTCAGGCGGCGATTGCAGTGGGAGTGCAATAATGACTCAGAGGATCGAGGTGCGGGCGGCTACAGAGTACTCCGCATTTTTGTAACAGAGGGTCGGGGGCCTCTATAAAAACCCAAGCATTGTAATAGGATAGTGGTGGTGGATTGGAGATCACACGTAGAGTGTAGATGAGAAAACTAAGCCGAGTGCTAGTTTCTGTAAAGCCTGCGGGCTGTTGTTGTGAATATTTGCAAGTTAGTGAATGAAACATTGGGGTTTCTGTTTCTTGTAAAGTGTGCTTCCAATTTCCTGTGTGAAAATTTGGATTTGTGTGAGTGCGGTTTTCCGTCCCCCATCAAAAACCTTCCACAAAACTGTCCTTGGACAAAGACACTTGGAGATTTCTAGGGTGACAAAAGGAGTTGAAACCCTGGAGACTCAATGCATGTGGCCCCCTCGGGAGGAGGGAAGTGAAGATTTGTTTGAAACATTGTTTTGACGGTTGGAGAAGATAGAGATGATGAAGGTCTTGCATTAGAAGAAGAGAAGTGGTATTAATGTGGAACAAAATTCCATCATAGGAATATGCCATTGGAAATAAACAGATTGTATAAGAAGAGCATCATATGAACTGGTTAGAAAGCAAGAGGACCAACTAACTCTCAGATACATGTTGCGACTTGATGTTAATAGGGGTGAGGAATCCCACATGAGAGAGGTCATGTAGATGGAGGGAGTGCTGGCAACAAAAGTGCTGAAGACAAGAGTGTTCAAGATGGAGAAGGTTGTGATATTGAAGGTGGTATAATCGACAAAGGTGAAAAAGCTGCTAACAAAAGAGTTGACGACCAAGATCGCATCGACTAGAGAGGTGATGATGGAGGGCATGAAGACAACAGAGTAGGAAGATGATAGGAGACACTAGTATAGACACAAAAGGAGTGAGGGAGAGCCTGGAGGCATATGGGATGAGATTTTGATGCAAAGAGAACCACTATGGAGAAGTATATCTGTAGGAGGATGGAATTTTGGGAGTCATCCAAAGTCTACACAAGTCAATTTATGAAGATGATCACAAACCAAAAGCACAATTATTCCAACTGGGAGATAGTTGGATATTGAATTTGAGAAGATGATCAAAGGAGAAGAAGGTAGCATAATAATGCTTTCAACATTGTCGAAAGGAGTAAGTCAGTCAACAAGAAGTCACTTGACAAGTCATCCGACTTCAAGTTAACCGATAACTAGAAAGCCAATAGTCATGGTTGTCATCGCAAGTAGAACAAAAGTGCCCCAAATTCAATTATATGGGAAAGAAGGCTTTTCAAGACATATCAATACTTGTGAGATGATATGGAAATTGAACGAGATAAGGGATGGGAACACTTGGCTGTAGTTTCTAGCAACATTGCGAGGGATCGCAATAGACTGGCACTTGAAACAAGAAAACCCATCCACGACATGGGAAAACCTAAAGAAGGAAGTTGAGAAAGAGTTTAAACAAAAGGCCATACAAACACCAATTGTAAAAAAAGCATATTGCAGTATCTACGAAGTTAATAGGCATTTTGTTTTAGATTTCCCATTTAACTTGAAATGTAGAAGACACCAAACACTAGTGATGCAAAAGTATGAAGCCAGTCAAAAGCCAAGGACCTTGAAGAATGACAAGGTGTGGCAAGGATATTAGAATAATTGCCAATAAAAGTGATCTGGTGGACAAAACTAAGGTGACAATAGGCCTGGTGGTGGAGAAAGGCTACAATATGACTCCAAAGGAAGACCTATTGTGTAGCATAAAAAGTGCCAAGAGTGGGGCCACTTCATAAGAAACTACACGAATGCAATAGTGGGCAACAACGTGTTGACAATGTGCCGATTTTGTGGATTGGGAAATCATAAAGAAGCAAATTGCCCCAAGGCAGCCAACAATAGCTACAACCAAATTGTCAATTTAGTTGACATTAAAGAACGAAGCACGAGGATGAGAGATGTTCTTGCAAAAACTTGGGTGTAGGCAAAGAAGATGAAGGATTACCCTGACCCAACAACAAAGAGGAAAACATGGCAAGAAGCCTGAGATGAGTATAAGGTTCGTCTATAGATTGAGACAGAGATACAAGACCTAAGATCTAGGTGAAGGAAGCAAGTTACATAAGCAAATTAATAAACTTATTCTAGTATAGAAGGCAAAAATATTCAGAATACAATTGAAAGCTTCATTCTCCCATTCTTCCATCTCTACCATCTACTTAAGTGTAAGCACAATATGGGTACTTATAGGAAAATATCAACAAGTAATGAGTGAAAAAAAGTCAACACAATGTGAGAGATCATGACACGTGTGTGAGTGACAAAAAAGTCAACACAATATGAGAGATCATGACACATGTGTCAGTGACGAAAAGGTCAACACAATGTGAGAGATCATGACATGTGTGTGATGGACGAATAAGTCAACACAATGTGAGAGATCATGACACATGTCATCTATGAGAGACAAATAAGTAAACACCTACCTAAGCAAGCTTATCCTAAGTGCTAGGATAACTAATGCATAAAATATTAAAATGCACTAACAATGAGATTTGAAGATGGAATGATGAAAACGTGAGACGTGGATAATGATAGTGACCAAGGGAGAATGATGATGGAGACATCAATGTCGTCCCAGACGTTGTTACATTGTCTAGCAAGCCAATTGTTGTAGACAAGCGTTCTAGTGGATGTGGAAACTTTGCTCAAGGTAGTCCTAGACTTGCATGCAACGATTGGGGAGATGTTGCAAGGATCAAATAAGGAGAAAGTAGGAAGACAAAAAGTGCCACAAAAGATTGCAATACTGGATCAATTTCTTGACCCTGTCGTCTTGATGATTAATGAAGGGAAGTGGCCAACATTATTGCACATGGAGATATTGGGTCACATCTTGACACAAGTTATTATGGATGGGGGGTCAAGTGTCAATGTACTTCCAAAGAAGATATGGAAGGAGTTGGGAGAATCAGTGATATGGTGACCAAATTTTCAGCTGAGAGGACTTGATCAATAATGTCTCAAGATGATGGGTGTATTGACAACACAAAGAGTGACCATAGCTGACCAAGCATTCATCCTAGATTTCATAGTCATCAAAATGTAGAAGCCAACTTATGATGCCTTGTTGGGATGAGGCTAGTTGAGGATGACAAGAATGAACCACAATTGGGAGAAAGATTGACTAACTTTCAACAAGGGACATCGTAAGTTCACCATAAATTTCCAAGACTAGTCAGTTGGCAAAGAAATTGCATCATCAAATGAGTTAGAAATTTTGTCAGGTGATGGAGAAAAGGGAGAACAAGTTGAATGGGAACCAAATGAAGATAGTGTCTTACAGTTAGAGGAGTGCATGGAAGATAAAGGGCACTCGAATAGTAGTCTTTAACATTGGCAAATGGACGACTATGAAATCTTTTAGCTAGATTGTTTGTATGGATACGGAAAGTGAGAGCACAAATAGAGAAATTGCATAAGTTAGCTTCCTTGATTACAAGCTAGAGCCAAAGAAGGAAAGTCCAAACGGATTGTTGGAGGTGTTGAGTCAATTTGAGGACTCATTTGAGGGGTTGACAATCTTTGTAGTCGACAAAAGTAGGCAGATGTTGCCAATCGATGATAGCCTAGGAGGTGGTAATTTGGAAAGCAAGAAGGTAGTGGAGGTTCAAGGGAGGACACCAATGCCATTAGTGGAATAGGAAGAGAGAGAACCCACCTACCTGTTGGTTACGGATCTGCCACAGGAAAGGATTCGGTCTATCTACGCGCCCTAGACCCGTCCAACAAATTGAAAGGCTGGGACGAAGGGATGCCTTCCGTGCCAATCTCCGGAGAAGGCCGACTCCTATACTATACTACTTGGGGGTTTTGAGATAAGAGAACTGGAAAGAGATTTTCCGGCCGGAACGAAAATGCCCCAATGCCCCTCCAACCGATCCAAGTTGAAGCTCCCTTCCAGCAATGGGGCTTAGACTTTGTCGGGGTGATATCGCCAAATTCTTCGGTGGGGCATAAATACATTATGACTGCCACGGATTATTTCACCCGATGGGCCGAAGCGGTGCCTACAAAGCATGCTGACCAGGAGACGGTCATCGCCTTCTTGGAGAGCTTAATAACCCGCTTCAAAATTCCAGAGGCAATTGTGACAGATAATGGTCCGGGGTTCGTAGGTGCCAAACTCACCGAGTTCGCTTACAGGTATGGAATCTACCTTAAGGCCTCCTCCAACTACTACCCGCAGGGAAACGACTTAGCAGAATCAACAAATAAAAATTTGATGAAAATAATAAATAGAACCCTGGAAAGGAACAAAATAACCTCGCACTTGTGCCTGGACCAAGCACTATGGGCAGATCGCATCTCTGTAAAAAAGTCTATCAAAACGTCACCGTACGCACTGGTCTACGGGAAGGAGGCAATTTTGCCCACACATGTCGAGATGCCCGTGCTTTGGTTGCTAGACGACGAAAGAGGGAACCTGGATCCCATTGATGCCAAACTAGCTCAGCTATTGCAAATTGAAGAGGAAAGAGAGAAAGCTTATGAAGCTTTCATGAAGCACATGGAGACTACCCGAAATTGGTTTGGAAAAGGGACCACGGCCCGAGTCTTCCAGGTCGGAGATCTAGTGTTGAAATGGGATTCATGGAAGGCAAAACCTGGGAATCACGAAAAATTTGATGCCTTCTGGGAAGGCCCCTTTCAGATTGCCCGGGTTAATCAGTTCAATTCATTTATATTGCGAGACATGGAGGGCCATACTCTCCCCATACCAGTCAACGACCTTCATCTAAAGGCCTATCACCATTGAGAAGCATTATGAAATTTCCCTATGTACATAGTTTTATTTCTGCAGTTTTAGTTTGTCTTTTCTGAATGTAAATATGTTTTCCCGCTTTAAGAGCAGGTGTTTGGCTCTTTGGTTGAGCATTTTTGTCCCAAGAAGTACAGAGCCAGCTTTCCCATCAGAGAGAAGTCCTTAAACAACGGATAAAGAAACCACGGTTCGCAGAGTTTCCTGCCCGAGGACGAGGTTCGCCCAAACGAGGCGGCGAGAAGGAGAGTCGCTGAGGTTTAGAGCAAGCCACTGATGGATCCAGAAGTGCAAAGTACCCATCATGCTGAGGTTCGCCAGGTCTAAGGTTCGCATGGCCGAAGGTTTCGGGGAACATCTGACGCAAACTCTAGGGTCAACAAGGGCCGAAACACAAGTTGAAAATCAAGACAAGGTTCGCTCGAATTTCGAGCGACCCTAGGAATCACACAAGCTTTAGAGCGAGAACAGGTTTCGGCAAGGCACGACGAAAGAGGAGGAACGAGGGTCGAAAAATTTCTAACTCCCCTCATGCCAAGGTTCGCTCGAATCTCGGGCGAGTCCGGGAATCGCCCGAGGTCTTGAGCAAAGCCCGAAGTCGTTCAGCCCTCGAGCGAGACTCAGCCGACTCAGAAGGCCAAAAATTTTACCAAGTCTAAAGCTGTCGTCGAGGTTCGCCCCGCCCTCATGCGAGGACGGGAATCGCTCACACTTTTCTGCGAGGACGGGAATCGCATAGGTTCCTAGCAAATTGCAGATCATATCGAAATTCGGGCAAAGTTTAAAAGGGGACAATGTTCGCCCAAGCCGTGGTGCGAGAACGGGCTTCGCTTTGGTTTGAGGCGACCGCCGGAGTTCGCCCCGAATTTCAAGCAAAACCAAGTCGAGGCAAAAGATTAAGCGACGCCGAGGTTCGCATCGTGCCTAGCAAGAGCAGGTTTCGGACAGCCATAGGGGTGAGCCCCGGCCCAAGGCGGAAGAAAAGCAGAAGTTTTTGAGATCGCTAGCGGTTCGAGGATCGCTCGTCGCCCGAGCAAGGACCAGAATCGCCGGGGGTTTCGGGGGATTACAAGACCAGGAATGAGGAAGAGGATTTGAAAATTCTCTAAGTCCTCCCCCGACGCTATTCACTCACCTCCCGAGCGAGCACCGGGGTTCGCCCACCAGTGTAGCGATCGTCGAAGTTCGCTCGAATTTCGTGCGAAGTCGGGACTCGCCCAAATTTTTAAGCGAACTTCAGCCTCGTGCGTCGATCCAGCCAAAGTGAACCTCAAAATGCGTGAAAAAAGGGCGGCGACAGGTAATACTCCCAAGACGCACATTATAAATGAGGCACCTGCACGCATTTTTAAGAAGATCGTTAGAAGGGACGGAGCCTCAAGATCGACGATCAAGGAGTTTTGTGCCTTCGAGGAAGATCTTACGCACGACCACCAAAGAATAACGGCTGCATCCACCAACTCCGTGCTCCTGGCATTTACCCCAAGTACTCACCATTAATGGCGAAATCACTACCCACTCCCATAAAAGGCGCGACGCTCCAGTTCACTCTATTAATCAACTTAGAACTCACTCTGAGCTGCGCTAGAAGCCAAATATGGACGCAATTCATCAGCAAGCAGTAGCGTGCTCGAATTCCCTTACAAATCACCATGGGCAAGAAGAGTGCCGAAGAGAAGGGTAAGGCACCCAAGGAAGGAGCTTCGAGAACCCCAAAAAGCGGGAAAAAGAAGGCCGAGAGTGGAAAATAAAGGAAAGAAAAGAAGAAAGAGCAAGCGCCAAAACCAGAGGTAGCGGCCGGGCCAAAAGGAGAATCGGGGCCAGCTAAGGCGGTAATTTCCCCACTAGTGGATAATTGGGCAAAATACAAAGATGGTACCCCCTCCCAAAGCATCGAGCAGCTACGACGGACCATTGACGAAAGGCGAGAGAAAGTTTCCTCCGCTAGTCCCAGGGCTGCAGCTTATCATTCTCACCTGTACTGGTTTCTATGCCCGCCCGTGCACAATTGCCCAGAGCTGGTTGCTGCCGTCACCCAATACTATAACCCGAAGACTAGACAAGTCCGGGACAGAGAAGGGAAGGTCCTGTTTTCACTTTTTTCTGACACTATCCAGATGGCCTTCGCTCCAAATCAGCTGCCAAACACAAATTATACCATCAGGTACATCAACCTGGACGAGCAGACTGACAAATACCAGGATAACCCAAGGATGCGGCTCTTCATGGAGTCTCAGCTGCGAGACCCGATACCGCCCAATCAATGGCCAAAATTGCCTATGTCCCTGAGGCATTTCAAGAGCACGGGCATATATACAATGCTAGCCTGGGTGCTAGGACTCGCTACAGATGCCGTGGTGTTCCCCTACCAGGTCGCCCTTGTAGAGTGTATTTTACACGGGGAATTCTATGACCCCGGGGCCATGGGGCCAAATACAAAACCGGTGTTCTTTGACTGGGCGGACTGGATAGCGTGCAACTTGCATTCGCGATTGCAAGACCTGATACAGGACAAGGCCCAGTCCTTCAGACAGAGCTCATTCCTGGCCTGGCTCTTCCTCTTCCACATGAACAACAAATTGAAGTTTGTCCACATCCAACGCACCGACGAGAAGGGTGCACCACTGCCAGTCTACCAATGGACTCAGGTGCTGTTGAAGAAGGAATCCTATTACAAGTTCAACCAGATGTTCCTTGGCCCCACCTTGGAGCTCATTCATGGCTCCTGTCCGCGCGTCCCTCGTAGGATGAGAGATGTTGTGGTGCGGCGCAACATGGGTGATACTTTCCAATTGACCCAGGGCTTTGTCATCAGAATTTTCGGGTTTATCGGTAAACCCTTCCTCCTGCCCTACTACACCACGGAATACCTGTTCGCCCTGGAGATAGCACGGCAAACCGACTACACCGATCAAAATTACGGCTAGGGGAGGAAGTGGGGACATATCTTCGAGTTCCCATTCAAATGGGGAGAAATTGAGGTCAACTCCACCGGACAGAATGAGTTCCTCGTTGCCACACTCCTGGGCTTTGGCTTGGTCGAGCTTCCCTAGCGGTGGAGATATGATCCCCTAGACGTGATGAAAAAGTTCACGTTGAGATGAAGAGCTTCCACGCCTACCCCCGCCCATAAATCATGGAAGAACGCAACAACCCGACTGGGCAAGACCTCGAATGGCACATAGAGGAAATGCGGTCCTTCCCGCCATGGCATGACTTCTATCACGTGGAGGCGGAATATGACCCGGCTAATAACACAGCCCACAACCTTGAATCTAAGGTCTTCAAAAAGATGGAGGCCAAATTGAAGGGGATGGGTTGGAATCCAGAAAAGATTGTAGAATGGTGGGTTATGAGGGCCCATACAAAGGAGACATTAGAAAAGGTCCTTGTGGGCGATAACCAGTTCTCCGAGCTTTACGATAAAAATCATGCCACGTGGCGGCCAATCATGTTCGGAGACCTCGTGCCTCGAGGCGCCCAGGGCCTACAAAAGGCACAAGACCCACCTAAGCAACCCAAATTGTTGCTTGAGCAGAGCGGGGGATCTAGCAGCGGAGTGAAAAAGAGTCAGGTGGTTGAACCTAAAGTACAGCAAGCCACGGAAAAGCAAGGAGGGTCATCAAAACGACCAGCTGAGGCAACGCAAGCGAAGCCTCCGAAGAAGAAGATAAAGGTCACAATAAAATCGCCCAAGGCTCCCTCGAAAAGGCCACCGGTTCGACCCCGAGTGCATCCATCCCAACCGCTGTCCCGAAGAAGGAGGCCGCGCCACAGAAGGAGAAAAGGGTTGTACCGCAAAAGGAAACCGTACAAAAAAGGGAGGTTGTACCACAGAGGGAGGTCGCTCCTAAGATTCCTCTGAAAGAAGTCATTAATATAGAAGAAGACACTCCCCCTGAAGAGGAAGAGTGGGCGGGCCAGAGCCCCATAACTCAGCTATTCACCACATCAGCTCTGATCGAGCACGCATGTACGCACTCTCTTTTTCCACTCCAATCTTCTGAGTCGTTGTCCGCGGCACCGTCCACTACCACTGTTGAGCCCCTACTCACAGCATTGCCTTTAGGCAACGATTCAGCATCTTCCATTCCCCTTGCAGTATCCCACCCTGTCTTGGAAGAAGCCCAACCATCTACCTCCGTCCGTCCCGACCAGCAGGCCTTTGGCCCATTCACTTCTGCCCCCAACGTGTTTGGAACTATCACCTCTCTCCAGCCAGGCGCCGATATCGCAGAACCATCGCATCCACCCAATCCCTCAGCTTCGACTGGTGTCTTAGTTGAAAATCTGCCCTTGAACCCGGATAGTCCTCCCGCCGCCGTCCAGACCGTGACGTCCCCAATAGTGACTGAGCTCCCAGTCTCCACTGCCCCATATCTGTTCGCAGAATCCATGCCTCAGCAGGATTTGCCTTTGATCACACCCATGTTTGGAGGAATGGAACTCATTGAGCAAGAACTGGAGATGGTGGAGGGTCGCTCCCCAGCAGACAACCTGGCCCAAGCAGAACAGAGCTCCTTCAGATGGATCAAGAACCTCTGAAAAAGGAAGGCCCAAGAACCTGCGGGGGTTGAAAAGCGCGCCAGGTTCGATCTGGAGAAGATGGTGCTGCATAAGGAGAAAAGGATTCCGAAAGTCCAAAAACCCCTGCAAGATATGATGCCTGAGGACTACACCTACCATCGGGTGATCAAGGACTTGAATACAGTCAATGTAGAACATGCGGTAGGTGCGATCCAACTTAAGGCGAGCACAGTTTACGTGCACCATCAGCAGCTGAGGGAGCGCTACTACGCAATTGAGAATGAGAATCTGAAGCTGCAAGAAACCATAGCAAAGATGCAGGCCCAATTGGACGACTCCAAGAACGAATCTGAGCAGCTAAAGGGGCAAGTGGCAGCTTTGGAAAAGGAGCTGGCTGAACATAAAGAAGCTGCAGATCGCCATGTCAAGGAGGGCGAGGAGGCACAGGCCAAGATAGGCCAGCTAGAGGCCCAGGTCCAGGAAGTACAGCAGCAGCTAGAAGAGAGAGCAGCCCAGGTTGAGGTCTTTTCCAGGGACCGAGTCAAACGGGGTCGCACCGGTTTACTGAAAAATTTCCTAACCAGAACCTCAAGGTCCCTGTCTGTTCTCATGTTCATTTGGGAGGCCAAGGAAGTATTTGCCCAGGATAAACCTGTTGTAGAGGAGGCCGAACGCGCAGCGGACCGCTGGCTCAGCTTGGCCTTTGAGGTCAAGGTCTATGAGCGCAAATATCTCCTAGTGCCGTCGATGACCCAGATCGCCCGAGATTGGGCCATTGCAAGATCAACCCTGTATACTTTCTTTGAAAAGTTAGAAAAATTCAAGAGGGCTAGGAGATTATTGGATACGATTGAGAAAGAAAATAGCATCTGCCTGGCGCATTTCCAGACCCTCACACAGCTCGGATTTCCCAGCTTCACGGATGATGAAGGAAATTGCTTGCCCAGGGAAGAATTGAAGCTGGCATGGGACTCCTTCAGCGAGGACACCTCTGAAATCGGTAGTTGGGCAGACCCTATTATAGAGATGCAGGTAACTCAATTGGTATCTGTTGGTTACGAATCTGCCACTAGGAAAGGATTTGGTCTTTTGCGCCCTAGACCCGCCCAATAGATTGAAAGGCCGGAAGGAAGAGATGCCTTCCGTGCCAATCTCCGGAGAAGGCCGGCTCCTATACTACACTACTGGGGTTTGAGATAAGAGAACTGGAAAGAGATTGAAAAATGCAGAAAGAAATGTAAATGGCATTGCAATAGTGGTGGGGAAGAACAAGCAACACAATCACTAACTAATACCCAAACCAACAACAATCAAAACAAAGCATGTAACATAAACTAACACCGCGATTCCTTCCTATGTATCCTTCAACCAGAATTCCAGATTCACTTAATGTCCAATGCCCTAATCCAGAGTGCAGAATTACAGCAATCAGAAAAATAAATGAACATGAAGCAGAAATACTTGCAGAAGGCAGCATAAAAGAAAGAGACAAGAGTTAGAGCCAAGGATGCTTTGTATTGAAGCAAATGTTTGATTACAACAGCTCTTTTAGCAATATGTTCCCCCCTTTTACAATGAAAGTCCACTGCTATTTATAGCAGAATTTTCCCCCAAATTACATTGAAGCACAGAACCCCAAAACCGCAACAGCTGCTGAGATTTGACCCTTACTGGCCGTGAGCGTACCTGCAACACGATTCTCCTGAGTTTGGTACGGTTTTGGACAGATCTGGTAGCTGAGAAGGCACGTCTCTTTAATGTCGCAGGTACGATCTGCCCCTTGGGATGTTTAAGGGCTCTTGACAAGACGTCTTGGGGGAAAAACTGAGTTGGCGCTTCATTAATGCGGCCTGACAGGCCACATGCCTCTGTCCTTTGAGTCTGCTCGCTAAACTGCTAAGGGTCGCAAAACCCTATACTGGAGCTGAAAGTCGCAGATGCACAGAAGCGAGGCGGAGAGTCGCTCCGGATTGGAGCGAATTTGGAGAAGCAAAGATGGGGAAATGCCTTGGAAAACATGTCGCGGTTCGCCGGGTGGGACGAGCGACGACAGGAGTCGTCGTTGGATGGAGCGAACCCGGGAGTCGCACCAAAAGAGGAGCGATCCCGGGAGTCGCTGCTGGGTGGAGCGAACTCCGGCGTGGGCTCCCTGCCTCAAATGGTTTTTCAATTTTGAATTGGCCGGCGATCGCAGGAGGGGGAGGCGAACCCAGGAGTCGCCGAGCATCAGTGGTGACGATGAAAGTCGCTCCGGAATGGAGCAAACTCGAGCTCTTCAACTTAGACGCCTTTTCATCCCCTGCTGTTGTAGTTCGCCAAAAAATGGTGCGACTCCAGGAGTCGCTCGACAGAAGGAGCGAACTCCGACGAGCTGGCGATCGCCGGGAACTGAAGAAAAGCTGAGGGTCGTGTTGAAAATGAAGCGACGCCAGGAATCGCTCGTCAAATGAGTGAGGACGGGGATCGCCGGAGAACAGGAGCGAACTCGGATGGGGTCCATGCCTTAGCCATTCTGTTTTTCGAACCCGCCGACGGTCGTTGAAGAGTGGAGCGATGACGGCGGTCGCTGGAGGAGTGCGGCGAGGACGGGAGTCGCTCGACTCGCGGGAAAGCCATGCCTTAGAAAATTTTTGACCTTTTTCTGCCACCGCTCGCCGCTACTGGATGCTGACGGGAGTCGCTTGGGCACGGGGCGAAGCTGGGAATCATTGCAAGAGTGGAGCGACTCCCGGAATCGCTCAAAAAGAGTGCGACCCGGGAGTGCCCCTGCCTTAGAATTTTTTGGGCTTTTCCCAGACTTCGCCGGAACTTGCTGAAAACTGAAACCTTGAACCTGATGGGGGCTGAAAAATGCAATCCCGAGGATCGCCTGGACTGAAAGATTGGAAAGGAGGGAAGGAGAGGATCTGGTCCTAAAAATGCAGCAGTTTTTTTCAATTTTTCAAAATTTTTACCCCTTAGCAAAATGTGGCAACATTCCTGGCGGCTCGCGGGGTATCGAGCTCGCCTCGATGCAAGGACCCATGCCTTCATCCTTTGGGCCCGGAGTCACCCCCGGTCCCTGCTTCTTTTTGCTGCTCTTCTTCATGCTCAGCTTTGCCGCTGTCATCATTAGATTCTTCCTCCGTTTCTCCTTCCGACTGCTCCTCGCCTTCTTCCTCTTCCTCTTGTTCTAGGTTAGTATCCGGGGAAGCAAGGCGGTCACGAATGCGTTCACAGGTAGCCTGAACCTGGGTCCAGGCCTCCTCCTGGAAGGGCTCGAGATCGCGGAGATCTTTTATCGAGCGCCTGAAGGTTTCAACTTGGAGCATATCAACCTGGTTGACCCTTTCACTTAAATCTGCGAGGCAAGCGCTAATCTGGCAGAACCTGGATATCAACTATGTTACCTGCGCTTCTAGAATTGGATCCACCCAGTTGTCAATCTCCGTAGTATCCTCTTTGAAGGCATCCCAGGCCAGCTTCAGCTCCTCCCTGGGCAGGCAGTTTCCGCTGTCGTCTGTGAAGCTGGGAAATCCCAGCGACGTAAGGGTCTGAAAAGGTGCCAGGCAGATGCTTCTCTCCTTCTCCAGTGTGTCCAACAATCTCCTGGCTCTCCGAATTTTTTCCAATTTTTCAAAATAAGAATGCAAGGTTGCCCTTGCAGTGGCCCAATCACGGGCAATCTGAGTCATAGGGGGTATTTGGAGGTCTTTGCGCTCATAGCTCTCAACTTTGACAGCCAAGACGAGCCAACGCTCTGCTTGTCGTTCGGCCTCCTCTACCACAGGCTTACCCTGGGCAGATACTTCCTTAACTTCGCATACAAACATAAGAACCGAGAGGGATCTGGAGGTTCGGGTTCTGAAATTTTTTAGCAGGCCAGCGCGGATTTCTTTGACTCGGTCTCTTGAGAAGACCTCAACTTGTGCAGCCCTTTCCTCCAGCTGCTGCTGAGCTACTTGAAGTTGGCTCTCTAACTCGACAACCCTGGCCTGTGCCTCCTCTCCTTCCCTGGTTCGGCGTTCTGCAGCCTCTTTTTGATCAGTCACCTCCTTCTCCAGAGCCGCCACTTGCTGCCTCAGCTGCTCAGCTTCGCTCCTGGAGTCGTCTAGCTGGGCCTGCATTTTCGCCATCTCCTCTTGCAGCTTCAGCTTTTCATTCTCCACATTGTAGTAGCGCTCCTTCAATTGGTGATGATGCACATAGAGTGTATCTGCTCTCAGATGAATGGCCCCCACCTCGTTTTCCACACTGATATTGTTCAGATCCTTGGCTACACGGTGGTAGGTATAGTCATCGGGGGTCATGTCCTTCAGGGGCTTCTTGACCTTGGGAACCCTCTTCTCTTTGTGCAACACCATGTTATCCAGGTCAAACCTGGCGCGCTTCTCCACTCCGGTAGGCTCCTCGGCTTTGGATCCATCGGTAGGAGCTCTGTTCTGCTTGGGTTGTTACGGGGTGATCCTCCATTATCTCTAGTTCCTGCTCAATGAGCTCCATTCCTCCAAACAAGGGCTTGATCAGAGACAGATCTTGCTGAGGCATATGTTCTTCTGCAAACAGATGGGGGGAAGCGGAGCTTGGGAACTCAGTCGCCTTTGGGGATGTTTCGATTTGAGCCGAGGCGGGAGGATTATCAAGACTAGAGGACGGGTTTTCAATCAATGTACCAGCTGAGGATGTGAGATGGGATGAATGTGGTGGATCTGCGACAGCGGCACCTGGTTGGGTATGGGCGAGGGCTTCGAATGCGTTGGGGTCTGAGGAAAATAGGTTGAACGCCTGCTGGTCGTGCTGAGTGGTGGTGGAAGGTTGGGCTTCTTCGAGGACAAGGTGAGATACTGCAAGGGGAATGGCGGATGCTGATTCGCTGCCTAAAGGAATGGCAACGAGGATGGGTTCAGCAGTGGTGGAAGACGGTGCCGCGGCCAATGATTCAGAAGATTGAGAGAGGAAAAGGGGATGCGTACCTGCGTGCTCGGCTCGAGCTGGCGTGTTGAAGATCTGAGTCACCCACGCATCCTCCTCCGGTGGGGTGTCTTCCTCTAGAGTGATAACTTCCTTGAGGGGGACCGTGGGAGCAACCTTCTTCTTTTGTGGCGCAACCTCTGCCTGCTGCACAACCTCTTTCTTAGGTGCGGCCTTCTTCTCCTTAGGTTTTTCAGCCCTCTTCTTCTTCTGAGGCGTGGCCTCCTTTTGTGGCAACGGCTGGGGTGGATGCACTAGTTAGGCCAACGCCCTGCTCTGAAGGAGCCTTGGGCTTTTTAATTGTGACCTTCACCTTTTTCTTCGGAGGCGTCTGAGTCGCCTGCGCTGCCTCAATCGGCCGTTTCGATGCTTCTTGCTGCTTCTCGGGGGGTTGTTGTGCCTTGGGCTCGGTCGTTTGACTCTTCCTCACCCCACTGCTGGATCCTCCGCCTAATGTGAGTGGTTGTTTGGGTGGGGCCTGTGCCTTTTGTAGGCCCTGGGTGCCTAGAGGCACGAGATCCCTGAATATGACGGGCCGCCACGTGGCATGGGGATCATCATACAGCGCGGAGAACTGACGGTCGCCAACAAGGACATTTGCGGACGTTTCCTTCTTGGTGTGGGCTCTCATGACCCACCATTCTGCGATCTTCTCCGGTTTCCAACCCATCTTCTACAATTTAGGCACCATCTTTTTGTAGGTTTTGGATTCCAGAGAGTGGGCTTTGTTATTGACCGGGTCATATTCTGCCTCCACATGATAGAAGTCGTGCCACGGTGGAAAAGACCGCATCTCCTCTATGTTCCATTCAAGATCTCCCCCCGTCGGATTGTTTCGTTCTCCCATGATCTCCAGGCGGGGACAGGCGTGGAAACTCTTCATCTCTGTGAAATATTTTACTATGTCGAGGGGATCATACATCCATCGCTGGGGAAGCTCGACCAAGCCGAAGCTTAAGAGTGTGGCCGCTAGGAATTCATTCTATCCAGTTACGTTGACCTCAATTTCTCCCCATGTGATCGGGAACTCGAAAATGTGCCCCCATCTTCTCCCCTGACCGTAACTCTGGTCTGTGTAGTCCATCTGTCGTGCTGCCTCCAGGGCGAACAAGTACTCCGTGGTATAATATGGCAGGAGGAAGGGTTTGCCTGTGAACCCGAAAATTCTGATGACGAACCCCTGCGTCAACTGGAAAGTGTCGCCCAGGTTACGCCGTATCACTTTGTCTCTCATCTGGCGGGGGACACGCGGGCAAGAGCCATGAAGGAGCGCTAGGGCAGGGCCTAGGAATGCCTGATTAAACTTGTAGTATGACTCCCTTTTCAACAACATCTGGGTCCACTGGTATACTGGGAGTCGCGCGCCCTCCTTGTCTGTGCGCTGAACAGGAACTGCCTTCAACTTGTTGTGCATATGGAAGAGAAAGAGCCAGGCCAGGAATGAACAATGCCTGAAGGATTGAGATTTTCCCTCTATCAGGTCCTGCAGGCGCGAATGTATACCACGCGCTATACAATCTGCCCAGTCAAAGAACACTGGTTTAGTTTTTGGTCCCATGGCGCTGGGGTCGTAGAATTCCCCGTGCAAAATACATTCTGCAATGGCGACTTGGTAGGGGAAGACTACAGCGTTCGTGCTATTTCCCAAGACCCAGGCCAACATAGTATAAATGCCCGTGCTCTTGAAGTTCCTTAGGGGCATAGGCAGCATTGGCAAATGCTTGGGCGGTATCGGGTCCTGCAGTTGAGACTCCATGAAGAGCCGCATCTTCGGATTGTCCGTATACCTGCCAGTCTGCTCGTTGAGGTTGATGTATCTGATGGTATAGTCTGTTTCCGGCAACTGATTAGGCGCGAAGGCCATCTGGACAGTGTCGGAGAAAAGTGAGAACAGGACTTTTCCCTCATGGTCCCGGACTTGCCTGGTGCTCGGCTTGTAGTATTGGGCAATTGCTGCTATCAATTCCGGACAATCGTGCACCGGCGGGCATAAGAACCAATACAGGTGCGAGTGGTAAGCTGCAACGTAGGGATGTGAGGCAGGAACTTTCCCTCGCCAGTCATCAATAGCATGTCGCAACTGCTCGATGCTCTGAGAGTATGTGCCGTCCCTGTATTTTATCCAGTTATCCACAAGCGGCTGAACGACCACTTTCGCTGGCCCCGGTCCAGCTTTCTGTCTTGTCGCTGTTGGGGCCTTCTCTTTTCCCTTATCCTTCCTTTCTTTCGCAGCTTCGGCTTTCTTTTTTCCACTTTCTGGTGTGCCTGAAGCTGCTTGTCTGGGTGCTTTACCCTTCTCCTCAGTGCTTGTCTTACCCATGGCGATGAAAGAATTTGGGTATGCTGTTGTTTGCTGATAAAAAGCTCTGAATTCGGCTTCTGGCGCAGCTCGTCGGAGTGAATTCAGGTTTAAC
This sequence comes from Wollemia nobilis, assembly GCA_028583015.1. Taxonomy (NCBI): domain Eukaryota; kingdom Viridiplantae; phylum Streptophyta; class Pinopsida; order Araucariales; family Araucariaceae; genus Wollemia; species Wollemia nobilis. Next base: position 1,333,735 of record JAQPPZ010016726.1, read on the forward strand.
TGGTAGAGCGAACTGGGCAACTGAGCTTTTTATGGGAGTGGGCATGAGGTTAGCCATTAATGGCGAATGCTTGAGTTTAATGTCGGGCACACGGAGTTGGTGGGCGCAACCGTTATCCTTTGGTGGCCGTGCGCAGGATCTTCTTTGGAGGCGCGACTTCTCGATTGCCGATCCCAAGGCTCGTCCTTTTCTTTTGAAAATCTGCTTAGAAATGCGTGCAAATATCCTCCTTTATAACGTGCACCTCGAAAACATAACCTGCCGCCACTTTCGACGCGCATCCCAAGGTTCGCTGCGGCTGGATACTGCATGGGACGAGGTTCGCCGAAGGCTGAGGGCGATTCTCGGAATCGCTCAGGAATTGAGCGACTTTTGGCACGGGTGCCCTGGGTGAGCGACCGTCGTCTGAAACACTTAGAAAAAATTTTAACCTTCTCGCCCCTGAAGTCGCCCGTCCTGCTCGGCGATCCCTGTCTTCGCTTGGAAGATGTGCGATCTTCGGCTGCGCCAAACTTGGCCCGACTAGCATGGAGTTCGCTTCAAAGATGGGCGATTCCTGTTATCGCTCGCTAGGGGAGCGACTTCGGGCGCCCTCTTCAGACTTAGAACATTTTTAGTGCTTTTGGGCCTGGCCGGATATCGCTTCAAAATGGGGCGATCCTCGTCGTCGCCGGGAAGCATGAGCGAGTCCCGGGTTCGCTCAAAATCTGAGCGACCTTCGGCATTGCTTCGGGACTTAGTAAATTTTTCAAAATTTCTTCCTTATCTCTGGCGCTAGGGGCTCCCGCAGTTCGCACTGGACTTGTGCGATTCCCGGAATCGCTGGGAACTACGAGCGATTCTCATCTTCGCATAGGGTTCGAGCGAACCTTCGATTTCTTCAAACTTAGCCCCAATTTGGCATCTCTCCAGGGTTCGCTTGGAATTCGGGTGAGTCCTATGTTCGCTGAATGTTACGAGCGATTCCTAGAATCGCTTTGGGGTGGAGCGACTTTGGGCGCGTTCCTTGACTTAGTAAATTTCTTGGTTCTGAAATTTGGCCGTCCTTCGCTTGTGGGTTGGGCGATTCCCAGAATCGCTCAAAACTTAGGGCAATTCCCGGAATCTCTCGAAATTTGAGCGAACTTTGGCGTGCTTTAGGAGTTAGAAAATTTTTGCCATTTACCTCCCTCCTATCGTCACATTTTTGCCAATTTTCAGCAAACCTTCTTGAATTTGAACTTGCGTTCTGGCTCTTAGTTGATCGTTGTTCGTATCTGTCATTGCGAACCCTAGTAAATTGAAAACCCTAACCCTCTGACCACATTCGTAGTTCGCCCCAAATCCTTGCGAACCTCGTCATCGCTGCCATTTCTGAGCGAACTTCAGCGGATTTCACCGTGACAGGATTTAGTGAAATTTTGATTTCCTTTGACTTCCCGTCCCTTGCATCACGTGCAGCCCTTTCGATTGCCTTTTTTCATGAGCGATACTCGCCTTTGCCTTAGGAACCTGTGAACTTCGTCTTGCATAACCGCTAACAGGGGCCATCTTCTGTATAAGAACTTGGCTCTGAATTTTCTAGGGCAAAATTGCTCGACTTGAAAGCCGAACGCCTGAGCTTAAAGCGAGAAATTACATCTACTGAAAAGCATATTTACATTCAGAAAAACAAATTAAAACTGCAGAAATAAAACTATGTACACAGGGGAACCTCCTGATATCTCTTAGTGGTGATAGGCCTTCAGATGAAGGCCATTGACTGGTATGGGGAGGATTTGGCCCTCCATGTCTCTCAACACGAACGAGTTGAACTGGTTAACCCGGGCAACCTGAAAGGGGCCTTCCCAGAAGGCATCAAACTTGTCGTGGTTCCCTGGTTTCGCCTTCCATGCATCCCATTTCAGCACTAGATCCCCGACCTTGAAGACCCTGGTTGTAGTCCCTTTTGCAAACCAATTTCGGGTGGTCTCCATGTGCTTCATGAAAGCTTCATAAGCTTTTTCTCGTTCTTCTTCTAGCTGCAACAACTGAGCTAGCCTAGCATCAATGGGATCCAGGTTGCCCTTTTCATCATCTAGTAGCCAAAGTGCGGGCATCTCGACATGGGTGGGCAAAACAACCTCCTTCCCGTAAACCAGCGCATATGGCGATGTTCTGATAGATTTTTTAATAGAGATGCGGTCTGCCCATAGTGCTTGGTCCAGGTGCAAGTGCCAGGATCTTTTGTTCCTCTCCAGGGTCCTCTTTATGATCTTTATCAGATTCTTATTTGTGGATTCGGCTAGGCCGTTTCCCTGCGGGTAGTAATTGGAGGACGCCTTAAGGTAGATTCCATACTTGTAGGCGAACTCGGTGAGTTTGGCACCCACGAACCCCGGACCATTATCTGTCACGATTGCTTCTGGGATCCCGAAGCGGGTTATCAGGCTTTCCAGGAAGGCGATGACCGTCTCCTGGTCGGCATGCTTTGTAGGCACTGCTTCGGCCCACCGGGTGAAATAATCGGTGGCAGTTAGGATATACTTATGCCCCGCCGAGGAATTTGGCGATATCACCCCGATAAAGTCTAAGCCCCATTGCTGGAAGGGAGCCTCAACCTGGATCGGCTGGAGGGGCATTGGTGCGTTTTTATTTCGGCCAGCGAACCTCTGACACTTCTCACACTTTTGGCAGACTGCAAAGGCATCGGCAAAAATAGTGGGCCAATAGTAGCCCGCTCTTATCATCTTCAAGGCCGTAGGCCTTCCTGAAAGGTGTCCTCCCGACATTCCAGAATGGAATTCATCGAGGACCTTTTGTTTCTCTGTTCCCTTGACGCATCGCAAGAGAACGCCGTCAATATTTTTGAAAAACAGCCCCTCGGGGCGCAACACATACTTCTGAGCCTGGAGCCTGAATCTCCTCCTCTGTGAGGCATTAAGACGATCTGGACATCTCCCAGTGTTGAAATACCAAATTATCTCATCGGTCCAGTCGCTGTCCTCTGTTGAGGAATTGGCGAAGTTGCCTTCTAGTAACGGGTCCTCCCACTGACAGGCGGCTACTTCCGCGGCAGCACTCCTTGCTAGCTCCTGGCACAATGCCCGACCTCGGATTAGCTTGGTGGGTCGAACCTCTATATCAAACTCCTAAATTTTGGCGATCCAGCCAGCCCTCTTGTTACCCAGTTCTCCCTGGATGATAAAACTTCTGACATCTGGGTGGACAACAAACACTGTCGTCTTGCTCTGGGAGACAAAGTGCCTAAACTTCTTCAAGGACCTCATGACTGCGTGTACTTGGCGCTCAATGAAGTTGTATCTTTCCTCGTGTGGCTGGATCACCTGGCTCAAGAAGGCTATCGGCCGCTCTTCGCCATCATCTCCTTTCTGCGTTAGGACCGCTGCGTAGCTTTCAGGCTCTCCAACTGCATATAGGATGAAATCTTTAGAATAATCTGGGTTAACCAGCACAGGCGCCTGGGCAATCCTAGCCTTGATCTCCTCAAATGCCTTCTTTCTCTCCTCAGTCCAGACGAACTCGGCATCCTTCTTCAGGAGTTCGGCCATTGGCTTAATGACTTGAGCAAAATCGGGCACGAACTTTCTCACAAAGTTAATCTGGCCGAAGAAAGACTGCAGCCCTTTCTTGTTGACTGGGATCGGGAGTTTAAGAAGAGCCTCTGCTCTGTCAGGGTCAACTGCAAGCCCTTTCTCAGAAATGACATGGCCTAGCAGTTTCCCCTTCACCGCAAAGACAGACTTCTTGGGATTAATAGATATGCCGAAATCCCGACATCTCTCAAACACTTGCTGCAAGTGAGAGGCATGTTCTTCTCTCTTGTGCGAAAACACAGTCATGTCATCCAAATAGATGACAATAATTTTGTTCAACAGCTCACGGAATGCAATATCCATGGCTCTCTGGAACGTGGCCCCTGCATTGGATAGGCCGAAGGGCATACGCTGATAGGCAAACGTCCCCCATTTGGTGGTGAACGCCGTCTTGTGTTGATCCTCATCTCTTACCCAGATCTGATTGTAGCCAGAGAAGCCATCTAGGAGAGAGAATCGTTGAGCTCCTGCGACCACATGGAGGATCTGATCGATTTGTGGGAGCGGGTAATGGTCCTTTAGCGAGGCCTGATTCAGGTTGCGGAAATCAACACAGAGGCGGATATCCCCGTTCTTCTTCCTGACAGGGACCAGATTTGCGACCCAAGAAGAATGCTTGATGGGGTAGATGATTTTCGCCTCGAGCATCTTCAAGAGTTCGGCTCTCATGAGAACCTCTATTTTCGGGTTGACTGGCCTCTGTTTCTGCTTGCAGGGTCTGACCCCTTCCTCCAACTCTATGGTATGCTGGATGATTTCTCTGTCGTACCCCTTCAAATCTTGATAACACCAGGCCACAATGTCAGGGTACCTTTTGCACAAGGCCCGAATCTGGTCCAATTCCTCTGGAGTACAGTCTGTCCCAACTTTTATCACTTTGTCGGGCTCGAGCTCCAGGTCCTTATATTGCTTGGCGTCCACTTTGATCCGGTGAGATATTGCTCTATCATTCTGATCAAATAGACTTTCCAAAGTAATCAGTCCTTTCGGGACATGATTATTCTTCAACTGTATCAACCCCTCGTACTCCTCGTCATCGGGGTCTCTACCTTCAATAGTCATTGCTTCATGAATTAAAAAATTGACGATTTGCTCGTCACTATCGAACACCTGCCAGTGGGTGTCCTTATCAGGCACAAAAGGCTTGGTAATGGTTCTTACCGCCTTAGGCTTATGCATCATGTCATCAGCCGGGGAGTATCTGTCTCCGATAGACGCTAAGACGTCGGCGTGTTTGTTTTTCTCTCGGGAGATGGATTGTACATTAAGGGCCTCGAATGATTCCAACAAGTCCCAAACCCTATTGCGGTACGCCTTGAGATAGTGCTTCTTTGAGATGCACTTGTTGGTGATTTGCTTGCATACTAGCTCCGAATCTCCAAAGATCTGCAATCGCTTGATCCCCAATTTCTCAGCCTTTTTCAACCCTAAGCACAGGGCTTCGTACTCTGCCGCATTGTTGGTGCAACTCCAGTCCAGCCGGTAGCAATAATCTTTCTGCTCTCCCGAGGGTGAAACTAGAAGAACCCCCGCCCCGACGCCGTTTTTGCATCGGGCGCCGTCAAAGTACAACTTCCACAACTCATTCAAGGCAGGGCCTTTGTTTTCTTTCACTATCTCCTCTGGCTTCTCAGGCTGGGTGATAGAATAGCAACCTATCTCTGATTCAATCATGGCGTTAAAATCAAGCAAGGAGAACTCATCCTCCGCTCGCAGCTCTTCTATGGTTTCCTCCACTATATCCACTTCTTCCAACTGCTCCGTCATCAGGTGCACTGATTCATCCTGCTGTCCCTCTTCTGGTATTCTCTCAACAAGGAAGGTGGAGGGTTTTTCATTGTAGATCTTCACTTTCCTCCCCTTGAAGGGGACCTCCATATGTGAATAGTCAAGGGAAAGATATCCACCCAGCTTGGCGGTGAACTCCCTCGAGAGGCACATGCCGAAGTAGGGTTCCAGGTCAACGACCACAACCTCTTGAATCACGACAATCTGAGGCGCCTTGTGCAGCTGGATAGGGATATCTTTAATGACGCCCACCGTTTTCACAGGAGTGCCATCTAGTTGAAGGACACCTTGGCTGCTTCGCGTGTATTCCATGCCGATCTCCTCGCAGACTGCCCTTGGCATGACGGTGGTTGATGCGCCGGAATCAATCATGCAATTGTGCACCACGCACCCCTCCATCCGTAGAGACAAGTAAAACGGCGGTGGCCTGTTTTTCCCCGTGATTGAAGTAGTCAAGGGCTGAGCTAACACAGGTTGTGTCGGCTTTCCTCCTTTGACAGATTTTAGGGACTCCTGCAACAGATCTACCTGCCCGGGAGTTGCAGGGCATCGTACATGCTTATCTTGGCTGGGGTCTTCTTGAGTTCATCAACAATATTGTAGGCCGAAGAAGTGGATACTTTTGTCTCCTTCGCGGCTTCGTACTTGGTGCGGTACTGCTGCGTGGCCTCAACCCTTTGCCGCTTCGTCAACGACGGGTACTTGAGCTTCTCTCTTGCCTGCTCCTTGGTTTCACCCTGAGGTTGCGCCGCTGGAGCTTTTGCCGGGAATGTCTTCTCTTTTGCCGGCGGGAGCGAGGGCCTTTGTCAGGGGCTTTTGCCTGAGGTTGTTCCTTTTCCCGTCGGGTGTACACCTTCAAAGGTTGCATGTGAGCCGCATCCACCTCTATTGGTTTTTTACCATCTTTGGTCAGAATTGACACTTGCTCCTCCTCTGAGACCGCGAAATTGCGATCTGCCTCCCTAATCATGTTAATCTGATCACCCGGGCTGCTGCTTGCCAGCGTTTGGGCATAGTGCTGATGAAGCATACAGGTGTCTTCCCCGTGAGGGTCATTGCATGTGGAGCACCAGTGCACGTAGTCTGAAGTGCTCGGCTCTTCATTGATAGCAGCATTCCTCGCGGGAGGTCTATTGGCTTGAGCCGCTTGGTCTCTTGTAAGCGCCGGAGGAGGATAGGGTCTCCTAGGTATGAACTCCTGCTGAGCCTGTTTCTTCTTCATAACAGCCATGTCGTTGGACAACGTTCGGTAGACAGAAGCAAGAGACTGTACTTCTTGCAGCAACTTAGCCTGCACATCAACGGCTGGAGGCGCCGATGGGGCTGGTGGAGGCAATGGCGCCAGCGGTGGGGCCGGGGGTAATGTCGGGTATTGTGGAGGAGCAGGGAGTGTTGGATACTGCGGAGGAGATGGAAGTTGTGGCGCCTGTGGAGTGGGAAAATGTACTTGGGGAGCGGAGAATTGAGAGACCACTGGTGCGGGATTTGGATTCCATGATGGAAACTGGTATGTGGAAGACGTAGAAGGTGGTTGGGCAGAGGCACTAGGATACTGTGATTGAGGGAAATCGGGGAAAATCGGCATCGGCATCCTAGGCGGAAGTTTACCAATGGCAATCAAATCCAGCTCCGCTTTTTGGGCCAACTCGTACAACTCGGGGAAAGTGTTGACGTTGGAGAACTTAATGATCATACTGATGTCCGAGTTGAAGGATCTGAGGTAATAGTAGGCAGCTTGCCCGGCGGTCGGCCGTAGTTCGGCGGGCACCCTTTGCCAGGACCTTGCGAACCTTACGTTAAAATCCGCTATCTCCTCTTGCGGGTGTCGTTGGATGGTCGTGAACTGATACAACAAAGATGACGGATCTGCGGACTCATTGAATCCTTTCACTAGTTGCCCCGCCAACTGATCCCATCCGGTGATAGTGCCAGGCGGCAAGGATCTATACCAATATAGGAGCTTTCCGCGCAGAGACAGGGCCAACAGCCGGACCATGACACTTTCATCGGTGATGCTGTGAAGCGCGGCCAGGGCAACAATGTCTTGAATGTGCTCATAGGCTGTCTTCCCAGTACCGTCGTACGTGGGTATGGCCTTCAAGGCGGCGGCTGGAACCTGAGCTTGGCCGGCTAGGTTCAGCGGTCCGGCGGAATCCCAGGCTGGAAACAGCCTAGGCGGTTGATTTTGTTGTTGATTCTGCTGCTGATTTTGATTTGGTGGTGGGTTTGCCATATTCGCGCTCGGATTCGACTGATTGGGAGGCGGCAATGGCGGCAGCAGCAGCTGGGCTGGGTGTACAGGAGCCCCTTGATAGTTCGGAGAGTTCGGAGGATTCGGAGGGTAGCTGGTTGCAGTACTATCGGACGTTGGGTCTTGTTCGTCAACTACGGCCTCCTGCGATGGCGCTTCGTCCAGAGGAATATTCGGCCTGATCAGCCTAGGACGCTCTCCGAAGGCACTGATGTCAAGCTCGTAGTACTCGGGATCTTCTTCAGCGTTTCTAACTCTCCATCTCGTACGCATGAAGACAGGATTTTCTTGGACTGGTCTTCGAGATTTGGAGAGTATCCGAGTTCAACAGAGTCGCCAGATGTTCAGATTCGACAGCACTGAAGCGAACATCATTTCTTCAATACTGCTTATGGGGTGGAACGTCTTCGTCCCACCGGGCGTGCCAGAGAAACTGTTGGTTACGAATCTGCCACTAGGAAAGGATTTGGTCTTTTGCGCCCTAGACCCGCCCAACAGATTGAAAGGCCGGAAGGAAGAGATGCCTTCCGTGCCAATCTCCGGAGAAGGCCGGCTCCTATACTACACTACTGGGGTTTGAGATAAGAGAACTGGAAAGAGATTGAAAAATGCAGAAAGAAATGTAAATGGCATTGCAATAGTGGTGGGGAAGAACAAGCAACACAATCACTAACTAATACCCAAACCAACAACAATCAAAACAAAGCATGTAACAGAAACTAACACTGCGATTCCTTCCTATGTATCCTTCAACCAGAATTCCAGATTCACTTAATTGCCAATGCCCTAATCCAGAGTGCAGAATTACAGCAATCAGAAAAATAAATGAACATGAAGCAGAAATACTTGCAGAAGGCAGCATAAAAGAAAGAGACAAGAGTTAGAGCCAAGGATGCTTTGTATTGAAGCAAATGTTTGATTACAGCAGCTCTTTTAGCAATATGTTCCCCCCCTTTTACAATGAAAGTTCACTGCTATTTATAGCAGAATTTTCCCCCCAAATTACATTGAAGCACAGAATCCCAAAACTGCGACAGTTGCTGAGATTTGACCCTTACTGGCCGTGAGCGTACCTGCAACACGATTCTCCTGAGTTTGGTACGGTTCCGGACAGATCTGGTAGTTGAGAAGGCACGTCTCTTCAATGCTGCAGGTACGATCTGCCCCTTGGGATGTTTAAGGGCTCTTGACAAGACGTCTTGGGGGAAAAACTGAGCTGGCGCTTCATTAATGCAGCCTGACAGGCCACCTACCTCCGTCCTTCGAGTCTGCTTGCTAAACTGCTAAGGGTCGCAAAACCCTACACTGGAGCTGAAAGTCGCAGATGCACAGAAGCGAGGCGGAGAGTCGCTCCGGATTGGAGCGAATTTGGAGAAGCAAAGATGGGGGAATGCTTTGGAAAACATGCCGCGGTTCGCTGGGTGGGATGAGCGACGATGGGAGTCGTCGCTCCTGGATGGAGCGAACCCGGGAGTCGCACCTAGAAGGGAGCGATCCCGGGAGTCGCTGTTGGGTGGAGCGAACTCCGGCGCGGGCTCCCTGCCTTAGACATTTTTCAATTTTGAATTGGCCGGCGATCGCAGGAGGGGGAGGCGAACCCGGGAGTCGTTGAGCATCAGTGGCGACGACGAGAGTCGCTCCGGAATGGAGCGAACTCGGGCTCTTCAACTTAGATGCATTTTCATCCCCTGCTGCTGTGGTTCGCCAGAAAATGGTGCGACTCCGGGAGTCGCTCGGCAGGAGTAAACTCCGGCGAGCTGGCGATCGTCGGGAACTGAAGGAAAGCTGAGGGTCGCGTTGAAAACGAAGCGACGCCGGGAATCGCTCGTCGGCTGAGCGAGGACGGGGATCGCCGGAGAACAGGAGCGAACTCGGGCAGGGTCCATGCCTTAGCCATTTTTTCTATTTTTCGAACCTGTAGGCGGTCGCTGAAGAGCGGAGCGATGACGGCGGTCGCTGGGGGAGTGCGGCGAGGACGGGAGTCGCTCCAGAATGGAGCGACTCGCGGGAAAGCCATGCCTTAGAAAATTTTTGACCTTTTTCTGCCACCGCTCGCCGCTACTGGATGCTGACGGGAGTCGCTTGGGCACGGGGCGAAGCTGGGAATCATCGCAGAAGTGGAGCGACTCCCGGAATCGCTCAAAAAGAGTGCGACCCGGGAGTGCCCCTGCCTTAGAATTTTTGGGCTTTTCCCAGACTTCACTGGAACTTGCTGAAAACTGAAACCTTGAACCTGATAGGGGCTGAAAATGCAATCCCGAGGATCTCCTGGACTGACAGCTTGGAAAGGAGGGAAGGAGAGGATCTGGTCCTAAAAATGCAGCAGTTTTTTTTCAAATTTTCAAAATTTTTACCCCTTAGAAAAATGTGGCAACAGTATCCAAATTCTTCCAGATTAGCGCCTGTCTAGCTGATCTGAACCAAAGGGTCGACCAGGTTGATATGCTCCAGATTGAAACCTTCAGGTGCCTGCTAAAGGATCTCCGCAACCTCGAGCCCTTCCAAGAGGAAGCTTGGACTCAGGTTCAGGCCACCTATGAGTGCATTCGCGATCGCCTTGCTTTCCCGGATACCAATCAAGAACAAGAAAAAGAGGGAGAAGGCGAGGAGCATTCTGAAGGGGAGACGGAGGAAGGAGAGGAAACGGAGGAGGAATCCGCAGATGGCAGCGGCGAAGCAGAGCAGGAAGAAGAAGAAGAGGTCGGGGGTGACTCCGGGCCCAAAGGATGAAGGCATGGGTCCTTGCATTGAGGCGAGCTCAATACCCCGCGAGCCGCTAGGAATGTTGCTACATTTTTCTAAGGGGTAAAATTTTGAAAAATTGCTGCACTTTTTATGTTCGGATCCTCTCCTTTTCCTCCTTTCTCGGCGACTAGTTAAGTCAAGTCCTTAGGTATCTATCCAGAGCGGTAAACCCCAGGTCCGCCCAATTTTCCAGCAACCCCCAGCTTCAGGAAATGGCACGACGAACTTCGGCGAAATCCAAGGGAAGGTTTAAAAAATTTCTAAGGCATGAGCCACTTCCGGGTCGCTCCCCTTTTGAGCGTTTTCGGGAGTCGCTCCTCTTCATCAGCGACTCCCAGCCTCATCGGAGTCCCGAGCGATTTGCAGCGCGGGGGTATAAAACGGCTAAGTCAAAACTCTCAGGGTCGCTCTCCTTTCAAGCGACTCCCGGTCTAGCTCAAGCAGGACGACGAATAGCGACATGAGAATGGTGAAAAAATTCTAAGGCAGGGAGCCCCAGGATTGCTCCATTTCGAAGCGACTCCCGGCTTCGCAGCAGCCCCCCGGCGATTCCCGACCTCGCTCCTATCCTCCAGCGAACCTCGATGTCGCTTCGTTTTCCAGCGACCGGCGGCAGGGTGTTTAAAATTTTCTAAGGCATGGTAGCGGCTCCCAGGTTCGCCCCCACTTCTGTGCGACTCCCGTCATCTCTCCCTTCGACAGCGAACCCCAACAACAACATTTTTCGGGCAGGAGGGCGCCAAGACTGAAGCTCCCAGGTTCGCTCCACTCCTGAGCGATCCCCGAGATCGCTCCTACCCCTATGCGACTCCCGAGTTCGCTCCTGCATTTGAGCGACTCTCGTCGTCGCCCTCCCATTAAAGCGAACCTTGATTGCAGAATTTCCAAGGCATAGTACTTACCCAGGTTCGCTCAGAACACAGTTTCTTAGGATCGCTCAGATATCAAGCGATTCCCAGCATCGCCCTCTTGTAGCGGCGATTCTCAGCTTCAGATGGGCATGAGCGACTCTCGGCAGACTTTTAAGTGGACTCAGGAGGCAGGGTAGGTGAGCGGTTAAGAGCATTAATGGCACGCAAATCCAGGTTTCGACCTATGTCAGGTCTCTTAAGCACTCCAAGAGGTAAACCGCACCTGCTGCATTGATGAGACATGCCTCCTCAACTGCAAGGATAGTCCGGAGCCATACCAGACACGGGTGAGCCTTGTTTCAGGTACACTGACAACTGACAGAGGTTAAATCCCAACTGCTCTGGCAGTTCTGGGGATCTGAGCATCAATGTATTTTGGGGGGAAAACTCTGCTATAAAAGGGAGTTCATTTTCAATGTAAAGGGGGGAACATATTGCTAAAAAGCCGCTGTATTCAAACTCTTTGCATCAATACTAAGAATCCTTGGCTCTGATTCTGCCTCTTCTTTTTATGCTGCCTTCTGTGATTATTTCTGCTAATGTCATTTATTTTTCTGATTGCTGTAATTCTGATATCTGGATTTAAGCATTAGAGGATAAGTGAATCTGGAATCTTCCTAAAGGATACATAGGGAAGTAAACGCAGTGTTAGTTTCTGTTACATTCTCTGTGTTGATAGCTGCTGGTTAAAATATAGATGGGTGATTGTGCTGCTTGTTCTTCCCCACTGTCACTGCTATGCATTTTACATTTCTTTCTGTAATTTTTCAATCTCTTTCCAGTTCTCTTATCTCAAAACCCCAAGTAGTGTAGTATAGGAGCCGGCCTTCTCCGAAGATTGGCACGGAAGGCATCCCTTCCTCCCGGCCTTTCAATCTGTTGGACGGGTCTAGGGCACGTAGATAGACCGAATCCTTTCCTGTGGCAGATCCGTAACCAATACTACCCTAGCAAATGAAGGCTTTGAGTACATATTTGGTTTTCGGAGGACTCTGAACATTGTTTGTAGTTTGTTGAGATGAATTTGTTGTGACATGGAGGCACATGTCCCAATTGCACATGAATCAGTTGAAAGAAGAAATGAGGTTGGACAACACAAAGATAAAAGTGGCAAACTAAAGGAAAGAAAATTTTCACATGAAGTCCAAAGACTACGGAAAATGACAAACTATTTTCAAACTGGAGGCCGTGGGACGTAGGCAAAAGCTTGATGAGAGCAAAAGTAATGACTGAAAATACACACCAGAGGAAGCCAATACTTCAAAAAAAGAAAAACAAACCAATGCTGGGAGAAAAGGACCCAACATCTTGGTTGCACACAATTGGAGATGTGGTGCAAGAGAGCAACTCCAATAGAAGAGTGAACGGATGCAACTCTAGATTGAAGTGTTGATTGAGCAATGAAGGATGAATATGGTGGAGTTGCAGGAAGTCACCAGACGACGAGAGAAGCATAAGGGTAAGATAATTGTTTCTAAGTCTGAACACAATGACAAATTAGAACAAAAATAAAATTTCTAAAAGAGGAGAGTTGAGTCGTAAAGGAATTATTTCAGTTTGACAAAGTGAAATATGTCAGCACAAGAAAAAATGTTGTCTTTAGATGAAGGCATGGAAGACAAAGACAATTAACCCTAACTACTTCAATGACAACAATGGCCATAATGGTCTTTTAAAAACTCAAAAGGGAAAAATAAAGAGTCCTTGGTATAAAAATAGGAAAGATAAATTTAAAACATCTCCATTTGGCACCAAGAGAAGCAGGAGGAAAAGAGAGATTGTAAATGCCATGGTATAGTTGCATGTTAGGACCCCATCCTAACCTTATTATGTAATTACCCCCTTCCTAACGTGGGGACCCCATCTTAATAATATTATGTAATGTTTTGTAATGTGTATGTGGCATTTGAGGCGCCTAGACAAGTGGGGCCATTTAATGTAACCGTTATAAAGAATGTAACTGCTTGTTTGGTAGAAGATTCTAGCTCGGGTGGCCACTTGCATGTGAAGCCAACCCTTGAGCATTATAGTTAGGGTTACGAAGAGTCTTTAAAAAGGCAAGGGGGCATAGATGAAGGCATCTCATATTTTGTTGTATCGAAGCTCTGCTTCTAAGGAGGTTGCCCCCTCGAAGAGGCCTGCGATTCTGTAATGTGTTCTTGTTTTTTTGCAATATAATCTGCTGCATTTCCATTTCATCTTGCAATATTGTTAATTTCAAGCTCATTTTCTATTATTATTGCAATATTGTGTGGATGTGCTTTTATTTTACTGCAAGGTTCATAACAAGTGGTATCAAAGCGCTTTCCAGGGCCGCATCTTGTTACAGTGCAAATAGTTCATGTTCTACCATTTCGACTTGTTAGGTATAAATTTTCCTTGTTTTCATTTTCCTACTTATTTTCCTATAAAGAAAAAAGAGAAAAAAAATCAAGCCATTTTTTTTTCCTTCTAGTTTAATAGGTTAGAAACCATGTGTCAAGGGTTTTAAAATATCATGGAGGAGTTGTCATTATTGGCTAAGCTAGATTGCTCGTAAAGCGTCTAGTGAAGTGAGGGGTGATCAAGCTCCAATACCCAGGCCTCAGACAACACTCGTATATGGACTTGAGCTCCCACGTATCTTTGAGTATATCAGGAGACCCCCTAGGATTAGGAGAAACCTTTAGCCCTAGGAAGCTTTTTGACTATGTATCTATCCATAGTGCACCGAGCACAACACTTGGGAAGATTACCCTCCCATATTATCAGAGAGGTGGGTAGTGCACTCAAGGGTATGTGTGGAACCCTCCTTGAGTAGTGGCCTAAAATATTGGTCCGAGCATTATCGTTCGTCATTACAGTATAATAGAGGGCTATGGACAATGCACACACCTTGGCCTAGTGTTACCCTATTACAGTCATATGTTACACCTCCAAAACCCTAACCACAAATTTGAGCATACTGAGGAGACTACACCTATCATGAATTTGACCATACTATAAAAATTCCTTGCTGAAGAAGAAACTGTTGGGGTTAGTAACAGTCAGGAATAAAGTCAAACAAGGCAATTGTCAAGGCAGTTAGTAGTGACAAACAAAAACAGTGTCAAACAGACAATTGTTAGTAACAATCAAAACAATCTGTCGGGACAGTTGTTAGTAACAGTTAGTAATAGTGGCAGACAGGGCAGTGTCAGTGACAGAATCTAACAAGGTACTTGGGGATATTAAACTGACTAGATACTGATATGGAAGTTGTCGAGGACCAGAGAAGAAAGTCATTTTTTTGGGGTGCCGAAAAACGTCATTTTGAGACCTAGTCCATTGTATTCATCTTTTCAAACTGATCATTTTGATATATAGCACCCAAACACTTTTTCTGGACCATTACTAAAAATAGTAACCCCTGGAACAACACTTCTATTTTTAGTAAGTCAGTTGGGGTGGTCCAAATCACAAGTATATGGTTGGAGGGACTAGAGGAGCAATGAGGGAGATGGAACAAAGCCAATATATGGAACAATTAAATCAAACACTTAGTAACCTACAGAGCCAAATGTCACACATTGGAACATAAATGAGACAAACGAAAGATCACATGCAGGTCTTGAAATTTGACCAGCTTAAAGTCAAAACAAGGATTGAGGAAAAATTCCTTGAGGTTGAAGAGCGGTTAAAGGAAGGCCTGAAATTATACCAACATATTAACACTGAAGGACCGGGTGGCAGTTCAGTAAATAGAGATGAAGAAACCCATCATGCTCTTTTTGACACTAATACCCCATTTAAAATGCCCAAATTAGACTTTCCCAAGTTTAATGGAAAGGACGTTGATGGTTGGTTGTGTCGGGCAGATCAATTCTTCAAACTCCATAATGTTCCCCGATATTTATGGGTCACCATGGCATCCTTTAACTTTGAATCTGAGGCCCTACAATGGTATCAATGGTTACAAAACATGACTCCTGACCCTTCTTGGGAAGACTTTGAGTCCCAATTACTCACTCATTTTGGCCCTAGTGAGTATGAGGACTTTACAAGAGCCTTAACAAAATTGAAACAAACCTCTACTGTTTGAGAATATCAGACTCAGTTTGAGAAATTGGCTAATAGGACAAAGGGTTTGAATGAAGGATTTTTTCAGAGTTGTTTTATCAATGGGTTGAAAGATGATATCAAGGCAGAAGTAAAAATGTTCAAACCACAGTCTATGATGCAAGCCATAGGATTGGCTAGACTAGCAGAGGAAAAAATTTCTGCCCAAAGGCGGTCATCTAAATTCCCACAAGCCAAACCTACATTTCCATCCAAGTTCACATCGAATACTAGCAATAAATCTCCACCAATCAAGCGATTGACTAGGGAGGAAATGGATGCCCGTAGAGCACAAGGCTTATGTTATAATTGTGATGAGAAATATTCGTCGAGGCATAAATGTGTACAACAGAAGTTGTTTTTGTTGGATGTGGATGACTCAACAGTGAATGAAATACCTGATGAAGAAGTAGAACCACAGGAGGAAGAGCCTCAAGATGAGGGTGAAGCATAGGAAGAACCACAACCAGAGATTTTTGTCCATGCACTTGCAGGAATCTCGACCCCTCAAACTATGAAGGTAGTAGGATTCTTCAAAGGGCAAAGAATTACAATTCTTATTGATTCAGGCAGTACACATAATTTTATTGATCCCCGAGTAGCTAAGCAAGCGAATTGTTACATACATGCTTGCAACTCTTTTGAAGTCATGGTGGCAAATGGAGGAACATTACCTTGTAAGGGTAAATGCCGAAATGCTAAGTTGAAGATAGGGGACTATGAACTCAAAACTGATATGTTTGCTCTTCCACTTGGAGGATGTGATGTTGTGCTAGGAGCACAGTGGCTCCGTACCTTGGGAACAGTAGCCTGGAACTTTGCCGAATTATGGATGCAATTCTCGCAGAATGGGAAGTCCTACACTCTCCATGGTTCACCGGCAAGATCTCTACAAGTTATCAGTTCAAGCCGTATGGAGAAATTATTAAAAAATCCTCATGTGGGGTAGTAGCCCAATTATTTGCAATTCAACCGCAAACTTTAGAAGCAGATGAACCCCAAGGGGATTTGCAACTCATTTTGACTAAACATAATGCAGTTTTTGCAGAACCGACGGAATTACCTCCACATCGTTCCCATGATCATGCAATACAGTTGGTACCAGGTAGCTTGCCACCTAACATCAGACCCTACAGATACCCCTATGCGCTTAAGTCAGAAATTGAGAAGTTGGTTCAAGAGTTACTAAAAATAGGGGTAATTCGACCTAGTAACAATCCTTATTCTTCTCTGGTACTATTGGTCAGAAAGAAAGATGGGTCATGGCGGCTATGTATAGACTTTTGTGAGCTCAATAAGCTCACCATTAAGGACAAATTTCCTATCCCTATGATCGATGAATTGTTGGATGAGTTACATGGCGCAAAGTTTTTCTCCAAGTTGGATCTCTGCTCTGGCTATCATCAGATAAGGCTCAAGGAGGAAGACATCCCCAAAACAACATTCCGAACTCATGAGGGCCATTACGAATTTTTGGTCATGCCATTTGGCCTAACTAATGCACCATCAACATTTCAGAGCCTCATGAATAATGTCTTCCGCCCATTTCTTCGCAAGTTTATTTTGGTTTTCTTTGATGACATTCTCATCTACAGTCGCACTTGGGCCGAGCACTTACAACATCTGGATCAAACTTTGAAATTATTGCAGGACCATCAATTATTTGTCAAACGATCCAAATGTTCCTTTGGCATGCAGGAGGTTGAATACTTGGGGCATATTGTTTCACAGGAGGGAGTCAAGGTTGACCCCAAGAAAATTGAAGCTATCCAGAATTGGCCTAAGCCACAAACTCTCAAGGCGCTTCATGGGTTTTTGGGGCTCACGGGCTATTACCACCGATTTGTACAAAATTATGGAAAAATAATTGCCCCCTTAACGGCCATGTTGAAAAAGAATTCATTTATGTGGTCAGCTCCAACAGAAAAAGCGTTTGTAGATCTTAAGGAGGCTATGATTTCAACCCCGATGTTGGCTACTCTTGATTTTTCCAAACCATTTATAATTGAAAGTGATGCTTCGGGTCATGGCATTGGGGCTGTATTAATGCAAGAAGGGCGACCCTTAGCTTTCACCAATAAGGCGCTATCAAGCAAAAATTTGGGAAAATCTACTTATGAAAAAGAAATGATGGCCATCCTCCATGTTGTTAATCATTGGCGACCATATCTCATTGGGAGACATTTCTCTATTAAAACGAACCACCAAAGTTTGAAATATTTCTTGGAACAAAGGGTATCTACTCCAACACAACAGAAATGGGTTTCAAAATTGTTGGGGTATGATTATGACATCATGTATAAGAAAGGAAAGGAGAATATTGTGGCAGATGCCCTCTCCCATCAGTTTGAGGATCAAGTGACAATGTGTGCCCTTTCATCCCCACTTCCCCAATGGGTCTCCCAACTTCAAGAAGAGGTGACCAAGGACCAGTCCTTACAGACCTTGCAGGAACAACTCCAAAGGGATCCCAATTCGCATGTCGGATATTCATGGGATGGACACTTGTTAAGATATCAAGGTCGCATTGTGGTCTCCAAAACTTCATCACTCCGTGAGGATATTATGAGGGAAATGCACACTTCACCTACTGCAAGCCATTCAAGATTCTTGAAGACATATGAGAGAGCTAAAAGGTCATTCTATTGGGAGGGAATGAAAAAAGATATTCAAACTTTTGTGGCCGAATGTGAAATTTGCCAACGGATGAAAGGAGAAACGGTTCGTACTCCAGGCACTCTACAACCATTGCCAATCCTAAACAATGTATGGACTGATATCTCCATGGATTTTATTGAAGGGCTTCCTAAATCTAGAGGAAAATCGGTCATTTTTGTGGTGGTGGACCGTCTCTCAAAGTATGCTCATTTTTGTTCCCTCGCCCATCCTTACCATGCCTCCACCATTGCTCAAATATTCATGGACTCCATTTTCAAACTCCACGGTATGCCCAAATCCATTGTGTCTGACCATGACCCCACTTTTACCAATCGATTTTGGCAAGAACTATTTAAACTGCAGGGAACACAACTACGAATGAGCTCAGCCTACCATCCGCAGACGGATGGGCAAACTGAAATTGTCAACAAGTGCTTGGAAACCTACCTTCGTTGTTTTACCTCCGAGCACCCAACACAGTGGGCTAAGTGGTTGCCTTTGGCTGAGTGGTGGTACAACACTTCATTCCACACAACTTCCAAAATGACTCCTTTTGAGGCAATTTATGGGTACCCACCTCCGTCGCCCTCTTCATATGTTCCTGGAAACTCCAAAGTTCAAGCGATGGATGCAACTCTTCAGGAGCATGCCCAACTTTTGCAATAGTTGAAGGAGAACTTGGTGCTGGCTCAAAACCGGATGCGACAACAGACTGACCAACACCGTTCTAAGCACAACTTCAATGTAGGCGATATGGTCTTTCTTCGACTCCAACCCTACAAACAATCTTCCGTGCAACTTCGAGCTCATCAAAAATTGGCAGCACGATTTTATGGACCCTACCAGATATTGCAACGGATTGGACAAGTGGCCTATAAGCTTGCATTACCACCTTCTTCCAAGATCCATCCAATCTTCCATGTCTCTTGTCTCAAGAAGGTACTTGACAATCGCATTCAAGTCCAGTCAACACTCCCTGAGTTAGATGATGAAGGCTTGCTCAATCATCTTGGAGCCTGACAACATTTTGGACCGAAGAACCCGCACTCTCCGTAACCGCACCATCACTGAAGTTTTGGTCCAGTGGCAGGGTTTACAGCCAAAAGATGCTACATGGGAGCCTCTCTAGCAGTTACAACAATAGTTTCCTCATCTCCAGCTTTGAGGACAAAGCTTTTTGAAGGGGAAGGGCATGTTAGGACCCCATCCTAACCTTATTATGTAATTACCCCCTTCCTAACGTGGGGACCCCATCTTAATAATATTATGTAATGTTTTGTAATGTGTATGTGGCATTTGAGGCGCCTAGACAAGTGGGGCCATTTAATGTAACCGTTATAAAGAATGTAACTGCTTGTTTGGTAGAAGATTCTAGCTCGGGTGGCCACTTGCATGTGAAGCCAACCCTTGAGCGTTATAGTTAGGGTTACGAAGAGTCTTTAAAAAAAAAAAAGGAAAGGGGGCATAGATGAAGGCATCTCATATTTTGTTGTATCGAAGCTCTGCTTCTAAGGAGGTTGCCCCCTCGAAGAGGCCTGCGATTCTGTAATGTGTTCTTGTTTTCTGCAATATAATCTGCTGCATTTCCATTTCATCTTGCAATATTGTTAATTTCAAGCTCATTTTCTATTATTATTGCAATATTGTGTGGATGTGTTTTTATTTTACTGCAAGGTTCATAACAATATAGAAGAGCGAGAAGTAGCAGAGTCATATGAATGAGAAGTGGTAGAATTGTATGGACATATAGTAACAGAACTATACGGACTGCATGGATGAAACTTAGACAAGAGCAAACATCGAAGAATTCATGGGAAAATAGGAATCAAAGGCAAAGGAAGAAAAATCAGGATCGTCCTTGTTGTAATGAAAATGCCATGAATGTGCATCCATAACATTTTTAGATTCTATAGGGGCTTTTAGACAAATGTTAAGAAGAATTGAGAAAGAATAGCTAATAGTTTTTTAGGGACATTAGAATAGATTCTTGTCACTTGCAGAATGAGCAAGGTCAAGCACAAGGAATTTTCCTTTGAAATGGTTCACATCTGCCATAATGCAGATGAGGAGTTCTATTGAGGGGGGTTGTCGATTGAGTTTTCTATTGAGGGGGGTTGTCGATTGAGTTTCCTTCACAAGCTAGCCCTTCATTACCCACAATAATTCCTATATAAGTCAAAGAAGTGTGAAAGACTTGTTCAAGGGAGTTTTTGTAGCATTAGAGGCCATCATTTGCAATTAAATCTAGTTTGTCGTCAGCATGGGTACCGTCATTGACATTGCTTCCATCGTTGACAAAGTAGAAGAGTTGAAGAGTGTTGGAGGTGTTGTCATCATTGGCAAAACGTTACTTCGTCAACTAATGCCTTGTCATTTTCCCCTCATCAGTCGATGGCGTTGGTTGTCATCATTGTCAACCGCCATTTTCGTGTCATCATTGTCATCATTCACCACTGTCTTCATGTTGTATTCATTGTCATTGGCCACGATTGCCATTATGTCATTTGCGCATCATCATTGGTAGTTGCCTTCAGCCACCATTTGTGTTGTCTTTGTCATTGTTGATAGCCATATTCATGTCTTTGTCAGTGTCATTGTCAGTAGTCATCTTCATTGTTTTCCGTCTTTGTCTTTGTGTCATATTCGTCCTCGTTGTCCACCTCTGTGGCATCATCTTTGTCATTGTCTGCCACCGTCTTCACATCATCGATGTCATCACCAGTCGTCATCTTTGCTTCACCTTCATCAACATTGGTTGTCGCCTTTGTTGTTGTCATGTTATCTTCATCCTCATCACATCATCTTTGTCCTCATTGGTTGTCATCATTTTGTCATCGTCAACCACCATCTTCATCCTCATCTTGTCGGCTGTCATCGCGACATCGTTTTCATCCTTGTCTCTTTGGTCACCATGTCATCTTTGTCCTTGTTGGCTCGTCCGTATGTGTCCCATCGTAGTCTGACCATGCCTCGTTGTCGTCACTTCTTCACACCCCATTGTTGGTATAAAGTCTATTGCTCAATCTATCACCTCATCAATCGTCTAGTAAGTCTAGCATACAATTTCAGGAGGTCGAGTTTGCCACCTTGAAGACACAGGAATTGATTGATTAAAGAAAGCAGAGAAAGAAACATAAAGTATGCAACAAGGGATCCAAGCACCACATCCAATGCTTCTATCCCCAATGATAAGTTGGTTTGTCAACGAGGATGATGACAACTCTAGAGGGTATAGATGTTGATGGTCACATAGATCATCCAAATCCATCCAGTGTGGTGCCACATAAGCGAGTGAATGTGTTCATTTTGCAATTGTACATAAATAGTTTTATCATATGTATGTGTATTGATCAATTAGTGTTATGAATTGTCATTTTGTACATATTACGGGTTGTCATTTGTACACATGAACATGTGTTGTGTTTGGAACCAGTTTGCAATTAGTTGATAGTTTGGTACAAGAGGGTAACGACTGGGTTGTGACCGTTCACCCCCCTTCTAATTTTTGTATATATTCCATAAGACAGTAATGGAATAGTGTCTTATTGAGATCATCATTGTGTGTTGTTGTTGAGTACGAGAAACATTACTGTAAGGAATGTATATATCAGATTGCACATAATGAAATGGTTTTGTTCCTAAACTGTCATTGTTGTTTATTCCTTGTTGCTTGTTTTATTTGACTTCTTCATTCTATTGTGAGCAATAAAATCTATATTATATCTTGTGCATAATCTTTGCAACTTTGTTGTTGTTTCAATCGCTGCTATGCGGTGCAATTATGTAACACTTTATTTAAAAGCTTGCTACTTACTTTTCTAAATGCCAAGAAAACAACTTTTTTTAGTTCATTCCCTTGCATGCATTATCTCTTTTGCCCCCTTAATCTTATCCATTGAATAAGTGTTTCTAAAAATGCTTGGCGTATTGACCCAAGATTGGAGCGAAAAAACGCGATTTTTGAGCTCTGGCGATTTGGCGGGAAACCTTCTGAATTGCCGACGGCCGAGCCTCTAGGGTTTCAGATCGGAAACCTCTTCCTGGGTCTTTGGGGGTTTGCTGCTGGTTTTTGTTCTAGGCTCTTTCGGTGCCCCGGGAGGGCCCAATGGGGTCTCCCTCCAGGTTCTCTCGAGGGGAAGAAGACCTCTTATGCGGAGATATTACGAGAAAATCCTGCGTCTTCCTCTCGATGATGCTCGCCGGAGTGCTTTCCATCTCGCTATCCAAGAATGCGGGCAAGGGTTCTCCCGTGCATAGAGTCAATGGATGTCTCCCGCAACCGCGTCAAGACCGAAAATAGTCATCGAACCGTAGCCGGTTGAAGACACGATAAACTATCGGGCTACTCATGATCCGATCCGCAAGTTCATGGGCATTCGACCCACCCCCGCACTTTTTGCATTCCCTGGGTGAGACAAAACTGGGAGCCTATCGGTGAGTACTCCTTATGGCCCATAAGCAATGGGTATTTTATTATTAGTTTTTCTTCCCTAATGGATAGAAACAGAGCATTTGAATCAGAGAAGAGGAGCCATGGCCCGGCAGGGTTATTTGTCCAACCGTGGAGAGCGGGTTTCGACCCTCGCATTGAGCCCACGGCTGTCCCGGTTTGGATCCGATTGTATGCTCTCCCGATGGAGTTTTGGGGTGAGCAGATTCTTGAATTGATAGGCAACTCTCTAGGTAGATATTTGGGAGTTTCCAAGGATACCATTGAAGGAAATACTGCTGTTTATGCGAGAATTTGTGTAGAACTGGATATTAGTCAACCGCTACCACCGAGATGGAACTCGGAGTTAGCAGGACATTCCCCGGATACAACGAGCTAGACTATGAAGCCCTACCTTTCCGATGTAGAGTCTCGTCATTTGCATGGCCATTTGGCAAGGTTCTCGCCCAAATATCTTGAGCACCAAAGCGGATGCTCCACAGGGAATGTCAAATCGCCCCCGAGAAGGTAAGTCCACTTCGGCCAAGGAACCACCTGTCATTCCCTCGGGTTCTGAGGGCCAGAAAGATGGCTTTGAACAACAGAAGAGAAGAAGAAACAAAAAGAGAAATGGCAAGGAGCAAGCTCTTCCCAAGCCAACCAACCGGTATGAAATCTTCAAATCTCTTGTGGATCAAGAAGACCAAATTATGGAAGGAGCAGATGGGAACCTTGAGGATAATATCATCCTTACTCATGCTCCTCCCTCATCAACCCCTGTCCTTGAACAGGTGATTGACTCCTCTGAGACTTTGCAGCAAGAAAACCCAGGGACTCTGGTAATCCACTCCCCAGTTCAGCCAGCTATTAAAGATGTTACCATGGGAATTGCAGAAAAGCTCAGAGAAAGACCAGCTCTTGGAATTTCCCAGGTGGAGAAGAGGTCGAAAAATAGTAATTCCCAAGGGGTGGGCAGGAAATCCAATAAGGATCTAATTGCAGTGCAAGGAGATAAGCTAATCAATGGAGGATTGGCGAGAACAATTGATTCGTATTGCTCCCAAGGTTTCCAATGATTATTCAATCTTGGAATGTGAGGGGTTTAAACAATAGAACCCATCAATCTGCTGTTCAAAGACTTTTAGAGAGAAGTAAAACAGACTTTCTGCTCATTCAGGAGACAAAAATGTCATTAGACCTTATGAGTAAAACTGTCAGCCGAATCTGGAGGGGTGCTGGCCATATGGCGGTGGCTGCTCTAGGTGCCTCGGGAGGGATTGCTACTCTTTGGAATCCTCTGGCGTGGATAGCAATAGAACATATAGCCTGGAGAGGGGTCCTCACATCTCTTTTTAAGAATATTGTTACAGCTGAACAAGTCTTAATTACAAATTTCTATGGGGCTCAGAACACCGATGGTCAGCGGTTTCAATGGAAAGCTGTTCAAAACATGAGGTCCTCCCGGGAAGATTTTGATTGGATTATTGCTGGGGACTTCAATGCTAAATTATCTGCTAGGGATCGAGAAGGTGGCATCCCCTGTTTTGGATACAGGGGACCGGCTGTTTATTGCCCAAGTCCAGGCCTTTAACCTTGTTGATATCAAAGGCCCTGGTACAAACTTTACCTGGACTAATAAGAGAAGAGAGCCATACAATAGGAGGGTTAAGCTTGACCGGTTTCTGGTCTCGGAGGAAGCTTATGTTAGATGGAATATCAAATTCCAGATTTTGGAGGGCCCAGTCTCGCATCACTCTCCCATTTTGGTCGGAGGGAGGGACTATGTCGTGGAAGTATTACAAACCTTTTAAATTTGAAAATTTTTGGTTGCAAAAAGAGGACCTACGAAGGAAAATTCCACAGTGGTGGGAAGAAGGTCGTCTCCCTTTTGGAACAGCTATGTTCAAATTTCATAAACAGCTTCTTTTTGTTAAGAGTAAACTAAAACAGTGGAAGCAAACTAACAAATCTGATTTCCAGCTCCAACGGGCTCCCTTGTTGGCCAGATGGAATGAGGTGCAAAAACAATTCAGAGAAGGAATTATTTCTGAGCATCTTAAATTCGAGGATGACGCTTTACGCAAAGCGGTTGAGGACATTGATAATCAAGAAGAGATCTACTGGAGACAGAGAGCAAGAAATACTTGGCTATTAGAAGGAGACAGAAATACTAAATTTTTCCATCGCTCTGCCTGTGCTAGAAGGCAATTGAATAACATGGAATTCCTTCAAGATGAGAATGGAAACTCTTTTGACACTCTCCCTGATATGCACTCCCTCTCTATGGAGTACTTCTCAAACCTCTTCAAGGAAAGTATGCAACATGATGTGGAAGCCCAAAATGAAGTCATTGAGGGCATTCCCTCTATTATTTCTCATGAAGAGAATCAGGCCCTTCTTAAGCCCATTGATCGTGATGAACTCAAGAAGGTGGTCTTTGGGATGTGCACAGGAAAATCGCCTGGTCCGGACGGTTTCCCTATTGAGTTCTTTCAGGCCTTCTGGGATATCTTGGAGGAGGATGTGTTGGCTGTCATTGAGGAATCCCGAACTAACAAAAGAATGCTCAAGGCTCTAAATCACACCTTTATCACCTTAATTCCTAAAGGAGAGGGGGGGGCTCACATTTCCGATTTCAGACCTATTGCATTATGTAATGTGATTTACAAAATTATCACTAAAATTATGGCTGAAAGACTAAAACCCCTTCTTCAGAATATAATCTCCCCTGAGCAAGGGGGTTTTGTTGAAGGAAGACAGATCTTGGATGGAGTGATCTTGGCTCAGGAGGCTATCCATTCTATGCATAATTCAGGTAACAAGGGAATGTTCATCAAACTCGGATATGTCTAAGGCTTATGACAGAGTAGAGTGGGGCTTCTTGGTCAAGATGTTGGCAGCCTTTGGTTTTTCTCAGACCGGATTGCCCGGGTCATGAGCCGTATCTCTACGCCTTCCTACTCGGTTTTAATTAAGGGACTTCCCTCGCCACCTTTTGGAGCCTCTCGGGGTCTCCGCCAAGGAGATCCTTGCTCTCCTTATCTCTTTCTCATCTTGGTTGAAGGTTTAGGCAGACTCCTCCTGAGAAGAAGACGTCAAGGACAGATAACAGGAATTAAAATCGGGGCTGAAGTTTTGACTCATTTACAGTTTGTGGATGATACGGGTTTGGTGGGAGTTGCCAGCCTCAGGGAAGCAAGAGGAATCAAAGATTCTCTTAACGTCTACCTCCGGGCTTCTAATCAAGTCATCAATGAAACAAAATCAAAAGTGGTCTTCTTTAACCTTGATCAAAGGTCACAAGAGAGAGTTATGGAGATCCCGGGTTTCACTAGGACCTCCCTTCCCGTTGTTTATCCTGGGGGTTCCTCTCGCATTTCAAAAACCGAAAGCTGATTTCTCGGAAGGACCTTTTGGATGGCATCAAAGAGAGAATGAATCACCGGTCTCATAGATGGTTAAGCTATGGGGGCCGACTAACTTTCCTGAAGTCTGTTATTCAGGCCATGCCTATTTACAAATTCTCTATTCTGGCCGCCCCTCCTTCAATTTGGAAAGAGCTGGACAAAGCGGCTAGAAGTTTTCTCTGGGAAGGTGCCAAAGGAGAGAGGAAATGGGCCTTGGTTGGTTGGGATAAGGTCACCCAGCCCAAGGAAAAAGGTGGGCTGGGTTTAAGAAGCTCCAAGTTTAACAATCGGGCCCTGGCTGGTAAATTGTATTGGAGGTGGATTTCCCAGCCTACGTCCCTCTGCAGCAGAATCCTTTCTAGTAAATACTTGGGTCTTGTTCATCCCAACGACTTGGGCCGCTATCCTTTGGAGGGTAATGGATCTCTTGTGTGGCAAGCGCTCAAGCTTGGATCTCGCATTATCAAAGATCAATTGTTCTGGAAAGTTGGGAGAGGGGAGAAGGCCCGGTTTTGGACCGATTCTTGGGATCAGCATCCTCCTATCCTTGCTATGTTTCCTGATTTGCATCCGTTAAAATCAGCTCTTGAAGATAAGGGTTGGATTAATATTGAGAGCTACTTCAATACCAGCCAATTGGGGGAGTATAAGGTTCAAAAGTTTAAGCGGATGGGTGAATGGCCTATTCCAATCCCTCCGGAGCAGGCTCCAACTCTGGAAAAACTTTTGGCAGAAAGGTTTCTTACTGGGAGAGATGAGGAGGATGAGCTTGCTTGGGGCTTTGGGAACCTTGGGGTTTATTCTGTGAAGGAGGGCTATGATTCGATCCTTCCTGAGCCCCCCCACACTCTTTTCCAGTTCAAGAATGGAGGAAGATATGGCATCCCAAGGGCTGGCCGAAAGTGAACTTCTTTGCTTGGCAGCTGATGCATAATGGTATCTTGACCTTTGACAACCTCAGAATTAGAGGCATCATTGGCCCTTCCCAAAGTGTGTTTTGTGTTATAGGAATGAGGAAACTGCGGATCATCTTCTGTTTGATTGTCCTTTCACACAGCAGATTTGGCATCGTTGGTTCTCCCACTTTAAACTTCAGGCTCTTGGAGACTTGTCTCGGACCAATTTATGGGAAAGCTGGAAGAGAGGTAGATTTATATCTAAAGCTCTTCGTACTGGCTGGGAGCTCGGTTTCCTTTTTATTTGGTGGCAGGTGTGGCTGGAAAGAAATGCTCGTATTTTCCGTGAAACCTTCTCTTCGGTGGATGGGATATGGCAGGTCATCTGGAGCAAAGTTGTGGAAACCGTTGCCATCTATGCTGAGGAGGAAAATCAGCCAGCTTCTAAGCCTTTGGAAGGGAGAGTTGCTGATCTTGAGAGACAGGTAAGAAGTTGTTGGAAACCTCCCCGTAAGGCTGGGTCAAAATCAATACTGATGGAGCTGCAAAAGGTAATCCGGGCAATGCCGGTAGTGGAGTTATCTGCCGTGATCATGCTGGGACTGTGCTCTATTGGGAATTGCAAGGTCTGGGATATGCCACAAACAATGAAGCTGAGGCCTTTGCTATTAAATCTGCCTCCATCTGGGCCGTCAAACAAGGTCACAGAAAGATAATCATTGAGTCTGATTCCCAAATCCTGGTTGGTGCTCTTGATTGCATGAGGAACTTTGCCTTAAAAGCTTGGAGGCCGAGGATTTTGGTTTCCCAAATTATAGAGCTTTGGAAGGAAGTTGAGGATGTGATACCTGTTTATGCTAGTAGATCTCTCAATAAAGCGGCTGATTTCCTTGCTAAGATGGGTGCTGAGAGAGAGGTTGGGATGCATCTGCATAGCAATATGTCTGTGGAGGATGCCGAGATCAGACAAGGCCTTGAACAATTTTTGAAATAATGTGCAAAGTTTTTTTTGCTAAGGGTCTTTTTTGTCGCGATATCGCGACATGTAGTGCTGTCGCGGCCTCTGGCTGGTTGCTGTCGCGATATCGCGACAGGTTGAGCCTCCGCGGCCTCTCGGTGGGTTTCGTCGCGACATCGCGACATGTCGCGATATCGCGACTGTCGCGATATCGCGACAGCGCGATATCGCGACTGTCGCGATATCGCGACAGGTCCCGCTTTCGTGGTCCGTGTGGAGTTCTTGCCGCGCTTTCGTTCCCTTCATGAAGTTGAAAAGCAAAGTTAATATTTCGTCGCGTTTCCGTGACAAGTTTGAGAATTGGAAGCTGCATGGTATTCCTGTCGCGATTTCGCGACACGTTTGGCACTTAGGCGGTCGGGTGGAAAATTGTCGCGATATCGCGACCTGTAGCGCTGTCGCGGCAACGAGTTGGTTTTTGTCACGATTTCGCGACAGGTTGTGCCTTCCTGGCCTTTGGCGAATTTCTTGCGCGATATCGCGCCATGTAGCGCTGTCGTGGCTCTTGTTGGGCTTTGCTAGCGATATTGGGCCTCTCTTGAAGATGCTGTTCAAAGGTGGTATTGTGTCGCGTTTTCGCAACAGGTTGGTTAATTGGATGCAGCTTGGCTTTTTTGTCGCGATTTCGCGGCATGTTTGGCTCTTAAGCGACTGGTTGGTTTTTTGTCGCGATATCGCGACCCTTTTGCGGCATGACTGTTGTTTAGTTTTTTCGTCGCGTTTCGCGACGCCTTCTGCGGGTGGCTGTCGAGGGCCCTTCCTGTCGCGATTTCGCGACATGTCGCGTTATCGCGACTGTTGGCGCCGAAGCGGCCGTGACGGGTTTGCCTGTCGCGATTTCGCGACATGTCGCGTTTCGCGACATGTCGCCTTTTCGCGCCGTTTGTTCTCTTTGCCCTGTGGCTGCTAGTGTTGCCTTTGTGCGCTGCCCTTGTTGTGTTGCTCTTGGCTCTGGGTCGGGATGTGTTCTCTCCCGCTTGTATCTGGTCTTTGTATTAATACAAGTTTTCATTTTTTTCAAAAAAAAAAAAATGCTTGGCTAATTTTAAAATAGTGTTTTTCTTCCCCCCAACCCCCAATACACTCAAAACCCACAGCAAAAAGTACATGAAAAATGATAAGGGTGCTCCTTGAAGATCATCAACACCCCATCTTTTTCATCTCTCTAAACAATATCCCCAACTGTGGCATATATCTCAACTGTTTGTGGGTGTGATCCGTCTCCAAAAAGGAAAGCATGGTGCTATTTATCAAGCACAGTCCAACTGCACACAAACTTCTTTTTTATGCCTCTTTCTTTCATGTTTTTCCACAAAACTTCTCTGTTGTTCCACAAGCCAGCAACATAATATATATTTGACAGAACCACATAAGGCAAATCAGATTTGGGATTCAGTTCAAAAAGATGATCTGCCACATATTCTCCTAACCTTCTATCATTATGATATCTATAGGCACCTCTAGTAGATTGTGTCATACACTGGCCTTAGGATCCATTGGTATTTTTGGATAAACTGATCTGTATTTTTTCAAGTCCATTAATCTGCATTAACCAGTCCATTCCATAAAGTCTCATCTGATCTAGGGCTCTAATACCAAACTGATTTTATTTTTCTAAATATAACAAAATACTTGGAAGAAGAAACATACGACCAAAACTGCAAACATCGTAAGTCCTTTATTCAAAATCAGACTTTATACATTCCTTTAAAAAAAATACAGTATCTGGTAGATGCTTCTTTGGCCTGGCTATTTGGTTCTACCTTTTCTTCTCTAATTG
This sequence comes from Wollemia nobilis, assembly GCA_028583015.1. Lineage (NCBI taxonomy): Eukaryota > Viridiplantae > Streptophyta > Pinopsida > Araucariales > Araucariaceae > Wollemia > Wollemia nobilis. Next base: position 1,363,270 of record JAQPPZ010016726.1, read on the forward strand.
CCAGGTTTCAGCTTGTTCGGTTCCTGCTCTATGGTCTGGCTCTTCCTGGCCCTTGCACTAGGCTCCAGATCTTCCTGGCCCCTGCTTTAGGCTCCAACTCTCTTTCAAGCCTGGTTACCTTTGGATCTGGCCCACAAGGCACAGCCAATGGCTCTAGCAAACTAGCCTAAATTTGGACAGGAGCTCTTTCTTTACACTACCGCCTACATGGAAGATTTTTCTGTCCAATCCTCCTTTTGGCCTTGGCCTCTGTTTCCATTTATGTAAAAGATTTTGACACAGAATTGGTATAGAAACAGTCACCATGGTTGTTTCCCTTGGTCAATAAATCTATATTTGAAGAATCTATTTCACTTCTTTTCCGTTATTTTTTGTTTTGTTTACAGCTGGCATACAGCTCAAACAGGGACAACATATTCTCTTCAAACCACATTATTTAAATCTGTAAAGAGAACATCAAGAAAGTGAAGAGAAACAACAACACAGTTAAGAGGAGAGAACAAAATAGACACATCAGGGTCAAGATGAGGTCTTTGCAACTTACCAAGTTACACAAATTTTACATTGAGACAAGAATCTTGTAATGGAAGCTTATATAGTATAAGGCAAAATAATCCACAACATCCACTAGTCGCAACTCAACCTCATGTTAATAGTAGTGAGCAAGTAACAAATATAAGTAATGATTATAATGACAAGATTTATGCAACTTACGAGGACAGGAAAATTTACATTAATTTTAAATAAAAAACATTACAAGTAGAGATATAGTTGTTGTAGAGAGGAAAACTGGTCTGTTACAACAGAATACGTCTCTATTTTGCAAAAACCACATTGATTTAAACAACACTCAAATCCATCTTTGAAAGATAAAAAAATTGTACAAAACCCCCACCCAAAAGAAAATCTGAAAAACATACAAATAATGAGACTCGCTGATCCTCTCAACGATATGATCAACCAATAAAAAATTACGTTCTATTTGAAAATCATGAAGTAGGTGCAAAGCAAAATTCTAATTTTCATTATTCACAGCCAAAAATTTTAAACCGCATTTGACAACTTAGTTGCCTGGTTATCAAACAGGGGGGAGATAATCACCATGATGTATGCTTTATATTCACATCAACTGTATTAATGGTATCAAAGTTTCGATTAGATGGGACCATTAATTTCGTTATTCTTTCCAGTTTGAAAATATTTGTAATGGTTCCATTGATATCTGACCTCTGTTGTGCATTAGAAACAGTCCAAGATGGAACCCTGCCTGAAATATACCTTCAAAACCAATATCATCAATGGTGTTTGAATTTTATTTAACAATTACATATATGTATATGTTGTACTGTAAGAGTTTTTTATGCACAGCCTTAAGTTTCTTGTCACGATGATGTTGTTGTTGCTGCCATTGCCATTATATTTTCATTGAGATAGATAGGAAAAATACGACTATAACGTTTTTTATAAAGCAACTGTACATTATGTAGTTTTGTTGAGCCAAATTACTGTTACTATTAGGATATAAGGATTAAAGCTTCCACATACTCGGACCTCATTAACTGTCCTCACAATTAGATTAAAAAACATATTTTGTTAAATTATGGTCTCCTTACATTGTTGTCAATTGTTGATGATTACTTATGTTGCTCCAACTAAGGCAGGACTCTCATATTACATGAAAGCTAAAAATGTGACAAAGTTTAAGAGCATTTAGTAAAATCAGGGTTCCATACTCATGTGAAATTTTATCCAAGAAAATTTTAAAACCCAAAAAAAATCAAAATTTAAACCAACCATGATGCTTCCCATTGGCTTCATGCAATTAAAACAAAACATTTGGTGTCAAACTATACTTGAATGCACCACTGGGACCTCAAAAACTCCATGGAATTTCTAAACCTTCCCCAGAAGCCTTGATGCTATAAAGAATGGGCATTGGTCTCCTTCTCAAAGTCCTAAAATTTTTTGTTAAAATATTGCCGGGCATTTAAGCACAGACATTATCATGCTGGACAGTTAAGCACAGACATTATGAATGTCAAAAACTATTATAGAGTTGCCTAATTGGAGAAGATGTGTAAGGATGTTTGGGTTGAGTGTGTTGAGGGGTTTGAGTTATGACACTCCAATGAGACATTGAAAGGACAACATTTAGAAGTTTAGGCCAAATCTTTCTCATCAAGGACAGGTAGAAATAATCAACATTAAAAGACCACATTTTCTAGCACTTGAGTTCAAAATAACATGGTGACATAGTGGTGATGAGGCTCCAGGTTACTAGAAGAAAAGGAGAAAAAGGTCACATACGTAGTTCTTATGGACAATAAAATGAAAACAGAATGATATGCTAAATTTAAAGGCCATGAACATTTCTTATGGGACATTCCATCAGTGTATAGTTGGCATCATCTTGATTACCTCAGTTCAAATTACCGGGAAAAAGTACCTTTGTTGCTAAGGCCACAGAGAGTGTGACTCCGATTTTGCTACCCCATATACTTCGTACTTTATACTTTGTACTTAGCACTACTTTTATATATACATAATTTTTTGTGGTACTCCCCCAGTTTAGTAAGGACAAGATTAAATTGAGACTAAATGTTGTTAGCTATGATTAGAATCTCTACTAATAATAGTTGTTGTTGAAATGTAAGGACTTGATTGATGCATAAGGCGTTTAGGACAAGTCATTACTTGATACTGAAGAGAAAAGTGTTAAGGGAACAATGTTGGTTGCATAACTTGGCTGTAAAGAGCAACAGTGCTAGATAATTATTTGGATTATTTGTTTATAAAATTGAAAAAATATGTTTAAAAAACAAAATTAAAAAATAAGAGAAAAAATTCATATATTGATAATTAAGGAAAGAAGAGACCACACCATGTTTACAAAAGAACAATAAAAACTTTCCAATATTATAAAACATTCATAACATTAAAGAGAGAAAACTATGATGAAAGGAAGAGAAGGATTACAAATAATTGTCGTCTATTTCCATTTACCTTTAGATTAAGACGTGATGTTATTGCTAATTAATAACTTTTACTATATATTTGTAAATTTTTTAGTTATAGTTTGCAGCTATTTTTTTTGACCTTTTTTTTTGAATGAGTTTACACAGGTTTTTATAAGGGTCCGGTCCCCTCATACTGAGTGGGGTTTGAACCTTGAACCTTTGAAAGAGAGACCAAAGCCCTTACCAGTGCACTAAGTTTATTGCTAATTAATAATTTTTACTATACATCTGTAAATTTTTTAGTTATTTGTAAACAAAATTTAGGATTCATAGAGTTGCAAGCTTGCTGCAGTGATAAAGGCTTTGGCCTCTCTTTGGGAGGTACAAGGTTCAAATCCCATTTAGTATGAAGGGACGAGGACCCCTCATAAAAACTTGTGTAAACTTATTGAAATAGCAACAAACTTATTGCAGTGGTAAGGGCTTTGGTCTCTCTTTCAAAGGTCCAAGGTTCAAACCCCACTCAGTATGAGGGGACCGGACCCCTTATAAAAACTCGTGTAAACTCATTGAAAAAAAAATGTTAAAAAAAAATAGCTGCAAACTTATTGCAGTGGTATGAGGGGACCGGACCCCTTATAAAAACGTGTAAACTCATTGAAAAAAAAATGTTAAAAAAAAATAGTTGCAAACTTACTACAGTGGTAAGGGCTTTGGCCTCTCTTTGAGAGGTCCAAGGTTCAATCCCCACTTAGTATGAGGGACCAAGACCCTTCATGTATAAACTCATTGAAAATAATATTATTAACACACTTTTATCTTAATTCAATTTAATTTAATTTTAATATTTTTATTAATAAATAAAAGAAAAAATATAATAATTATTTTTTATTATTAAAATTTATATATTGTAAAAGTGTTCTAAAATCATATTTAATTCAACATTCAACTATTATTATACAATCAGGACAGTTCAAGGAGATAAACTGATCACCGGGGGGATTTGTGAGGCCAATAGACTTTTACTGGTCTCAAGGTAACCAATGATTATACAATCATGGAATGTTAGGAGGCCAGTAGACTCTTACTGGTCTCAAGGTAACCAATGATTATACAATCATGGAATGTTAGGGGTTTAAATAGTAGAACCCATCAATATGTTGTTCAAAGACTCTTAGAAAATGTAAAATATATTTTTTAGTTATTTAGGAGACAAATGTCGTTGGATCTTATGTGTAAAATACTAAATAGACTTTGAAAGGGTGTTGGTCATATGGAAGTGGCTGCCCAAGGGGCCTCGGGGGGATAGTTACCTTTTGGAACTCTCTTGAATGGACGACAATAGAACATATAGCTTGGAGGGGTGTCCTCACATCACATTTTAGGAACAATGTGATAGCTGAGTAGGTTTTAATCACAAATTTTTATGGGGCTCAAAATCTAGATGGCCAGATTCATCAATGGAAAGTAGTGCATAATATGAGTCTCGAGCGAGGAGTTAGACTGGATTGTTGTTGGGGATTTTAATGCTAAATTATCATCTAGAGATCAGGAAGGGGGAACCCCAATTTTGGATCTAGGGGATCGACTTATGATTGCCCAAGTCCATGCATTACACTTGGTGGATATTAAATGTCTTGGAACCAACTATACTTGGACTAATAAGAGGAGAGAGCCACATAGCAGGAAGGTGAAGTTAGACCGTTTTTTGGTTTCAAAGGAGGCGTTTGTAAAATGGAATCTAAAACTTCAGATATTGGAGGGTCCAATTTTGGATCACTTCTCCATTTTGTTGGAAGGGAAGATCAAGATAGGGCATTATCACAAACCATTTAGATTTGAAAACTTTTGGTTACAAAAAAAGGAACTTCGAAAGAAAACTCCACAGTGGTAGGAAGAGGGATGCACAATGTTTAGATTCCACAAACAACTTCATTATGTCAAGGATCAATTGAAACAATGGAGAGGAGCTAACAAGTCAGACTTCTAGGTCCAAAGAGCTCCATTGGTGGCCAAATGAGATGAGGTTCAAAAACACTTCAGGGAAAGAGTAATTACAAAGAAACTCAAAGAAGAGGATGATGCATTGCGTAAAGCGGTTGAGGACATTGACAACCAAGAGGAGATCTACTAGAAACAAAGAGCAAGAACCACTTGGTTATTAGAAGGTGACAAAAATAAAAAAAAATTCCATCAGGTCGCTTATGCTAGGAGACAAAAAAACAAGATGGAAGCTCTTCAATATGAGAACGTGCACTCCTTTGATACAATCCCAGGTATGTATTTCCAATCAATGGATTATTTTGCTAAATTGTTCAAGTATGGTGCAAGATGAAGAGGTTCAAAAATTTCTTGTTGTCATACCCTCTATTATCTCTAAAGAAGAAAATCGGGCTTTAAACCCATTGATAGAGAGGAACTAAAGAAAGTAGTCTTTGGAATGAGTATTGAAAAAACACCAGGTCCAGATGTCTTAATGATTGAGTTTTTTAAGACCTTTTAGGACAACTTGGAGGACGATGTAATGGTTGTTATAGAGGAGTGCAGAGGTAGTAAAAGAATGCTTAAAGCATTAAATCATACATTCATTGCCTTAATTTCGAAAGGGGAGAGGGGGTACATATTTCCGATTATAGACCTATTGCCTTATATAATGTTATATATAAAATAATAACAAAGGTAATGGTTGAGCGGCTAAAACCTCTCCTGCATAGCATTATCTCCTCCGAGCAAGGGGGTTTTGTAGAGGGCAAGCAAATCTTGGATGGTGTGGTTGTAGCTCAGGAGGCAATCCACTCAATGCAAAAATCTAGCAATAAGGGAATGTTCATAAAATTGGATATGTCAAAGGCATATGATAGGGTGGAGTGTGGGTTATGAGCTATGTTTCTACTCCTACTCATTGTTAATCAAAGACCTTCCCTCGCAACCGTTTGGAGCTACTCGAGGCATTTGTCAAGGAGATCCTTGTTCCTCTTATCTTTTTATAATATTGGTTGAAGGCTTAGGTAGACTCATATTGAGGAGAAGACAACAAGGTTTGCTAACAGGTATCAAGGTGGGTGAGGAAATTTTGACTCACCTGCAGTTTGTGGATGACACATGATTAGTGGGAGTGACCAACTTCAAGGAAGCAAGAATGATTAGAGATACTCTTAATGTTTATCTTAGGGCCACAAAACAAGTCATCAATGATAAAAAAATCCAAAGTGGTCTTTTTCAATCTTGATCGAAGGCTTACGGACATAATTCTAGAGATCTTAGGATTCACGAGGGCTTCTCTCCCAACAGTATATTTGGCGGTCCCTTTGCATTTTAAAAAAACTGAAAAATAGATATATGGAGGAATATTTTGGATTGTATCAAAGAAAGAATTAATCATTGGTCTCACAATTGGTTAAGCTATGGGGGTAGATTAATTGTTTTTGCAATCAATCATTCAGACCATGTCCATTTATAAATTTTCTATATGTGCTGCCTCACATACCATATGGAAAGAGTTAGATAAGATGGCTAGAAAAATTTTATGTGGAGTAAAAGGAGAGAGGAAATGGGCCTTAATAGGTTGGGAGAAAGTAAGCCAACCAAAAGTAAAGGGAGGTTTGGGACTAAGGAGATCATAGTTAAATAATAAAGCTTTGGCTGGAAAGCTTTACTGTAGGTGGATTTACCAACCAACTTCTTTATTCAATAGAGTTTTAACTAGTAAATATTTGGGACAAGTGAACCCGAATGAGGTGAGTCATTTCCCTTTGGATGGTAATGGATCCTTAGTGTGGCAAAATCTAAAGTTAGGATCTTAGGTAGTGAAATATGAATTATTTTGAAAAGTGAGGAGAGGGGAGAAGACACGATTTTGGATAGATTCATGGGATCAATACCCACCTATCATTATTGAATTCTCAGAACCGCAACAAGTAAAAACAACCATGGAAAGCAGGGGTTGGATCCAGATTGAAAGTTATTTCAACACTAGTTAGTTGGGGGATTATAAGTTTAAGCAGTTTAAGAAGTTGGATGAGTGACCAATTCTAATCCCTCCAAAATTGACACCCATCATGACTAAAATATTGGCAGAAATATTTCTCATAGGTAGAGATGAGGAGGATGAATTAGCTTGGGGCTATGGAAGCCTTGGAGTCTACACAATGAAATATGGATATGATAAGATCCTTCCAGAACCTTCTCCTCATGCATATCGGGTTGCATTGGAGAAGGATTTGGCAGTTTGAGGGTTGGCCAAAAGTAAACTTTTTGTCTGTTAGTTCATGCATAATGGAATTTTTACTTTTGATAATATGATACATAGGGGAATCGTTGGTCCATCTCAATGTGTTTTATGCTACAAGAGTGAGGAAACATTTGACCACTTGATGTTTGAGTGCCCATTCACATTTGAGCCAATGGTGATTTGAATCAGATTAATATTTGGGAAATATGGAAGAGGGATATATTTAAATGTAAAGCTCTTTGTATCAGTTGGAAGCATGAATTAAACTTCATTTGGTGGCAAGTGTGGTTGGAGAGAAATGGCAAATTTCTTAGAGAAACCTTTTCATCCTTAGATGAAATTTGGTAGGTCATTTGGAGCAAAGTTATAGAAATTGTGGTAGTGTATGTTGAAGAGGAAACTTACGCTGATATAGGGACAATGGAGAAGGAAGTTAAAGTACAAGAGAGCTAGGACAAAGCTAGTTGGAAATCCCCCCTAGAAGGTTGGATTAAAATTAGTATCGATGGAGTTGCAAAAGGCAATTCGAGTAAAGTTGGAATTGGAGTGGTCTGCAAGAATCATGTTGGGATAGTGCTCTATTGGGAACTGCAAGGCCTAGGAAGGACCACAAACAATGAAGCAGAAGCCTTAGCTATGAAATCTGCTTCTATCTGGGTGGTAAGACAAGGTTACACAAGGATAATCCTAGAATCAAATTCTCAAATATTGGTAGGAGCTTTGGATTGCATGAGAACTTTGCTTTGAATACACGGAGGTTGAGGATTCTTATCACCCAAATTAGGGAATTACAGAGGGAATGAGATGATGTGATTCCAGTTTATGTGAGTAGAGAGTTAAATAAAGTGGCATACTTCCTAGCTAAGATGGGTACTAAGAAGGAGGTAGGGGTTCAGTGGCACAATGACATGGCTATTGAGGATGAGAGGATTAAGCAAGTTGGTAAGCAAATCCAGTGTTTAGAAAATTTTGATAATCATTGTAAAAATATGGTTTAGGATATTTGGCTCCAATGTAGATCTTCTTTTACTATTGTAAACAGATGGACAACCATTGTAGAAATATGGTTTACGAGATTTGGCTCCAATGAAAATCTTCTTTTACTGTTGTAAATAGGTGTTTTCTTCGGCTAAGGCTGGGAGGAGTCTTATCCCAAATTGTAAATGATATTTGTTTTAATATAAGTTTTTCAAATAATTTTTCAAAAAAACTATCATTTATTCTTGTAAATGATCTTTGTTTTAATATAATTTTTTCAAATTCTTTTTCAAAACAACTATCATTTATTTGTATAAAGTGGCACTAGCTTAACCGGTTAAATTCCTCAACATTTCGAGGAGACCTAGGTTTGAATCTTGCCTATACATGGATAATATCCTAACTTTGTTGTAATACCACTACATGGTGATGATGTAATAGATATGGGACCTGTTTCAATCCCATATAACTGTAGATACCCAAAATTTGCACATGATCACCCGTAGTCACTTGTAGGCTTGCATAGAAACTTGTAGGCTTGCATACGCCATCGTAGGCCATCATAGGTATGCATAGGCCATTGTAGGCCATCGCAGGCCATCATAGGCAATCGTAGTCATTTGTAGGTGCAAAACCTAAAAAACTACACAAAACGCACCCAAAACACCTCGTATTCATGAAAGGGCCATCTAAAAGCCCCTTTAGGCCACCTAAGCCCTTTTCTACACCTAATTAGGGCCCCATGGGACCATTCCCTCCCAAAACCCTAATTATGCTAATTACCATTATAATTTGCAAGTCACTTTTCACTTAAGTGCACTTTATCACTTAAATAGGTTTAATTAGGGTTAAAATCCAAATTAGCCCTAATTCTACCCTCACACATGTGTGCACCCACTTAGTTAGGATATTTTCCAAGATACCTAACCTAACCTCCATCTAACCTAAGGATTAGCTAATCAAGGTTAACCCTAATCCTAGCTCACACATGTGTGCACCTAGGATATTTCCTTCAGGGCACATGAGGGAATGACTCAACACTCCACCTCATAACCCTAACTTCACCATGGTAGGACTTGACCCCAGAGTCTAGGATACCTAACTCCCCCCTAACCTTGGACCACTCTATAAATAGAGGGTCATTTCATTCATTATTCTCTCTCTCTCACTCTTTTAGCTAACATACCCAAACTCTGCTGAAATTGCCCTAGAATACCTTCTACTATTTTTGCATTTGCCAAACATTAACAAACATCACCTAGATCACTTTCGGACAGAAAGTTACAACGAACAGTCAACCACAAATAGGTTCGCACCCCACCATGTGAACCCAGGTGCAAGTTCACACCCTGCCATGCAAACCACACCTATAGAAACTCTTTAGCTCCCAATTTGGTAGGTATACTTTGCTTATGGTTTTTACAACATTTCCATAAGTTTTTATCAAGTTTTATCGCATTTTTAAGGTCATTTTGTTTGTATAAACACGAGGTTTGATCCATGACAGGTCCCCAAATACACTAACATAATTTTGTAGGTTTATACAGGTCCATACAACACTCCCAAGCATCCAATCGATGGCACACATACAAAGAAGCCCACTTGCATTGAGGGTATTGGAAAGCATAAGCAAGCTCCTCTGTATTCACATTGAAAGAGAAAGAAAAATCTATCTCAAGAGAGACTATGTTGTAACATTCTTTTGAAATCAATAATAAAGGACACTTTGCATGTTTCCATTAGTTTTGGAATTGATGTTCTACTTTTCGCATGTTACATTTTGGCACGCCCGGTGGGACCCCCACAAAATTGTTTTAGAGTAGCCTTCTTGCTAACTAACTCAATATACGACTTCATTTTGATGTTTTAGGTATTGTAAAAACAAGACAAAGCCTATCATAACCCTGAAATACACCTTAGAATTTTAGATCATAAGTTTCAAGCTTCTAAACCCAATTTGCACACTGTTGTGCGAACCACCAGATAGGTCCGCACACCGACATGTGAACCCTACCAAAAAACTCTAAAACAACATATAATTGCAAGCCTCTGCAATAGAGAAAAAATAAGCCCATCCGACACCACAAGAGTCAGGTATTCTTCTCAGGACCACACTTTTTCATCACTCTTTTGCAAAGAAATTTTCTCTTTCAAAAGCATCAAGTCATCTTGCACTTTTCTTTCCAAAGCACATTAGTTAGGGTTTATTTCCTTTCAAAATTACTTAGGTTAAAATATTTTAAAATCTCTTTCATGTCTTTAGATTAAAATTTCACTCTCTTTCCAAGTTATTAGAGTACATTTTCATTTCTTTCCAAATTTCAAATCACTTTCAAATTTTATTTTAAAGCACTAGATAGGCTTTTAAAATCTCTTTCAAACTTGCATTTAGATCATATTTTTCAATCTCTTTTCAAAATAATTTAGAATAGGATTTTACATCTCTTTCAAAATCACATTTAGATTAGTATTTTAAATCTCTTTCACGTCACTTAGATCAGATTTTTCAATCTATTTCAAAAGGCATTTAGATTAGGATTTTAAATCTCTTTCATGTCACTTAAATCATATTTTACAATTTCTTTTCAAATCATTTAGAATAGGATTTCAAATATCTTTCCAAATTGCATTTCAATCAGTTTTTCAGTCTCTTTTCAAAAGCATTTCGATTAGAATTTTAAATCTCTTTCATGTCACTTAAATCAAAATTTATAATTTCTTTTCAAATCATTTAGAATAGGATTTCAAATCTCTTTCCAAATTGCATTTCAATCAGATTTTTCAGTCTCTTTTCAAAAGCATTTAGATTAGAATTTTAAATCTCTTTCATGTCACGTAAATCAGATTTTACAATTTCTCTTCAAATCATTTAGAATAGGATTTCAAATCTCTTTCCAAATCATATTTCAATCATATTTTTCAATCCCTTTTCAAAAGGAATTTAGATTAGGATTTTAAATATTTTTCATGTCACTTAAATCAGATTTTACAATATATTTTCAAATCATTTAGAATAGGATTTCAAATCTCTTTACAAATTGCATTTCAATCCCTTTTTTAAAAGCATTTAGATTAGGATTTTAAATCTCTTTCATGTTGCCTGGATCATATTTTTCAATATCTTTTCAAAATCATTTATATTAGGGTTTCAAATTTATTTATGTCATTTAGATTAGAAATTTTCCCTTTATTTCACAAATCCTCTAGGTAACTTGTATTTCCTTTTTATGTCATTAAATTAGGTTTTCGATTATTTTTTGATGCACATGATTAAATTTCAAATTTATTTTTCATGCACCTCATATTTGTTTGCTTTCATGCTTCATAGAGTAGATTTATTTTTCCAAAAGGGCATCTAGGTTTAGTTTCATTTTAAAAACACATCTAGGTTTAGTTTCCATTATGAAAAGGCATTTTAGCTAGTTTTTTTTGCTTTCATATCATCAGTAGCAAACACACTACCACACACTCACATTTCATACATAGTGATAATATTATACTTCATCATCAATCCCCACTCAAGACTGGTGACGTTGGAATTTATCTCCTTCCACAAAATTTCCCCCTAGACACCATAGTAGCTCCCAGGAGTGGTTTTTCAAACTTCATCACCGAAACATACTCTTGAGACTCATTTTCTAGATTTCATCACTGAAAGGGACCTTTAGAGTGGGATAGGATTACATGCCTTTGTTCACAAGGCTCATATAATTTGTGAAAAGGTAACTATTGTTCTTGACTAAGCTCGCCCGAGAGTGAAGCGACCGCCCAACTGGGCCAATAGCAGGTCTTAGACAGTGCCACCTCTTCTTGTGAGAGGATTTTGGACTCATTAGCGTATTTTGAGTCCCTCTCATTTGGATATAATTTTACACCTTTCCATTCAGGTCACCATTTTCCTGTTGAGACACTGTTCTATTCTTTGCACCTTTGGGTGTTGCATGAGGTTCCGTGTCAATGACACTCCTGTTATTTCTAGAGTTTCACCCTTCTCATGGTATTTTCTAGAGCATATATCATCATCAAAACACACAAAATGAACAAACATTTATTTTTATTTGTTTAGCACTGATTCCAGTTGTGCCTTGTATTGCATGCTCACAAAACTAGTTTAAGCACATTCACCTGTTAGTAGCCCATCTACTAATTTTCTACAGCTTGTCACTTCTAGTTTTCTATCAGATTTACTATATGGGTACAGTTTGCATAGCACTGTGCAAACCAAATTTTTGTAGTACAGGTTCACATAATGATATGCAAACTCCATTCTAGTATATAGAAACACACCAAATTTTACATATTTGTCTAAAATATTACACAGAGCACAACCACAAGTTCAGATTTGCATTTTTGGATAGTTTTGAACACCAAATCGTAGCACATAGCATCATGCCTATTGTTACTCATAGCCGAGCGTGCGAGCAAGCACATCTTGAGGAGGCTTATCATGCCACCTTCAGTCAGTATATTCCTCCCCCTCCCTTCATGAGGGAAGTATCTATGCTCACACCTCATCTACTTACTAGTCCTACGCCATATCACATACTCACCATGTGCCTTGGTGAGACCATCTCTAGTAACATGCTCGCCATATATTTTGGTGAAGATCATCCCCTTCTTCCTCATTCACCCCCACCTAATACACCTTCCAAATTTTGCAACCATGTCATCTATACTGCTCTGGGAGATCCATCTCCCTTCTTAATTATCGATGAGGAAAATACACCCACCTCATCTACTTTTGCTCATCATTTTCTTTAGGATCCATCCCATTACCTTCTTGGGGATGATCCCTATTTACTTAATCGTCCTCACTCCAAGGCCACGTCGTCCATCCCAACCATAGGAATGATTTCAGATCCCTCATCCTCCACCTTGAGCACTCAGGTGCCTTTATCACAATCACCCTCACAATAATCATTATTGCAACAACAACATGATCCACCCACATCGTCACACCAATACGCTTCTCAAGAGCCACAACAACCACCTTCCCAATAGTCATATTTTCTATCTTCTAATATCGCATAACAAACACCAAATCAATCACAACAATACATTCCTCAAAAACATCAACAAATCTTGTCTTCACAAACCTTTGTGGACACATTCACCATGCCCTCTTTTCAAGCTTCTACCTTTGATGCCTACACTCCTCCCTCATCACTTCCTCCACATACATTTCCCTCTTTTGGGATATATGGTATGCCATATTATACTCCACTTTTACCCTCATCTACTTCCACCTTTTGCCTTCCTCCACCTCATCCATTTTAGGATCCCCCTTCCATCCCCATCTCTTATTACAATCCACTCTACCCATCTTATCTTGCCAATCCCCCATGCTATTCTACCCAACCTGAGTTCTCCATTCATCACTCATCTAGTCTAGTTTACTTACCATCCTTTTACACATAATATCGCCAACTGCCTTCCTCCATTCAAACACTCCACCACACTTTGTTGTGTCTATATTCTTCATGATACCTCCTTCTTGGTCATCCTCTCCAACCGTGCAACCTTCATAGTGGATTCATGTACAATAGGTATAGACTCCACAACCATAATATTATCATTCACATAGATGTTTGCCCCACAATAGATCTTCTCATCAACCCCCACATCTCACGTTGTTCAAAAATTGAATCCACATGAACAACTGCAGTAAATTCCTATTTCACTATGGAAGGAAAAACAGCTCCAATACCCTTCCCATTCTCAGTCTTCTACCACCTCGATGCAGTTCATTCCATCTCCATCACCCGAAATCCAACTCTTGCAAGAACAAGTTAAGATGTTGGATCTTCACACAACTGGTTATGGTCCCCATAAACCCACGTATAACGAGTTTTTCAATGAACCCGTGCATCCATCAGTTTCCATTCCTTCTTACCCATACCATTTTGAGATTCCAAAATTTGACAAGTACAAAGGTAAAGAGGACCCATGTGAACACGTCAGTAACTATCGCTTCACATGTTATCAGCTTCATAGTAGTGATCCCCTCATGTTGTGTACATTTGCTCTCTTACTTGGGGGACAAGCTCTCAATTGGTACAACATGCTCCCGTGCCATAGCCTATTCACATTATCCATTAACATCAAGAAGAAAATAAAATTTTTTGATGTCTATACCTTGCAACAAGCTGATGACAAGCCCATCATGGAAATTGTCTCCTATTGGAGATCGATCATCCACGACCTAGCTCGTAGCCTCCCATCCTTTGAGCTCGTCACATTATTTACCAAAAGCTGTTATAAACATATATCTACGCGTCTACAACTTCATCAAATTCAACATTTTATGAAGCCATTTCCCAAGCAAAGGTCATTGAAGACATCAAAATCTAGTCTGGTAAAATCAAGCTCTGACAGAATCCATCCTACAATTCCAAATTTTTCTTCAATCTAACTATGCCGAATCAACCCTTCTCTAAAATGCCATAGACCAATCAGGTGGTAGCAAATTCTCCAACCTCATCATCCATATCAAGACCTTGTCCCACATAACAACAAATATTTCAGACTAATGCACCCCCTCAGTCTAACACACAACAACCTCGCTGCCATTGTCATCAACCACCTAGGCAGAATTTGACCCCACTATTCGAGCCCTTGCCAACTCTATTCCAGAGGTTGTATGGCACTGGTCATATTATCTTATTTGACATTAGACCCATCAACCCAAATTAATCTAAATATTGTGGGTACAATGAATAGGCCTTCTATGCATACCATCAACAACGAGGCCATGATGTAGAGACTTATCGCTCATTTTATGGCCTAGTACAGGATCTCATCGAGCGAGGTACCATTCAGGTTTTGAACCCCCTCACTCCATAAAACCAAAATATGGGTATCTATTAGAACCTGTTACCAGAACACAGGGGGACCAATCCAATCCAAAAACCCAATCTAGGTAACTTAATAGTGTCCACCATGATCCTCCCTCAAGCGGAGTGGTTGGTATGATTAACCTCACCACTCATACCCGATGTTGCACCCATAACTTCACCCCCTATACCATTCACTTCTCCTCATCCACCTGCAACATATATTATTTCATCGTCCCTACCAAACAATATCATCACTATTCATGGTAGTCTAACTCATCAGTTGCGGAACGCCCCAGCTCAACTATCCATTTTTTATTTGTTACAATTTTCTCAACCTCATCGTGAGGTTTTGAATGACACTTTTCGCTCAATCGACCTTGAAACCCATGATATATATGTATTTGTGATTTTTTTGGGAACATCCCCCACTGCTTGCAACCCTCTATTAGCTTCCATGACCATGATATTACCGAAATTGTGGGTGAGGGAACTGATCCTCCCCTCCATATTCAAGCAACTATCAATGATATCACCTACAAGTGTATCCTTATTGATACCGGTTCTTCTATTAGTATCATCTCTACTGCTACCCTTCATCATTTACACATTCCACCTACTCACTTCGCTACACCATCACTTGAACTTTACGCTTTCGATGGTTCTATGCACCCCACAGTAGGTTCCATTGTCCTTCTTATCTGCATAGGTGTAAGGACCATATCCATATTTTTCCACGTCATTCAAGGTGAAGTGCAATACAATATTTTTCTTGGGCAGCCATGGATCCATGACATGCAATACGTTCCATCAACCTTGCATCATTACCTCAAATATGTGCATGATGGACTCGTCCATTGTGTTTCTATTGATGGTGACCCATTCAAATTTTGCAAAATCACAGACCTTCCACCCAGATCTTCATCATACTCTATGCAGATCTCTTCTCTTCTACCTTATCAGGCAGAGACTACTACATCCTCTCCCTCACATGCCTCATCCTCACATCGGTCGTCTGGGACACACACATGTTCTACTACATCTACTTCTAACATACCTCTATCCTCTTCTATAGATCCCCATATTTCCTTTGTACCTTTTTCACCACCTTCCTTGTGGCCTCCTTCTCCTCAACCATCTTCTTCCATGAATCCACCTCTTGTGTCTGTACCTTTTTTGCCATCATAATTTTGGTCTCCTGCTTCGTCTCATCCATATTCCTCTACAAAACCTCCTCTCCTCCCTACTCCTCAAGCACCCGTACTTCCATTTTGTCCTTGGCATTAGTCTTTCACCTCTTCTCACCACTCGACTCCTACGCCTACTCACCCCACTTCATAGTTTCAACATGCGGGTCATACCATCCTTTCCAGGCTTCCACTGCAACTGAATGTCATGATTGGGAACAATGCGCCTCTCACCTAGATGCCCAATTATTCCATTCCTCCACTGCTACTATTCATGATTCCCAACTTTCATCTTCTTCCTCTGACTTAGACTCACCACCACATTCATCACCTCATACGTCACCCCAAGTTTCCTTTTTTATGACCAACTCTAGCCTAGGTGAATACAATGGTAATGATGCTCGCGTGCATCCTCCTACGATTCAATCTACCAAAGATTTTGGTCGCACTTCATCTTCAGTGCTAACCATTGGTATTTTCATGCCACTTGGTCCACCCAATAATCGTACCAACTTCATCTATGCAAGTCTGGACTCGTCACTCCCTACAGCTGTACCCCCACCGCCACAATCTAGTTTTTATGGTACCTTAGACCACATGTCCAACCCACACTTCACATTACACTATCTTCAGAATTTATATTGTGTGGATTTAGACTAGGATGTTATGAACAAGGCTTATGAATGCTTATCAACCCTCACGTTCAATTACCCATAGATAAATATGGGCTAGGCTATCACCCTACAATCATCCATACGCTCAAAGATGATTTTCAATATCTCTCCCTACATTCTATAGCAATTTATACACACTCGTTAGAGGAGTATGACATTGAAATTCTCGATGAGTGCCCATCCCCCCTTTCAACTGTCAACATTTCATGCACATTCTTCTAGGAAATACCACTTTTTGACACTATCACAACCTACTGCATTGATGAGTTGATCGATATATTTGCTACACTTTCCCTCACCTCTCCTCACTCGAAGCACACTCCTTCACTCTCTCATCCATTTCCTATACATTCATTCATACCATTTCCTCATTGACGATAGTTCTATCGCTCTCGAACTCAACCTCTTTCTCCACCTGTGATCGTACATCCTACATTGAACCTTTCACATCATTCACATACTCCTGAGTATTCATTATTAGACTCATCATCTATAGCTATCTCCATCACCTCCATTAACATGGTCGATATCAATTTATTCTCCCCACTTTCGTACACATCTTCTCCAAATCAAAACAACACACCAAATTCGAACTTCATCGACTTCACCCACATTTTTCCCACACCTTCGTCGCAGGACTTCCTACTATCACAGTCCATATTACATGTTGCAAATACTCCTTCGTCGTCCACTCTGCCTCACATTCTATTGGTCAATCATATGGATGTATACTTGGATGATGAATTTGATTTACCTAAGGCTATCGATGACCTCTATATCATCCTCATTCCTTGTCAACTTCAAGACAGTTCCCACATGATTATAGAGGACACTATCTACATTGATATTGGTGATAACCTCACCAACCCCCACATTGTTAAACTCACCACCAACCTCTCCTTAGAGGAACGTGCCTCATTTACCTCTTTCCTCAAAGAGTACATCAACATTTTTGCTTTGTCCTACATGGACATTCCTGGGCTCGACCAATCCTTAGTCAACCTCACACTTGATGGGATGCCAAGCTTGTTAAGCAAAAATTACGATGTATGCATCCCACGATCACTTTAATGGTAAAATCTAAGCTCCAAAAGCTCTTTTATGTGGGGTTCATACAACCAATTTATTACCCATAATGGGTATCCAACATGATCTTGGTACCAAAATCCTTCGGTGAAATTCACGTCTACAATGATTTAAGGGATTTGAACAAAGCTTATCCCAAGGACAACTTCTTCCTCCCCAACATCAACTCACTGGTCAATTCCATCACAGGCCATGAAATGATATCCTTCATGGATGGCTTTTTTGGTTATAATCATATCAAGATCAATCCTGTCGATCAACAAAAGACATCTTTCACAATCCCTTGGGGGACTTTCTGTTACAAGGTCATGCCCTTTGGCCTTAAGAATGCTGAGGCAACTTATCAGCATGTCATGACTTACATATTCCATGACTACATGCACAATATCATGGAAGACTATGTTGATGACCTCATAGCCAAATCGAAAGAACACTCACAACATCTTGTCAATCTTCATAATATCTTTGATCACCTTTTCAAACATAACGTACAACTAAAATCAAAGAAGTGTGTCTTTGGTGTCACTTCAGGTAAAATTTTGGGATGCATTTTCTCTCAGGGAGGCATTGAAGTTAACCCCAACAAAGTCAAAACCATCATCGAGATGTCTCCTCCTATAAATCTCAAGCAACTACGTAGTTTATAGGGCAACATATAGTCCATTTTTCGTTTTATCTTCCAACTCTCCGACAAGTGTAAACCATTTAACCACCTATTATAGAAAGGGGTTGCCTTCAAATGGGATACTAACTGCTAACAAGCCTTTGAATCAATCAAAGCTAATATTACATCACCACCAATTCTATCTCCACCACATCCACAATTGTTATTCTCCTTATACATTTTTACTACAAATTTTGCAATCAAAATATTATTGGCTCAAAAGAACATGCTCAACCATTAGCAAGCCATATATTATATTAATCGCACTCTAGTCAGCTACGAAACCCGATACGTCTACATGGAGAGGTTATGCTTGGCTATAATCTTTGCCACACAAAAGCCATGCTACTACATGCTTAACCACACCACATTTGTCATCGCTCACAATAATCTATTATGCTACATGATGAACAAAAGTTATCATAATTCTCATACTGCTAAATGGATTATGCTTCTTATCAAATTCAACCTTGAATTCATTTCTCATAAGTCCATCAAGGGATAGGTCATCGTCGACCAACTCACTGAGGCTCCATTGCCTAACAACCAATCCATCCTTATTCAGCTTCCTGATGATTCCATCTTCCACATCACAGAAGTGAAATAATATGTGGAACCCAAAGTTCTAGCTGATCTAACACTATTTTTTGATGGCTCCCATTGCACCCACACTGGGGGTGCTAGAATTATGTTTTTACACCTAATGGGGAACCTCTCCTCTTCTTATTTAAATTAGGTTTTCCTTGCATTAATAACAATGTCAAATAAAAATCTCTCATTATTGGCTTGAAGCAGGAGCTCTCTATGCACATTAGATGCCTTCAAATCATTGGTGATTCTCTCCTTATCGTCAATCAAATCAAGAAAATTTGGTAATGTTGCTGCCCGGTTTTCCAACAATATAAACAAGTTGCTTAGCAACTACTCACCCAACTTGAGTGGTATGATATCGAGGCTGCTCCTTGCTCATCAAATCGTTTCATGAATACCATGGCTTCCCTGGGTTCTTTAATACCACAAAACCCTCTCTTTGACACAACACATGTGTCCATCCATACTTTAACGCAATATGCTATTTCACCTCCATCCCTTGTCGATGACGATGGCATCCATATCATCCACAGAGAGCCACATGATCCTTGGTTTTCTCAGATCAAGGATTACATCAAATTAGGCTTTCTTTCTTGTGACTTACCACATGCTCGCTGATGAGCATTCAAACAAAAGGTGATTCGCTACACATTACTGGGGGACATCCTCCACCATCGTAGTCACAATGGCATCCTCCTACGCTACCTCGAGCCACAAGAATCTCAATGAGTGGTTAAGGAAACCCATTATGAAACTTTTGGTGGCCATTTCAGTGGCATGGTGATTACCAAGTGCATTTTACGCATGGGCTACTATTGGCCCAAAATGGAACATGATTGTTGTATGTTAAACAATGCATTAAGTGTCAACAACATGCCAACCTCACGCACTTGCCTTCGCAAGCATTACAACCCATCCAATCCATGTGGTCCTCTCGTAATGGGGTCTCAATATTATTGTACAAATATTGCTTGTTTCCTCTAGCAACCATAAATTTATCATCACTACTACTGAGTATTTCACAAAGTGGGTCGAAGCTATCCCACATGTTTAGACCATGGGAGCTAAAATCGTGGTATTTATCTTTCATCATATCATCTGTCACTCTGTAATTCCCTCATAAATCATCTCTAACAATGATATGCCATTCAAAAATAAAATTATCCATACCTTTTGTGCCAAGTTTAACATTCACCATAGATTCTTTACCCCACATTACCCATAGGGTAACGACCAGGTTGAAGCTTGTTGGAACCGATTCTTGCATCCATAGGATTTGATTGTCACGCTGCAAAAATCCATTTGAAACCAACGAGCTATTACAGGCTCTGGTCAACCTGCCTCTTTGTTTTGATAAACATGAATATTGCTAAAAGAAAACTGTAGAATGGGTAAGGAAACCCCAATGGTAATTCTATGATAAAACATTGATTACACGCTCCATATTAATGTAACACTATATGTATTAAAATGACCAAGCAAGAAAATAACCATTTGTTATGCCTTATGTAGACCGGTGCCTAGATTCATTGGGTTGTTATAGCAATTTAACAACAATTTTGACATGAAAAGAGAGAAGGGGGAAAAGAAAATTGGTGCTCTTAGACTTATTCGAATATCGTAATAAAACTAAAATTTGACCAACAAAAGAAACGTATATAATGCATTCAAATAATGTAATCCATTACACAGTGACACACAGTACCAAGACAAAGATATAATAGAAATGAAACTCAGAATTGTATTGATTTCATAAAATATTACATGCAGAGTGGGCAGGATGCCTTTTAACTCTATTTTTCTCAAAGAAATACATCAATACAATGAAGAAGACTCTATTCAAATAATGTAACAGGTCTCTCCTACTCTCCTTGTTCCAATATGGTAACAGTAGAGTCTCTGAATCTCAGGCTCAATAGGACAAGAAATAATCTTAGCTTCTTGAGCACTTTCCTATCAAAATCCTGCACAGTAAAGGGAAGAAAGAAGAATGAATGAGAAAAATAGACACAAAAAGGAGATACAACAACACAACTCTAAAGGGCACTCAAGTATACCTCTTAGAAAAAATGCTATTCCCTAATTGCTTGATGATGAATCTGAACCCATCTGCTTCCTTTTATAGCCTCTGGTTCTTGAATCTGTTATTTTTGGTTTGTTCTTGGCCTTACACTTGTCCTCTTCTGAGTTGATCTTCAAAACTAGTACAATTGGCTTCCACTATCTCTTTTTGTTTATGTTGTACACTCTTATTTGACCTTTTCAAATAGTAGCTTATTTTAACCAGTGATGGTGGTATTGGGAGAGTCTATTCTTTCTTCCACTACTTCCTTTTCAATTGTTTTTCTTCAACTACTTCTTCTTGAACTATCCCCCTTTGAGTACTTGACTCTTTTGTTGTTTCGGAGACTTTTTCTATTGGCATAGGTCCTTTTTTAGTTGGAAGAGTTGAACTTATTCCTAGTTGTTGACTATATGTTTCAACCTTTTTTCCCTTTTTGACCTTGTTGCAGCCATTTTATTTGTTCACTGATTAGTCTCCAAACTTTTGTGTCAAAGGTTGCAGCAAACCTTAGCATATTCATTTCCTGCAAAATTCTATTTTTCTGTATGGCAAGGATGGGCTTGTTTCTCTCATATTGGAAGAGCAACATCTCCATAGTATTTACCAGAAAGGTGGATTGTCTAGTCATTTTTGACTCATCATCTGACTCACAATTAAATATTTCTATTATATGACTGAGTAGCTCTTCTATACTGGGGGCTTCCAAGAATTGGTCTAAGGATAGACCAATATCCGCCATTTTACCTATTGCATCTTCTACCAGATTATCCATTTTAGTTACAACATTGATCCACATTTCCTGGTTTACCCCAAACATGGCCGCTTTCAAGAACTCAAAATTGAACTGGATTTTACTACCATCATTTGTTATTATCTCTTGACCCTGCAACTCTTCAAAATTGTCTCCTATTAAATCAAGGGTAGGATGAATGACTTTGAAGTCTTCTTCCTTCTCCTGTATCAACATTTGTATTTCTCGAGCAATTATCTGAATCATCCTAATCTGCCTAAACATCTCGGTGAGCCCCTTGGCATGAACTTGTATTTTCATTGACATGTCCTTCTTCATTGCATTTAGATAATAGGCATGATTCTGAATCTTTACCACTGAAGGGGGTTGTGCCTTTGGAGTGTCCTTTTGTGCCAATTCTTCCTGTTGTTTATTTATTAATGCTTTCATTTCAGCTTTTTCCTTCTCTTATCTTTTCAATTGATTCCTTAACTCTGCAATTTTCTCAACTAGTTGGTCCATGGTTTGATTTTGCATTGCCTTGACAACTTTGACCATTTCACCTTCTTTTCCTAGTACTGATGAGCCCCTGGTCTCCTCATTGACTCTGAAGACAAGTGGGTCTTGTAGGGCAGGAAGATTTACCTCTGCTATATCTGACACAGATGTTTCTAATCGTGGTTCATCTGTAAGTTGTTCTCCTATATTTCCCATCCCTGCCACTATCTGTAATTCCTGTTCATTTGCAGTAGTAAAAGTAGTTTGCTCATATGTCCTCTCCAAAAAAACCTTTGTAGAAGGTAAAGACAATTTAGGCTTCTTCTTTTCTGTAGTGGTTATCTCTGTTTGATTCTTCACTTGGTGACTTCGAAATAGACCCCCAAATCCACTAGTTCTTCTCATATTCATCCGTATTACTGATGGAACTTTAATCTCCTATCATTTTATTTTTAAAGAGGCAGGGATGGCCATGGGTGCCAATTTCTTCACACTTGTTACAACTAATACTCTATCAAAAATGGGAATTATAGCTTGTTACGGGAGAGAAGATTTCCGAATAGGTGTGGTCACAATTATTTTCCTTTAGCTATGCTTGGGTTTTTGGAAACCTCTTGGGAGGTGCTTGGTGTTGCCTCTATTATGAGATGATCATCTACGGGAGGCCTGACCTATTGTTCTATTATATTTGTAGTATTTATAGTGACCTCCATTTGATCAATACCCTATTCTTCTATTAACTCCAATAAGGGGTCTTCCTTGATTGCTTGAGCAGCTCCTGGTAAAATAGGTGCTACAGATTCTACTGAAATTTCTCGAAGCCTTCTCAATTATGTAGGGTAATCATAGGCTTCATGAATCTGTGTGTTGCCCCTATATTTAGGAGGGAAATCATCCCATACAACCTATAAATCTGTTCCTTTTTCCATGGCTTCCAATAATATTTCTTCATAAGCATCCTTTCGATGCTGTATTCGAGCATACTCTCATTTTTCCATCATTTTACTGTATATCCCTTTTGGATCATAAAACCTCCAAGTTATCTCATCGAAGTCCATAGTATCTAAATCAAACATTCCTTTGAGCAGTGTAGGGTAGCCAACAAATATATAGTCCCCAAAGCGACAGGGGACATTGAGCCAGGGGACTTTACCATGTTTCTTCACTAGTCTCATCTTGGCTTCCTCAACCACCTACCTACATAACTCCAGAGCTGCTAGGGACAATGGAAAATACATCGGTAACAGCTTAGGGGGAATTTTGGCTCCATAGAGCCTGATATAGGTGAAACCTTCTGAGAAAAAGAAATCCCCAATATCCTTTTCTTTGATAAAAGCCCTTACTCCTAGCCCTAGTCTCTCAGGGAGTATGTCGGTTAAGGTCCAATGGATTTCTACCATGAAATGGTCACAGAACCAGCCCATGTGAGTCCGCCCTTCATGCATTCTCCAAAAAATGGTCTGGACGTAGGGGCTGTTAACGACTTCTACTCTTTTTTGGGCTTCTTCTCCCAATTTCCCCGCTATCAGGTGGATAAAAATTGAGTATTGTGAAAAACAGGGCATCTCTTGTCTTTGTTCAAAAATAACCTTTTTCAATTCTACCATTTGCTCATGTATTTGGTTACTCAGTTCTAGATCCCATGCATAGATTGGGGTGTTATGCGCTCGATTGCTCTATGCTACTAAATACAAAACTCTTTTACTCACTACACTGAGATCTTGTACCCCTAAGACTATGTTTATCATATCACAAAAATCTTGGACCCATGGCTTAAAAGCAGTCTTCCTAATTGGGAATTGATTAACTATTTTCTCATTTGTATCAAACAAAGATTTAAAAACTTCTAATCCTATGAACATTTGAGATTGATGTTCAATTACCCATTGTATCAAAAAGGTGGTAGACTCTATCAAATTGAAGACTTTCTTGATGTGCTCGACTTTGATGCTGAATACTGATCGGTTCCTATTATCTCAAAATGTTCTAGTCCTTTTGTCATATGCCACTGCTAACCATGCCATTAAATCCAAGGAGAAGTAAACCTTCGGACATATCAACTTCCCGAGGTTATTATTCCATCTGTTACTTCTAGGGAAACCCTTGTATTGTAACCTTCGGGCTTTATGAAATAGGTCAGCCATTATCCATGGGGTCCTATTATCATTCTCCATCACATGAGCAAAACTCTTGATACATGCATTGTCGATCTCGTACTGCTGTGCTGGAGTAGGTTTCTTATCAGCTCCACACTTTTGAGCGAATTCATACATTGTGCTATCGGGTACAGGCGGTCCAAAAATCTCAGAGTATGGTGACCGGTCTGTAATGAATTTCACTGCTTCTCTAGTGTCTTCGGGTGCAAAAGCATCTCCCCATGATGCCATTGTGCTCACGGTAGCGAGTCTGGTTTCTCTAAAAAAGCTCGAAACTCTTCCTCTCTCTGTACCTCTTGCGTATCAATTTCTGCTCTTAGATTACCAGGGTGGTAAATTGATTGATTTTGTGAGCTCAAATACTAGGTGGTGAAATGAGTTTGATATTCTCGCACGTTTTGTCATTAATACGATGTTACCAACTGCTTTTTAAAATTGGCCAAAGGAAATTTTCCAGCACATCTTCTTTCGAAGTTGGGCTTTTATGGTGGGTAATATCCTTCATCTTATATGCCCTTGGGTTCTTTGGTTCGTGTACCCACAATCATTTATAGTTTCGCTATTGGTCACTAAAGCTTCTTCTTCTTCGATGTGGGACTATGACATGTGATAGGGGTGGCCTCCATTTTGAACCTTGTGCCACCTTGGCCCTGAACCATAATTAAATCTAGGGATCGACTACACTTTTAATTGGGCAGCAATCATCCTAGGGATCCCCATAAGATTTGGTTCTTGATGTGAGTGCCTATCCTCATCTTAGATATCCTAAGGTTCCCTGAATAACCGTGATCGAGCGCAGCCATTGGATCAACCTTTGTTCTATCATTGCCTTGGATATTTTATAACCTACGGGTTAGATAACCGAAAGAAACATGCTTCGAACCTTCCCTTTTGTTTAATATCGATTAATCAAGAAAAATAAGGGTGATTAATAATGCATTAGGACCCTTGCTAATGTGATTAAAATTTGATTAATTGAATGCTAATTTAGGCTTACCATTAGATTTACCTTTGAAGCTTGCACCGCCATTGGATTATCTCGAGAGGGAGCACATCCATTGGATTCGTCAGAAGATGTCCATTGGATTAGCCCCGCTTGTATCTTATCATTTTGACTTTGACTCGATCGCTACCGTCGGATCCTTTTAATCTCAATGGAGCGCTACCATCGGATTTGCTTTGTTTTGGTCAGCTTATCTTTCGATTGGCTCATTTAAGTGCCACCATTCGATTAAGTAAGAACGAAGTGCTACCCTTAGATTTAAATCGATGTGCTCAATGGATAAAGCGCATCGATCAATTTCCTCTAATTTGGCACATGATTTATCATGTCATTCATTCATTTATCCTTGGTAACTAGTGATGAACGTGCATCATCGGATCACATGTTTGATCAAGTGCAGCCATCTGATTTCTTTAAGCTTACATCGGGGTATTTTATTACGTTGGGCGCATCCATCCGATTTTCCTTTTATGAGATGTTGTCATTAGATCTTTTGCAAGTTGCACACTTGATAGCCAAAAGGGGTGCATTATTATATTTGATTAATCTTGGTTTAAGCTGAAAGGGGGTAATTAGTAACGTATTATACCCTTACTAATGCATGATTAATCTTAGCTTTTACCTTCATGTTTACCCGATAACCTTACCATTCCATCATTTGGGTTTTGACTATGGCGCAACCATTGGATTTCGATCAATGTCGGCACGACCATTGATTTTCTTCAACCTGCGGGGTTAGTTACCAAGGATAATATGATTTTAAACTTTGATTAAGTTGAAAGGGGGAATGATTATCTGATGCATTAGACCCTCGCTAATCTCATTTAAAAGTTTTAATTAATCTTGTGGTCTTTTACCTTTTTGATGCACCTTTTATGAGAGCGCCATCGGATCAGACCTTGATCGAGCGCTATCATAGGATTTTCTTGATTAGCTCGCTATTTAATTTAAGGGGGCGCATACCCTTAATGTCTTTGACCATAGTATTTTAAAGAGTGGTTTAATCAAGTTAAGCGCATCCATTGGATTCTTCTTTGATGAAGTGCTACCCTTAGATCAGTTTTAAGGTGCACGATTTTTAACCCAACGGGTGCATACCCTCATGGTTTTAATTAATACCCTCTTTTTAAACCTTATGTTTTGGATTTTAATATTGTGCTTAAATTTTTTGGGTTTTAAGACCATGGCCTTTGATTAAATCCTCTTAATACTTTAGGACTTTAATGATTTAAAATTTGACTTAGGTCCAAGTATGATTATTGATCTGAAAGACTAAAACTTTGTATTTTTAATAGTCGGGTTTTATTAAAAGGGATTGACTTTGGCAACCTTCTTAAGATATAACAATTTTTTAAAGGTGCACATAATAGCAATGTTTAAGGTTAAACTTATGGAAAACCAACTTCTTTAATAAGATGCAAAGAGACTAGCAATGCTTGCTTATTTTGATGAAACCAAAAAATTTAAATTTGGGGGTTTCAAAGTTTGAGTCAAATTTGGCTCCAACATAGGCTCTAACTGGGACAATGTGCTGAAAACATGAGGCACTTGAGAACCATAGAATCTCCTGGTTTTATTTCAAAAAATTCAAATCATCAAGACTGATAAACAAAACTTAAAAAAACAAAACATAACAATTTTAAAACTGAAAAACTATACAAACAACAGGATATCAAAGTAATAGAGTATTGAAAAACTGTAATTTCCTTTTATTCACTTTGGACTCTAGGGTCAGAATTTTAGAAATAGATGAGCTTTTTAGATATATTGTAATGTTTGTTTTAGCTAAGTTATAAGATATGATTACACAAAATTTTTCAAAGCTATTCGTTCCATCATGCTTTGGCCCATGTGTGTGTTTGTGCATTTATTTTGATTTCTAAGTCTTTCAGAACTTTGCCATATCTGAGAAAAATAGTTAAGCCTAATATGTGATTTCACTCTTTAAAAATTTTCACCATTCTACAGGGCTCCACTGCTAGTCAAGCGTCTATAGCCTCGGTGGAGTTGCTTCTAATCCCATCCGGTTTTACCCTACTGCCAGTCAAGCATCTATAGCCCCGGTAGAGGTTTTCCAAGATATCTCAAGCAGTGACTCAATTTTACTTTATTTTTTATTTTTCTTTCTCATTTGAGAAGTATTTGGATATATAAGCAAATTGTGCAAAGAGTATGCCTGAGTTGAGGATTAGTTTTTGGCTAAAAGGATGAGTGTAATGATTTTTAGCTTAACCACCCTCTCAAAGATAACTCGGTTCTTTGGACCTTTGAAGTCACCTTAAGTATCATTTGTAATGTGAGGCTTTGACATGATGTTTCAATCAACTCTATTTTCATTCTGTTTTATCTCATATCAGATAACCATTGCATAAACACTCATATTTGAAAAATTGTAAACCTCATCAAAGTCTAAAATAAATCTCCTTTTTTCTTATTGTTTTTGGTGGAATCAACAGTAATGTATACTCATCAAACTAAGAATATCATGTGTACAACAACTCAGAATTATGCTAACAACAAAAGAAAAGCTTATCTAGTACACAAAATAACAAAATACATCACTCTATTTTTGGGGTTTTTGTTTTTCCATATTTTTTTATATATATAATTTTTATTTTTATTTTCACCTTCAACAAGGATTGTACATTTTGAGGTGTTGGCCATTAATAGGGATAGCCATTATTTCTCCCTGCAAAGTCTACAACTTGTAAGTATTCTACCCTATAACATGGGCTATTTGGTATGGACCAATCCATTTAGGTTCAAATTTACCCTTTTCACCATGCTTATCATTTTTAGGATCCCAATAGATGACTATATCTCCTTGAGAAAAAGGAGTACCCTTGGCTTTCTTATTAAACAATTTCATGGTTTTCTAGGTTTGTTCCATCATTCTATTAAGGGTCTCTCTTCTTTGCTCTTCTAACAGGACAATTTGGTCAAGCCTTCTCTGTAAGGGATTGGGGTCTTCATGGTCTTGTAATAAGAGGGAAAGTGCCAATTTTTCTATTCTTGAAGGTAATAAGGCTTTCTCTCCATATACCATCTCATAGGGGGTTCTTCCTGTGTTTCTTTTAATAGACAACCTATCAGCCCATAGAGCAAATTTAAGTTCACTGTCCCACCCTCTTTTGTTCTTACCTAATGACCTTTTTATTCTAGTTATTACATTCTTATTTGATGACTCAACTAGACCATTTCCTTGGGGGTAATAATTAGCAGAATGGGATAGTTCAATTCCATATTCAACATAAAACTCTACCATTTCATATGAAACAAAATACTGTGCATTATTTGTAACCAGTTTTTGAGGAACTCCAAACCTGGTCAGAATGTTTTCCTCCAAGAATTTGATGATAGTGGCAGTAGTGGATGTTCTCAGAGGTGCAACTTCTACCCACTTTGTAAAGTAATCTATTGCAGTTATGATCCACTTGTGCTGGCCAGATGAATTAGGCTTGATCTCTCCAATTAAATCAATGCCCCATTGGGTGAATGGTGCTTCAATGATTACTAGCTTGAGGGGCATGGCTGCTAGCTACTTTTTTCCTACAAAAACTTGGCAGTTATGATAATTCCTAACATATTTATATACATCCTTAAAAATGGAAGGCCAATAATATCCTGCTCTCATAATTTTATTAGTTGTGGCTCTTGGAGAAAAATGTCCTCCACAGAAACCATCATGAAATTCATTAATTATTTTTGGGATTTCACTTTCATATAAACAGACTAATAATACTCCATCAAGGTGTTTCCAGTACAACACACCATCCTGTATATAATATTTTTGGGCTTGAAGCTTGATTGACCTCATTCTGTTTGTTGACATATCTTTAGGGAATGAAAGGGTTTGTAGGTATGACAAAATTTCTTCATACCATTTGCATTCGGTATTATTGATTCTTCTGACATCATATGCCTCATCTATTGTGAGAACATTTTCAAATCCTTCTTCTTCTTTGTTAGCCAACAGTTTAGCCAAACCTTGCCCTTTGATAGTTTTAACTATTTTGAATTCGGCATCATATTGCAAAAGCTTTACCATCCATCTTGTTGGTCTTCCTAATGGCTCTGATTGAGAAAAAATATCTTTTATTGCTATAAAAGGGATGCAACAATAAACCTTATTTGAGCCAAATATACCTTTGAAGTGTTCTAAATATTGGATGACTGCATAAGCATGTTTTTCTAGCAAGGTGTATTTAAGATGTGCTCCTTTCAGACCTGAACTCATGAAGGCTATTGGCCTTTCATTATTTTCATCATATTTTTATGAAAGAACTGCAACAATGGAGTGTTCAGATGCATAAGAATAGATATTAAAATCTTTTGCATAATCAGGGCAGCTTAGGGCTGGAGTGGTTGATATGGCTTCTTTGATTTTGTTAAATGCTTCCATATTCTCTACTGTCCATTTTATTTCTCCAGTTTTCTTAACCATATCATTTATGGGTTTGGTCATCTCTACAAAATTTGGAACAAATCTTCTAATAAAATTTATCTTGCCAAAGAATGACCTGACACCTTTTAAATTTCTGGGAGGGGGAATTTTGGAAATAGCTTCAATTCTTTCTGGGTCAATGCTTATTCCTTTTTCTGAAACTATATGACCTAACAACTTTCCTTGTGTAGTCCCAAATATGCATTTCTTGGGATTTAAAGAAATTCCAAATTCCTTGCACCGAGCGAAAACTATAGTTAAGTGTTCTAGATGATCTTCTAGATTTTTAGAAAATACTGTGATATCATCCAGGTAGACAACTACTATTTTGAACATTAATCCTTTGAAGGCAAAATCCATTGCTCTCTAAAATGTAGCACCTGCATTCATTAGTCCAAAAGGTATTCTTAAATATTCAAATGTGCCCCAAGGTATAGTGAATGTTGTCTTATGTCTATCTTCTGGATTTATCTGAATTTGATTGTATCCAGAAAATCCATCTAACAGGGACAATCTAGTTGAGCCAACTACTGCTTGCAATAATTGTTCCATGTTGGGTAATGGGTAATTGTCTTTCAATGAACTCTTGTTTAAATTTCTAAAATCTACACAGAGTCTAATATCCCCATTCTTTTTTCTGACTGGTACTAAATTGGATATCCAGGAAGAAAATCTTACCTTTTTGATTATTTTGGAATCCAACAATTTTTGTACCTCCTTTTGCATTATTGGGTGCAGAGTTGGGTTGTATTTCCTCTGTTTCTATCTAAATGGTTTGGAATATTCTTTCAAGGGTATTATGTGTGTCATTACATCTGTTTTGAAAGTTTTAAGGTCTTCATAAGTCCAAGCAAAATGTTCTTTGTTATTTTTTAAGAAACTGATATATCCAACTTTTTCTTTAGCAGGTAAGGCCATGTCTACTTTCACTATTCTAGGTTCTTTCATTGAACCAATGTTAATGTCTTCAGATATTACTTCTCTACTTAAAGGCTTATAAGCTTTGTCAAAATCATCAAATAGACTCTCTAGAGAAACCAATCCTTTGGGTATTCTATTAGTTTTCAACTGGATTACTTCTACTGGCTCTCCTATTTGGTCTTTTAGCTTGTCTTCATCCTTTTCATCATAGATTACATCTGCATACTGATTTTGCAGAGTCATAAAATCTTTAATATCTATATCATCTTGAAAGACCTGTAGATAGACTATGTTATCTGGCACAGAAGGCTTATAGACTGAAATAGTTGGGAATCTATCCATATATTTCTTGTAGTTATCTCTGGGTGATCTAGACCTGAGGCATTTACAACTAAAATATCTGCAACATGATTTTGTTCTCTTGGAATATATGAGATATTGAAAGCTAAGAATTTATCAATTTCTTCCAATACTGCATTTTTATATTGCTTAAGCCTAGGGTGCTTGGTCTGATATTTACCTTTGATCTGTTGTATAATAAGCTCTGCATCCCCTATTACAGTCAAGTAGTTAATGCCTAATTCTTTCACTTTCCTTAACCCTAGTAGTAAAGCTTCATACTCAGCTACATTGTTTGTGCAAGGGAATTCCAGTCTGTAAGGAATACCAAGGTAATTTCCTTTTATATCAGTCAAATTAACACCTGCACCTACTCCAGATTGGGATTTAGCTCCATCAAAAGACATGGTCCACATTTCTTGGGTTAATACTCTATCTGATTCAGCATCTACCATTTTCATAACTTCTGGATCCATGTTCTTTGCTTCTGGTACTTCCACCAAGAATGGGTTGTGCCATATGGAGTAAACTCCCATCCCTTTTTCTTCCATAGAGTTTACTAAGTTTATCATTGTTTCATCAGTTTGAATTAACTCTACGGAGTGCTTGTTAAATGGTTCTCTTCATAAAATTATATTCTCCTTATCTGATATGGGGATTGTAGCATAGGACCAGTCCAGTTGAATTGAACCTCCCAGTTGTTCTGCCCAATGTCTACTGAGTAATAGTGAGAAGAATGGGTCAACATCAACTACTGCAACATCCATGACTATGCCCTTTTTGGGGTGTTGATCCAAGAAAACCAACAATCCAGTTATCACCCCTACACAAGGAATTTGTCTATTATCCATTACAAAAATAGGGGCAGAATCTCTAGTACAGATTAATCCCATTTGATCAGCTATTAATTTGGGCATGATATTGTGTGAGGCTCCACTATCTAGCATGCAATTATGAATGACATATCTTTCTCCTTCATGTGAGTTGTACCTTAATGATACATAAAAGGGTCTGACAGAGGATGGTGATCTTGTATCATGTTGATTTTGTCTAGCAACATGGCAAGTTGGGTCTTCTTTTTGTTCCACTAATCCAAATGCTCTTGCAGACTTGTTCTCTGTATTGTTGAACTTTCATAAGTTCTCCAAATGTGATGTTAACCTTTTGTTTACTGAGTTCTGACCCAACATCAAATTCTATCTTCTTTATATCCAGTGGTTTATTACTTTCTTCTTTGGGAATCTCTTCCTCTAATTCTATTACTTCAGGAGTAATATTTTTGAGGGTTCTATCAGTTTTCTCTTTACTGATATTCTTATTTGTGAAAGTTTGTTTTCTTGTTTCACTTGTAGAGGCTTTCTCTGTCCTGTCTGGGATAGTCCTGTTTCTTAAATTCAAAGTATGGGTAGCCTCTAATTCTTCAACTTCTTGAGCAGTGGGGATTAATTTCCCTTGCTTCATCTTGTCATATCTTGACTCATGTGATTTCTGCAAGATTTTAGTTCCTTCAACTACTAAAATTTGAGGATGATGATTTGAAGCATATTTATCCATATCTTCTTCAAACAACCTTTCTCTAGATTCATCTTCAATAGACCAACAAGCATTGATTCTTATATCCTCTTCTGATTCAACATGTAAATCTACATTGCGTTGGTCACTTAGGTGAATTCCACATGCATCAGGGTTATGAGGTGCATCACAAGTAGAGAAAAAATAGGGAAAGCCTTATACTACATTGGCAGATGGTATAGGGTTAGGAACACTATTCTGATCTCTATCAGAATATCTATTTTTCTAGCTATTGTTACCATTATTCCTACTCCTATTTCCTTCTTCAGAACCATTGTTGTTTCCCCAATTCCTATTGAAATTTTTCTTAAAAGGAGGATGGTTGTCAACATGTGGTCACTCTGTTTGTGAAGATTCACCATTATTTCCATTATTTATTTCAATTATTGCTAACCTATTGTTCATGTTATTGAGCATCTCAGTCATTTGACTAGTCAATTTCTCCAATGGATCAATTTTAGTTCTTCTTTGTATATCAAATGCTACTCTTTTAGGTTTTCTATTAGGTAGGTTGAATTCTAGAGAATAAGGCTTCATCTTACCACTATCAAGCATATTTATTTCTATATCCATTACCTTTTCCATACAACCATCAATGGTAGTGGCTTGTTCTTGCCTCAGCTCATAGTTAAACTCTCCTTGAAAAGTATTCTTATAAAAACAAATAGATTGAATATCACTAGGCCTAAGGTTGGTAGGGATTTTGTTTCTAGTCTTTGAAAATATTCTGTTAAAGTCACTAACAACCTCATTCTCTTTTTTCTTCATAGTGGCTAATTCAGTTAACAGAGATTGTTCATTTTTTCTTTCACCATATTTCTTTAGAAACACAACTTCCATTTTGGTGAAGTTTGGGATATCATTGTCAGGAAGGGAATTGAACCACTCTCTAGCATATTTTTCTAAAGTCTGTAAAAATAGTCTCAATACTACATCTTCATGTTCAACCTCTAGACTATCCATCGCATACAAGAAACTCTTGATATGATCTTCTCTAGTTATTGCACTATTTCCTAAGAATTTTGGAAGGTATTTGTGAGCTTTATTAGGTAAGGTATTAAGATTTGTTGGTAACACAAAAGGCCTATATCTATTAGTTCTCCATAAATGAACATTAGCCTAGGCCATTGTTACTGTAGAATTCAAATTCACAGTAGTAGTACCTACAGTAATATGGGTCTAGGTAGCCTGAATATAATCTAAGGGATTATCTACCTTAGTATTACTATTAATTGGACAATGAGAATAATCACATGTATCTTCTATAGAAGAATTCAAATTTTCATCTACAGTGATATCAACAGTAAAAGTATTCTGATATTTATTTTTCTTTACGTACTTTTTACCGCTAGAATTTGATCTACTATTATAAGCAGTATTCTTGAAAAGTGGAGTTTTTTGATTATGTATAAATACCTCTAGATTCTCGAGTTCTGAGAATAGCTCCTTACCGCTTCTCCTAGTGTTCGCCAACACGTTCTGCTCTTTCCTTTTTTATTTTATCTTCTGGGTTTGTTCAGACAGAGTCGCCAGCATCGGGGTGCAGAAAGAACAGTGTATACTTTATCAAGAATGCTTGATATTAACACTCATCCTCACAGGAGTCGGTTCTTGGGATAATTCAAGAAAATCAAGAAATGCATAAACTCACTTTAAAAGCAATTGAAAAACATGGGCAAGAAAGAAAATAAAGAACATGAAAGACATGAAAAACATAGGTTCTTTATTCTAATTGGCCACTCATTTGATTAAAATGTGTCATGAAATCCAGGTCTAAACTCATGAAGAATCTATCCCCAACAATGGTGCCAAAAAACTATTGGAACCGATTCTTGCATCCATAGGATTCGATTGTCATGCTGCAAAAATCTATTTGAAACCAACGAGCTATTATAGGCTTTGGTCAACCTGCCTCTTTGTTTTGATAAACATGAATATTGCTAAAAGAAAACTACAGAACGGGTAAGGAAACCCCAATGGTAATTCTATGATAAAACGTTGATTACATGCTCCAGATTAATGTAACACTATATGTATTAAAATGACCAAGCAAGAAAATAACCATTTGTTATGCCTTATGTAGACCGGTGCCTAGATTCATTGGGTTGTTATAGCAATTTAACAATAATTTTGACATGAACAGAGAGAAGGGGGAAAAGAAAATTGGTGCTCTTAGACTTATTCGAATATCGTAATAAAACTAAAAGTTGACCAATGAAAGAAATGTATATAATGCATTCAAATAATGTAATCCATTACACAGTGACACACAGTACCAAGACAAAGATATAATAGGAATGAAACTCAGAATTGTATTGATTTCATAAAATATTACATGCAGAGTGGGCAGGATGCCTTTTAACTCTATTTTTCTCAAAGAAATACATCAATACAATGAAGAAGACTTTGTTCAAATAATGTAACAGGTCTCTCCTACTCTCCTTGTTCCAATATGGTAACAGTAGAGTCTCTGAATCTCAGGCTCAATAGGACAGGAAATAATCTCAACTTCTTGAGCACTTTCCTATCAAAATCCTGTACAAGTAAAGGGAAGAAAGAAGAATGAATGAGAAAAATAGACACAAAAAGGAGATACAACAACACAACTCTAAAGGGCACTCAAGTATACCTCTTAGAAAAAATGCTATTCTCTAATTGCTTGATGATGAATCTGAACCCATCTGCTTCCTTTTATAGCTGCTGGTTCTTGATTCTATTATTTTTGGCCAGTTACTGGCCTTACACTTGTCCTCTTCTGAGTTGATCTTCAAAACTGGTACAACTGGCTTCCACTATCTCTTTTTGTTTATGTTGTACACTCTTCTTTGACCTTTTCAAACAGTAGCTTATTTTAACCAGTGATGGTGGTATTGGGAGAGTCTGTTCTTTCTTCCACTACTTCCTTTTCAACTATTTTTTCTTGAACTATCCCTCTTTGAGCACTTGACTCTTGCTACTTCGGAGACTTTTCCTGTTGGCACGAGTCCTTGTTTAATTGGAAGAGTTGAGCTCATTCTCGATTGTTGACTATATGTTTCAACCTCTTTTCCTTTTTGACCTTGTTGCAGCCACTTTATTTGTTCGTTGATTAGTCTCCAAACTTTTGTGTCAAAGGCTGCAACAAACCTTAGCATGTTCATTTCCTACAAAATTCTATTTTTTTGTATGGCAAGAATGGGCTTGTTTCTCTCATATTGGAAGAGTAACATCTCCACAGTATTTACCAGAAAGGTAGATTGTCTAGTCATTTCTGACTCATCATCTGACTCACAATCAAATTTTTCTATTGTATGCCTGAGTAGCTCTTCTATACTGGGGGCTTCCAAGCATTTGTCTAAGGATAGACCAATATCCACCATTTTACCTATTGCATCTTCTATCAGATTATCCATTTTAGTTACAACATTGATCCACCTTTCCTGGTTTACCCCAAACATGGCTGCTTTCAAGAACTCAAAATTGAACTGGATTTTACTGCCATCATTTGTTATTATCTCTTGACCCTACAACTCTTCAAAATTATCTCCTATTAAATCAAGGGTAGGATGAATGACTTCGAAGTCTTCTTCCTTCTCCTGTATCAATGTTTGTATTTCTTGAGCAGTTATCTGAATCACCCTAATCTGCCTAAACATCTCGGTGAGCCCTTTGGCATGAACTTGTATTTTCATTGACATGTCCTTCTTCATTGCATTTAGATAATAGGCATGATTATGAATCCTTACCACTGAAGGGGGTTGTGCCTTTGGAGTGTCCTTTTGTGCCAATTCTTCCTGTTTTTTATTTATTAATGCTCTCATTTCAGCTTTTTCCTTCTCTTCTTTTTTCAATTGATTTCTTAATTCTGCAATTTTCTCGACTAGTTGGTCCATGGTTTGATTTTGCATTGCCTTGACAACTTTGACCATTTCACCTTCTTTTCCTAGTACTGATGAGCCCCTCGGTCTCCTCATTGACTCTGAAGACAAGTGGGTCTTGCAGGGCAGGAAGATTTACCTCTGCTATATCTGATACAGATGTTTCTAATCGTGGTTCATCTGTAAGTTGTTCTCCTATATTTCCCATCCCTACCACTACCTGTAATTCCTGTTCATTTGCAGTAGTAAAGGTATTTTGCTCATATGTCCTCTCCAAAAAAACCTTTGTAGAAGGTAAAGTCAATTTAGGCTTCTTCTTTTCTATAGTGGTTATCTCTGTTTGATTCTTCACTTGGTGACTTGGAACAGACCCCCAAATCCACCAGTTCTTCTCATATTCATCCGTATTACTGATGGAACTTTAATCTCCTATCCTTTTATTTTTAAAGAGGTAGGGATGGCCATGGGTGCCAATTTCTTCACACTTGTTACAACTAATACTCTGTCAAAAATGGGAATTATAGCCTGTTCTGGGAGAGAAGATTTCTGAATAGGTGTGGTCATAATTTCTTTCCCTTTAGCTGTGCTTGGGTTTTTGGAAACCTCTTGGGAAGTGCTTGGTGCTGCCTCTATTATGAGATGATCATCTACGGGAGGCCTGACCTATTGTTCTATTATATCTATAGTATTTATAGTGACCTCCATTTGATCAATACCCTGTTCTTCTATCAACTCCAATAAGGGGTCTTCCTTGATTGCTTGAGCTGCTCCTGGTAAAATAGGTGCTACAGATTCCACTAAAATTTCTCGAAGCCTTCTCAATTCTGTAGGGTAATCATAGGCTTCATGAATCTATGTGCTGCCCCTATCTTTAGGAGGGAAATCATCCCATACAACCTATAAATCTATCCCTTTTTCCATAGCTTCCAATAATATTTCTTCATAAGCATCCTTTCGATGCTGTATTCGAGCATACTCTCATTTTTCCATCATTTTATTGTATATCCCTTTTGGGTCATAAAACCTCCAAGTTATCTCATCGAAGTCCATAGTATCTAAATCAAACATTCCTTTGAGCAGTGTAGGGTAGCCAAAAAATATATAGTCCCCAAAGCGATAGGGGACATTGAGCCAGGGGACTTTACCATGTTTCTTCACTAGTCTCATCTTGGCTTCCTCGGCCACCTACCTACATAACTCCAGAGCTGCTAGGGATAATGGACAATACATCGGTAACAACTTAGGGGGAATTTTGGCCCCATAGAGCCTGATATAGGTGAACCCTTCTGAGAAAAAGAAATCCCCAATCTCCTTTTCTTTGATAAAAGCCCTTACTCCTGGCCCTAGCCTCTCAGGGAGTACATCGGTTAAAGTCCAATGGATTTCTACCATAAAATGGTCACAGAACCAGCCCATGTGAGTCCGTCCTTCATGTATTCTCCAAAAACTGGTCTGGACGTAGGGGCTGTTAATGACTTCTACTCTTTTTTGGGCTTCTTCTCCTAATTGCCCCGCTATCAAGTGGATAAAAATTGAGTATTGTGAAAAATAGGGCATCTCTTGTCTTTGTTCAAAAATAACCTTTTTCAATTCTACCATTTGCTCATGTATTTGGTTACTCAATTCTAGTTCCCATGCATAAATTGGGGTGTTATGCACCCGATTGCTCTGTGCTACTAAATACAAAACTATTTTACTCACTACACTGAGATCCTGTACCCCTAAGACTATGTTTATCATATCACAAAAATCTTGGACCCATGGCTTAAAAGCAGTCTTCCTAATTGGGAATTGATTAACTATTTTCTCATTTGTATCAAACAAATATTTAAAAACTTCTAATCCTGTGAACATTCGAGATTGATGTTCAATTACCCATTGTACCAAAAAGGTGGTAGACTCTATCAAATTGAAGACTTTCTTGATGTGCTCGAATTTGATGCTGAATACCGATCGGTTCTTATTATCTCAAAATGTTCTAGTCCTTTCATCATATGCCACTACTAACCATACCATTAAATCCGAGGAGAAGTAAACCTTCGGACATATCAACTTCTCGAGGTTACTATTCCATATGTTACTTCTAGGGAAACCCTTGTATTGTAACCTCCGGGCTTTATGAAATAAGTCAACCATTATCCATGGGGTCCTATTATCATTCTCCATCACATGAGCAAAACTCTTGATACATGCATTGTCGATCTCATCATTGTTGTGTTGGAGTAGGTTTCTTATCAGCTCCACACTTTTGAGTGAATTCATACATTGTGCTATTGGGTACAGGTGGTCCAAAAATCTCAGAGTATGGTGACCGATCTATAATGAATTTCACTGCTTCTCTAGTGTCTTCGGGTGCAAAAGCGTCTCCCCAAGATGCCATTGTGCTCACGGTAGTGAGTCTAGTTTTCTAAAAAAAGCTTGAAACTCTTCCTCTCTCTGTACCTCTTGCATATCAATTTCTACTCTTAGATTACCAGGGTGGTAAACTTGATTGATTTTGTGAGCTCAAATATTGGGTGGTGAAATGAGTTCGATATTTCTCACACATTTTGTCATTAATACTGCGTTACCAACTGCTTTTTAAAATTGGCCAAAGGAAATTTGCCAACACATCTTCTTTCGAAGTTGGGCTTTTATGGCGGGTAATATCCTTCATCTTATATGCCCTTGGGTTCTTTGGTTTGTGTACCCACAATCATTTAAAGTTTCGCTATTGGTCTCTGAAGCTTCTTCTTCTCCGACGTGGGATTGTGACGTGTGATAGGGGTGGCCTCCATTTTGAACCTCGTGCCACCTTGGCCCTAAACGATAATTAAATCTAGGGATCGATTACATTTTTAATTGGGCAGCAATCATCCTAGGGATCCCCATAAGATTTGGTTCTTGATGTGAGTGCCTATCATCATCTTAGATATCCTAAGGTTCCTTGAATAACCATGATTTGAGTGCAGCCATTGGATCAACCTTTGTTCTATCACTACCTTGGATATTTTATAACCTGCGGGTTAGATAACCGAAAGAAACATGCTTCAAACCTTCCATTTTGTTTAATATTGATTAATCAAAAAAAGAGGGGTGATTAATAATGTGTTAGGACCCTTGCTAATGTGATTAAAATTTGATTAATTGAATGCTAATTTAGGCTTACCATTAGATTTACCTTTGAAGCGTGCGTCGCCATTGGATTATTTCGAGAGGGAGCGCATCCATTGGATTCATCAGAAGATGTCAGTTGGATTAGCCCCGCTTGTATCTTATCATTTTGACTTTGACTCGATTGCTGCCATCGGATCCTTTTAATCTCAATGGAGTGCTACCATCGGATTTGCTTTGTTTTGGTTGGCTTATCTTCTGATTGGCTCATTTAAGCGCCACCATTTGATTAAGTAAGAACGGAGCGCTACCATTAGATTTAAATCGATGTGCTCAATGGATAAAGTGCATCGGTCAATTTCCTCTAATTTGGCATGTGATTTATCATGTCATTCATTTGTTTATCCTTGGTAACTAGTGATGAACGCGCATCATCGGATCACATGTTCGATCAAGCGCAACCGTCTGATTTCTTTGAGCTTACATCGGGGTGTTTTATTGCGTCGGGTGCATCCATACGATTTTCCTTTGATGAGACGTTGCCGTTAGATCTCCTGCAAGCTGCACACTCGATAGCCGAAAGGGGTGCATTATTATATTTGATTAATCTTGGTTTAAGCCGAAAGGGGGTAATTAGTAACGTATTATACCCTTACTAATGCATGATTAATCTTAGCTTTTACCTTCATGTTTACCCGATAACCTTACCATCCCATCATTTGGGTTTTGACTATGGTGCAACCGTTGGATTTCGATCAATGTCGGCACGGCCATTGATTTTCTTCAACCTACGGGGTTAGTTACCAAGGGGCATATGATTTTAAACTTTGATTAAGCCAAAAGGGGGAATGATTATCCGATGCATTAGACCCTCGCTAATCTCATTTAAAAGTTTTAATTAATCTTGTGGTCTTTTACCTTTTTGATGCACCTTTTATGAGAGCATCGTCATCCGATCAGATCTCGATCAAGCGCTATCATCGGATTTTCCTGATTAGCTCACTATTTAATTAAAGGGGGCACATACCCTTAATGCCTTTGACCACAGTATTTTAAAGAGTGGTTTAATCAAGTTAAGCGTGTCCATTGGATTCTTCTTTGATGAAGCGCTACCCTTAGATCTATTTTAAGGTGCACGATTTTTAACCCAATGGGGTGCATACCCTCATGGTTTTAATTAATACCCCCTTTTTAAACCTTATGTTTTGGATTTTAATATTGTGCTTAAATTTTTTGGGTTTTAAGACCATGGCCCTTGATTAAATCCTTTTAATACCTTAGGACTTTAATGATTTAAAATTTGACTTAGGTCCAAGTATGATTATTGATCTGGAAGACTAAACCTTGTATTTTTAATGGTCGGGTTTTATTAAAAGGGATTGACTTTGGCAACCTTCTTAAGATATAATAATTTTTCAAAGGTGCACATAATAGCAATGTTTAAGGTTAAACTTATGGAAAACCAACTTCTCTAATAAGATGCAAAGAGACTAGCAATGCTTGCTTATTTTGATGAAACCAAAAATTTAAATTTGGGGGTTTCAAAGTTTGAGTCAAATTTGGCTCCAACAAAGCTACTAACAAAACTATCTGTAGTATCCTTCAAAAATCTATCACCAAATCTCATTGTGATTGGCATAATCAAATGTCATTGGCTTTGTGGGCCTATCAAACGAGTATCCATACTCCCACTAGAGAAACACCCTTTTCTTTGGTCTATGGTGCTGAAGCCATTATGCCCCTAGAACTCGAAATACCCTCTTTACACATCTCCATGCAAGACTTCATCGATGATGACACTACTTGCCAAGCCAAATTGGACCAATTAATGCTCTTAGATGAGCATCACATCCATGCTATAGAAAACACACATGTTTATCAAGATTTTTTTCATCGTGCCTACAATAGTAAGGTACACCAATGCAAATTTAAAATCAATGACTTGGTTCTCAAAGAGAACCAACAAATCACTAGTCAACATTACCAACAACAAGACAAATTCACCCCCAACTGGTCAGGTCCTTACATTATCACACACAAATTCAATTTTGGGGTCTATCGATTGACCAACCTCAAAGGTCTCATAAAG
This sequence comes from Wollemia nobilis, assembly GCA_028583015.1. NCBI lineage: Eukaryota > Viridiplantae > Streptophyta > Pinopsida > Araucariales > Araucariaceae > Wollemia > Wollemia nobilis. The sequence goes on from JAQPPZ010016726.1 coordinate 1,405,238, forward strand.
CCCAAACCCATTAACATTATCCATATATGCACATTCAATGCCTAGTGGTCTTAGGTACATATCACCAGTTATTGCACATATTGTCATCATCATGATTGTACATATCACCCCACTAATACACATACGATCCACATTGCAATCAACACACACTTTGCACTTTCTGTTACACAATAGAAACACCTTTGCTTTATATGTTATTTGTATCTGTTATCTTGCAGGTTCACTATCGCTAGTTGCACCACCTTCGTTGGAACATCTTGCATCAGATATACACGATAGGCCTATTCTTAGTTCATCATGTAGGACTTTTTGACACTTCCTCCAGCATCAATCACCTTGATCGATCATGCAGAGCCTCCAGGACTTGTTCATGTTTGTCAGTAATCCTTCTCATAACACTCAGACCATAATGCATCACCACAAACTCATTCACCCAATCGTAGAGATTCCTCTTTTTCTCTAGTTAGATTTCCCTATCTTTCTTTGTAGATACGGGGGACCGCTCCCAATCCCCATACCATCATACAAGGGATCCATCCCCTCCCACATTAGTCAACAAGAGATATCCCTACCTACCAACCACTGTAGCTCCATGACCTTCACTTGGCTACTTTACACCTAACAGGGGGAATTCACCTGCTCGTTCACATTCCTTAGGATTACCTCTACCCCTACTGAGTGGGATATCACCTTATGACTAGTCCCTTCGCCAGCATCTTCCCTGGACCATCCCTTCGTGCACCCACCCATCTTGACCACATTGCTCCTTGCAGCCAACACAAGCCCCACCTATTCTTTGGATGCCTCCATATCCATTTCGTGGTATTCATATTCAGCCTCTACCACCACCACCTCACCAATATTAATCTCCTACTCCATATCCACATCCATTCCTACATCCATGCCCATATCCCAATACCACCATTCCACTGGGTTCTCACTCTCCCCCTACCTCGCTTCCATATTCCCCTCCTATTGATATTCAGGACATCCTCTACTACCTCGAAAACCTCAAATTACATTTGAGCCATTGTCGATGTCATTCAACCACACACTGTTAAGGTATGGCCCACACCTCCTCATTCTTTTCCATGCTTGTCCCCCATATTTGCACACAATATCATCTAGAACTACATTCTATAGTACACTCACCCATAATGATTCCACCTTCCTTGCGCTCATAACTATAGAAATATTACATCTATCCCATGCATGTTCTTTTGAAGCCTCTTCCCCACACTTTCCACCAACTAATGCACATAGGGCTCCTCATGTTACCTAAAATCTATCTCGTCAATCCTCTTTATCCCAAATCAAGGGGTTACAATGAGAACCAATTATGCATTTATCATCGCCAACTAGGTCATGATATTAATAAATATTGTATCTTTGAATACCTCATCAATGATATGGTGGATGACAAATATTCTCCATGATTCAAGCATGTTACCTCCTCTACTAGAGTTATAAGCACTTCACCTCCCACCATAACTCACCCCATGTTATCATGTGCATCATTCACATCCACACCTCACTATTTCTAGTAGCTATCCAGTTACACCAACTATCAAAATCCTAGTCATGTCATCAATCCACCTAGTGATTCATGATCTGAGCATCACCACTCCCCACATCCTTAGTTTAGCACACTATCCCTTTTTCTCCCCTCCTCTCTTCTTCTTTCTTCTTATTATTTTGCATTGTTTTATGGTCACGCTTCGAGCAACTACATACCTATGCTAGATTTCCCTTCTCTTCCTCCCCTCCTCATTATTTTGCATTGTTGTATGGTCACGCTTGGAGCGACTACATACCTATGCTAAAATTTCTCTTCCTCTTCTTTCCTCCTTCTTGTTATTCTACATTGTTGTATGGTCATGCTTCGAGTGGCTACATACCTGTGTTGAATCTCCCCTCTATTTTTCTTCTCTTCTTCTATTCCTCTATCCCTCTTCATCTCCTTTATTCCATTTTTATCTCTCCATAATATTTTATTTTCATTTTGCCTATCACTCCTCCTAAATATCGGCTATCACACACTTTTGTCTTCTTACATTCATCTCTTCTAATTTTTGTACCTCCCCACAGGCTAGAGCAACCAATTATAATATTCATTCTTCTCATCATATTTTCATATATCCATTTCTTTCTAGATGTTTCACAATTTCATCTTGTTGAGTTTCATACATTCTTCTCATGCATATTTTCATGCATGCTATATCCTTTATTCTGCTTGCACTGTATCTACGCATCACTTCCCTTTTTTGCATACATATCCATGCTTGTACATTCTCCTTATAGAAATGTGCTCATGAGGGATTAACACACACACTTGTTAGCATCACCACTTGGATGCCCACTCCTCTTTTTAGGATTATAGACTGTGTAACATTTTGCATGATTTTGACTAATCGCTAGTTGAGCCAATAAAACATCACCTCTAGTTGACAAGTTCTTACGCTCCCCACAACTTTCCTTGGTTGGTTTGATTTCTTTCAAGGACCATTCACATGTCATATTTTAAGAAAATTTTGAGACTAGGGACAACAACACCTTGCGTAGACATTGCCATCTAGAAAATAGTTTTCCCTGCTCATTCTATCATTTACATGATCAAAATATGACCTGGGGATAAACAAAGGGACAAGAATAAACAAAAATAAAAAATGGGTAGAAAAAAAAATCCAATGCCCACCAAAAAACAACAAAAAAGAGCATCACTAAAAAATGAGAGTGAAAATAAAGAGGGGCAAAAAACAAAAAGAAAATACTCCAAGAGCACTACTAATATGCTTGATCTCCTTTGGTCCTTCGGTTCAGCATAACATCACGAGATGATTTCTATCGCCAGCAATAGGCTCTAAGTGTCTTCCTGCCAGTGGCATAGTATTACAAGTGGTGACACATATATCACATTAGCGATCGTCTTTTTAAAATATCACTACGCGCTTATGGATGAGCTAGCTATTTTGGCTAAGTTTACAATGGGTTAGTCCTATCTCCCTCAAAATGGATAAATGAACATCACTCATCAAACACACTGGTCCCTAATAGAATTTGATCCAGTCAGGTTAGTTATGAATTGTGATTGAACCTTGCTCGATTTCTCATGAGGTTTGATTGCTATAACTATGATAGTCAACTTTACTACATGATTCCTATGCCATCCTACATCCTTGAGATAATGGAATGGATCACATTACCACTAGTTCTGCTATGATACAAGTGCTTCCTATGTGCATTTCATCCTACAGATACATGCATTGCATCTATGCTACACAATCCTGCATATTAATCGTATCATTCAATTCCCATGCAGGCTCTACTCTACATTCGATCAAATTCATACATCTACAGTAACATCATTTCCTACAAATATCCACAAACTACTACATTATATTTTACATCACATACATTTACATTCATCAAAATTCTCTATGTCATGCATACACATAATACTACACTATGCATCCATTCATACACAATCATAACACATGAAAATAGAGCCACAAAAATAGAAGCATGTATATATAATGATCAAAATACCCTTAGGCTACAAAATCATGTACACATGATCATACATCTATGGTTGGAATCTCTAGCCACCACCTCACTGTACAACACTGCATAGTCACCTCATCCCTACTATCCACTAGGAATGTTGCCACTCCCATCCTATGCCATCATCGCCACCTCCACTTGGCATGCCTCAACAACTCCAATCAAATTTGGAGCTACCTCCACCAACTATGTCGTTCTTGACACTACCAACCTATTCAAATTTGGGGTAACTCCCACCACATGCGATGCTGCTGGTACTACTATTCTCTGCTTCACCAATATCCCAAAGGAGGCACTCCATTAAGTTTGTCGATAGTATCTTCAATATTATGACCTTGACCTCACTTGTGACCTTGAATAATTTGGAATCGCATGACCATACGAAGTCAAGGAAATCTCACATTGTATCCTCATCGATGCTTCTCTTGAATATCAATTCGACAAGTCTGCATGTGCTCTTTACCAACAATCCGCCTCAACCCTTAGATATTTTGTCTCAACCATGGCCTACTCACTCGTCACCCTAGCTTGATCTACCTCCTCTTGTGCCTACCAATATCTCTCTATCTCCTCACACAACTAGGCTACCTCAGCCTCATGTGCAACTTGTACTATATTTGTATCAATCTGCGCTTGTTTACACACTCTCTTGTAACACTGCAATATCTGCCCTCACTCTCTCCTCTAAGACCATGACAAACTGTATCTAGTAGAACAAATCTCTCACACACTCCACATGTCTCGCATCCTTCATTGCTAACTAAGCCCTCACACAATCTCTCTCTACCACCAACCGCTCCTCTTCCCTTCGTGTTTCCTCTATCAATATCTCCCTATCCAACCCCAAATCGACCTCAGTCTCGATCAAATGCACCTCCAAATACCACACTCTATCCCATAATATTTCCAACTTATCATGAGCATCCATTACATCCTAAATATCAAAGGGTACATTTGGCATTGATGCCTTAAACTCATCTTTCATCATCGCCACTCCATCCATGGGTTGGCTCTCATCACCCTCCTGATGCCCGGGTGACCCAACCTAAGGAGACCCTACTATATCCTTCACCGCTATGCCACCTCCTCCCTTATCCATATGCATGACCTCATCTAATGGTCAGCCTCCATCGCTATCCTGTCGCTTTGACCCCAAAATAGGAACTCCCATCCATCATTTTGATGCTGCCTCTGTCATAAAAGAGGCTTCTATGTCTCCTCTTATTACTCTACATTTGGTATAGATATAGACCCTCTAGGTGCCTGTCCACCTGTTACAGGTAAACCTACTACTGGATGCACCCACCCATATATCATCCCAACTCCAAGTTGCCAACTCTATGTCGCCCACCATATATCATACTCTGAAGTCATACCTACATCATCCACATTCAGGATGACCATCAATATATCTCTTGATACATCCAAAGGAGGTACTACAGGTCATACTCCTAGATCTCCAACCTTCCTCCATATTACGATCGATGGATCTGGTTGACCCCATTGTAAGCTAAACTACTGCATCACCTTACTAAATGGAAAGTACTCTGCCTATCGTAGATATCATCCCACCACCCATCGCCCTCGGTGGAGCTTCTCTAAATGCTCATCGTCCTCATCCCATACGACCCCATTCCTCTAGGATCGTCATACGATGTGCTCAGGTCATAAATTGTATAATGTCCTCCTCCAAAACATACCATTCTCCTCATGCCCCCTCTTTATCTTCTTCTCCATATTCATACACCACTTCAAGGTATAGGGTAAAAATTTCCCCACCAAGGCATGCACCTCATATGGCAATAATGATGATCGCTCCATCGTGATGTGCTCCCATGCCCACACCTGCAACAATGAGATAAGACTCAAACCTAATCACCCTGCTCTCATGACCTTGTACAACTATCTATACACCTATGCCAATAGAGTGGGTGTCCATGCATACACCACCCCATGTTGCACCATGTCGCACAGTATGCCCATTATATTCCACAAAAATATCACCCTTGAAATATTTGGCAAAGCATACATGACTATCATGAGGATCACCATACAATGGTGTTTAGACAACATTTCATTCTCCCAATAATACTCATAATCTACCCCCTTATCATGATCTATATATATCCACCTATCACCAAAGGTGCGCTGCAATACCTCATCCCATGTTCCATCTGATGCCACTCTCATTATCACGCCATATTTTTGTAGCTTATATATCCTGTATATATCTTCTAGTGTGATCGTCATCTCCCTTGTTGGGATATGGAAGGTGTTCCTGTCTGGATTCCATATCTCACATAATGTTGATATGTAGGCCCTATTGCCATGTATACTTTGCAACTTCCACAGGCCCTTAATCCATACCTTACCCATCCATTCCCCATATGCTTCTACCCACTTCTTTTCTAATGTATCTCTCAATGTCCGCACACGATGCCGCGACTCAATCTTCCTCACCTGTATTCATCCCAATACATAAAGTGAATTTCTTATCAGTTTCACATATAAACAAATTCATCATCATTCTTACATTCAAAAATTCATCACATCTACCCATTATGCCTTATACATCACACATTCCAAAAAAAAATTCGGTTCACACCCCGCCATGTGAATTTGGTTCGCACCCTACCATGTGAACCTGGTACTTTTGGACACCCATTAGGCCCTTCCATGGTACAATTTTACTCCACATCCAAAAATAAAATATTTCAAGCATATAAATCACTCAATCAACCCTCATGAGCACACATTTCGAGGTATACATTTACAAAACACACCACCACATCACAAAACATCAAACAAATCAGATTTTTGGATACCTATTTTGGCCTTTCATAAGAAAATTTCAAACAGATTCTAAAATGTACATCTTTCATGCCCTATAACAAAGTCAACCTCACACATCATTCATTTCATGAACTGCATTTACATGACTTGTCAAAACAACACAAAACATCAAACAAATCACATTTTTGGATACCCATTTTGACCTTTCAAGGTGAAATTTCAAACAGATTCCAAAAACAGTACATTGTTCATGCATCAAAAATAAAGTCAACTGTTATACAAACTCCACATGCCATATAGTCAAATGTTTCAATTCCATGGTCAAAACGAAAAACATTCAGCATTTTTGGACACCCATTTGGACATTGTAACACTTTGTGCACACATTTAAACCAAACACATGTATTCACTCATTCATACTCAAACATACATTTTTATACTTTTCAACATTTCATGTAAATCAAAGAGTTAGAATTTCATGCACTTACTGGTGGTGTATCGCTCCTGCCACTTGCCCTAGCATGTCTTCCTACCATCTCTCTGCACCAACAACGCTTCATTTAACAACTTCACTCTCTCCCCTCTCCTCCAATGATCGTACAACACAAATAACCGTTGCATGCACGTAAAGGGGTGTTATAATCCCAAATGACCTAGTTCACACCTTGCATGTGAACCTAGTTTGTACCCCACCATGCGAACCTGGTTCGCATCCTATCATGCAAACCAACCATAAGAACATCATATTCATATTTTTATAACTTTTTTAAATTCGTCTCCCCATTCCATCTCTATTTTCCACATTTTTAAAACTTTTGTCACCATTGTCCTCTATCAATCGACTCATTCTCACATTTCATATGTTTTATTGCTGATTCCTTGCTTTATGGGGTATTCATACACAAATATGCTTTGCATGTAATCAAACAATCAAACATCCAAATCACAAATATCATATATATCTATGATTTTTTTTGCTAAAGAGTATCTCAACGTAAATCAATCACAATCAGACATTTGTTAGATCACAAGAGCCACACACAAAAGCAAACACATATTGATGCTATTCATGATAGTGGCCTTGACCACACTTTGAATATGGCACCTGATATGTATTGATACGTCTTGATTTCATTCTATATATTGGCCTTGACCACATAATAAATGTTACGCCTGATCTATCCTTACCACTCAGCTCAAATGATTTGATAAAAGTCATCATGCACTCATCAATCGACCAAAAGCAAAAATTTGAATAGGTATTTGTTTTATTCGTAATTGGACCATCTTGCATTGGTCGCTAAAAAAAAGCAGTCTTAAGTTTCCCTCACAAGCAACCTGTACAATATTACAAAATATTATACTACATTGGCAAATCACCTGTTTCACCATCATGTTTCATTTGCAATCATCCATATTCATTCACCCACGCATTATTCATCTTTCCAATCACCTCATCACTTTCTTCTATCATATTTTTGTACTAAACTATGTCTTACACAACATAATACAAAAATGGGTAAATGTAGACACCCAAAAGTTGCACATGATCACCCATAGTCACTTGTAGGCTTGCATAGTGTAGCAAAAGAACTAAGCACCAAATAACATAGAGAAATAAAGATTGCCAAAAATTGTTTCTTTTGTATTGATTTTTGATACAATGATTACAAAATGAATTTTTGAATTGCCCAGGTGTGTTTGGGGTAATGTTACAATGCTCTTTCTGTATTAGTAGAATGCTTTCAATAAAGAATTAGGGGGTCTTCTAGATCTTCAACAATGTACAGTGCTCTTCACTCTCTGGCTACAACTTCAAAAGGGTGAGTGGGCTTTGGTATCCAGAACGAAACCACTCTAGCTCCAGCATCTCCTACAAAATACCTGTCACCTGCACACATGAAAACCAACAAAGAGATTAGTAGCACCTGTAAATCACAATGTAAATATGATGCTATAAAACCCTAACCAGATAATCATATAGCATAGGAAACAAAAATAAATAAAAACATAAGCCTTGTTGCATATAACCTTACTGATTTTTTTTGCATCTTAGATCTACATCGGGTCTCAACTCTATGAAACCGTGGATACGCAATGATGGACGGGAAACCGCAGATGTGTGATGGTTAAACCACAGATTTGTGATTCTTACTATGAAACCATGGACCAACGGTTTGGACTGAATGGTAGAATTCCTCAAAATAGTACCTTCAGGCTCAAAATATGGCTTCTCCTCCAGATGCATGCAGGAGTCTAATCCTATTTTTGAATCATGGCAGTATCAATTTTTAGCTCTCTTAATTTGGTGGGGTGACGGTACCTTTATTGGCTCCTTAGAATTTTGGAGGGAATGAGAGGTGGCAAGCCTAGACTACCAAGTGGAAATCCTAGGCTGCCAAATGGAGGGGGACAGGTACATTAAGTCACTCAGTGTGCCTCACTTAACTGGGGTGATGTGGCTGCAAGTGGAGTGATGTATGGGATTTTTTCCCCATGTGAAGGGATAAAGGAAACAAGGATGGATGAGATGTGGCAAGGATGTTGGGTGAGGTGGCTAGGACACATGTTTAGTGGGTAGGTAGGGTATCCTAGGCTAATTTTCTAGATTTAATAAATCTGGAAAATAGGATAATGGTGCAAGATTTATATGCCTAAGTCCAAACTTAGGCATATAACTTTATTATGCAGGATTTGAGGTGGGGTGGCAAATATGGTGTTGTGAGTGACCAAATTTTGGTGTCTACACATAGACACTTGTAGGCTTGCATACACCATCATAGGCCATCATAGGCATGCATAAGCTATTGTATGCCATCTCAAGCCATCATAAGCCATCATAGGTAATCATAGTCATCTATAGGTACAAAACCTATAAAAATACACAAATTACACCCAAAACACCCCCTATTCATGAAAGGACAACCTACAAGCCACTTTAGGCCACCTAAGCCCTTTTCTATACCTAATTAGGGCCCCATGGGACTATTCCCTTTGAAAACCCTAATTATGCTAATTACAATTCTAATTTGCAAGTCACTTTTCACTTAAGTGCACTTTATCACTTAAATATGTTTAATTAGGGTTAAAATCCAAATTAGCCCTAATCCTACCCTCACACATGTGTGCACCCACTTAGTTAAGATATTTATCAAGATACCTAACCTAATCTCCATATAACCTAGGGATTAGCTAATCAAGGTTAACCCTAATCCTATCTCACACATGTGTGCACCTAGGATATTTCCTTCAAGGCACATGAGGGAATGACTCAACACTCCACCTCATAACCCTAACTTCACCATGGTAGGACTTGAATTCAGAGTCTAGGATACCTAACCCCCCTAACCTTGGCCTACTCTATAAATAGAGGGACATTTCCTTCATTATTCTTTCTCACTCTTTTGGCTAACATACCCAAACTCTGCTGAAATTGCCTTAGAATACCTTATGCTATTTTTGCATCTGCCAAACATTAACAAACAACACCTGGATCACTTTTGGATAGAAAGTTACAGTGAAAAATCAACCATAGTCGAGTTCACACCCCGTCATACGAACCACACCTACAAATCTGCAGCTCCCAATCAGATAGGTATACTTTGCTTATGGTTTTTACAACATTTTTATCAATTTTTATCAAGTTTTACTACATTTTTAAGGTTATTTTATCTGTATAAACACGAGGTATGATCCATGACAGCTACCCAAATACACTAACATAATTTTATAGGTTTATAAAGGTCCATACAACACTCCCAAGCATCCAACCGGTGGCATGCATACAAAGAATTCCACCTGCATTGAGGGCATCGAAAAACATCAACAAACTCCTCTATATTCACATTGAAAAAGAAAGAAAAATCTCAAGAGAGACTATGTTGCAACATTATTTTGAAATCAATAATAAAGGACACTTTGTATGTTTCCATTAGTTTTGGGATTGGTGTTCTACTTTCCGCATGTTATAATAACCTACTAAAAAAAAAAACTATCATTTATTTATATTATTTTTTATTTTATAAATCTCATTTATTTGTATTATAAAATTTACAATTTATATTATTTTTTATTAACATGTTTTTATGACATTTTAAAAATTAATATTTATAATTCATATTTGAGCTAGGTAGATCTAAATATTCCACGTAAAACATGAACTTATAGGAAGCATAAAAGAACAAGTTGAAAGACTTTATCTATTTTAGGGATGACGATGTACTCTGTGTTTAATGTTGTTCAGGTTTTCTAGACCCTCCTCCAACAAGCGTCAAAGGTGGTGGAGGAACTCATGCAACACATGGATGTATGCACCAAAGATGCTGACGTGGTGGCTGAAACCACGACCAAATCCGATTAAGCTTCCCCTGTCATCTTTTTATCTTATCTATGAAAACTCAACTCCTCAGTTCTGTTTTTGATCCTTGTTGACGTCTCCCATAGGCTTCCTTTCCCTATTCATTGTTTGGATCCTTCGAGATGATCCTTTGAGCTCCTCCTTATAGTTCCTTTTGGCTGTGTGTCCTAGCTGGACCATCCTATTGGTTTTTTTAAAAGGTTTTTGTGTAAAAGGTTTTGGGGTATTTTCAAAAACCCCTCCTCCAATATATTAAAAAAAAAAATTCAAAGACTATCAATAAAAAAATATTATTTTATACATATATTTTAAATTTTAAAAAATATAAAAACATTTACAACTAGCCAAAGATATGTTTTGAATAGTTTTTTAAAATATTATATATAATTAAAATTGAATGGATGACTTTATAATGGATGTCTTTTGGTTCCTTCAAATATATTATCATTATCAGATTGAATTTTGGTTTATTTGTGTATATTGTCATTATTGAATTCTAAAAAATGATATTTAATTATATCCCATAGAACTTAAGACTTCACTTAATTAAAGTTTTAAAGCTTTCACTCTTAAGCTCATTTAAGTTGTATAATAATCTTCATTGTAAATAAGGCTTTACTAAAAAAAAAAAAAAGTCTTTCATTTCTTTGAATCTATTTCTCATTTGTCCTTTGCACGCTTGAAATTTTAGCCAAAATTTAATGGTTAAAGGATTATATTTGGTTATTTTATAGGTAAGAATTTTATGTTAACAATGACCATAAATATTTAACCATTTTTTTTACATTGATGCTTTTAAATTGACCCATCATTTTCCTACATTATTTTAACCCTTCCAAAGCCACCAAGCTTCAACTTCATTATTTGCCTTAAATCCACTATTGAAATATTAATATGACAAAATCTCATCCCTATTATTTTTAATTATTTATTCTCTTGTTGGTCCTAGAGATTCTTTAGATGCTCCATCAAAATTTAGTTTAACCAACTTCACTTTTGGTGGCTTCCACTTTATATTCTTTGCCTTCCTCTTGTTTCTTCTATACGCAACATCATAATTTTATTTCATAACTTGATTCCATCTATCAAGGATCTTTGTTTCAAGATTAGGGATTTGGGTGAGTTGATAGGGTTAGTTTAGGCTCTTTTATGGCTAAACAAATCTTCCTTTTCATTACCTCTAATTTGATTTCCTTTCATTTCAATATTATTTTGTTCCTTTCCAACTATACAGTCCAAAGTATTGTATCTTAGATTATTTATAACACCTAAATTTTAAAAGTGCTTTGCCCTTGCTTTAATAATTCTTCAATTTTACCATTCATCACCATGTATTTACCAAACATATTAATAATCCATTGCCATTGTTCCCAATATAAAAAAATTCTGACTATTAGCCATACAAACATTGACTTTTGGAATGCTAGGCTATCCCAAATATCTCTCTATATTCTTGTGGTATTCCTATTTTATTGGTACTTTATATTATATCTATTCTTACTATGTATTATTCTAAGCTATTCAACTTCCAAATCAGCTTATTCTTGGCTCTTCTCATAATAATCATTGTTGTTACCTTTTTGTTCAAATACCTCCTACCAACAATGTCTGATATACTTGTAAAATAGATTCATTCCATTTGTATCTTCCTTCCTAATCCTTGTACATAATGTTTGAAATCCTATCACCATATTTGTCTTGAAGTAATTTCATCCATGGTTTGAAAATGGGATATATATTGAGTGGTTTTTTATCACACCAAGTATCCATCCAAACAGAAAATTTTTCTCTAGTTCCCACCACCCATCTTAGACCTTTAATCACTAGATCAATTGATTTTTTAAAACCATTCCATAGTGTAGAACCATATGTGGTAGTGAGAATGCAATAAATATTAATATTGGTTAATTGAGCTTAACATACTTAGAAGAATTCTTGTCCATTGTATTTGACTCTCTTTGTACAATCTATAAATTGCCTTTCCCCTTAGAGCCAATTTTGCATCTTTAAGAACTTTGAAACTAAGACCTCCCCTAGTTTTATCATCACACACCTTGTTCCATTTCACCAAAGGAAATTTCCTTTTATCATGTAATCCTAACCATAAAAATGACCGCATAATATAGATTAAATATTGTTTATTGATTTTAGCATAATATACAAGGACATATAATATGTTAGAATGCCTTGTAAGATTACTTTAATTAGTTGCACTTTTCCTACTAGTAATAATCATCTACCTTTCCATTCAGGTAGTTTATTTTGAACTTTACTTATAATTGAATTCCACAATTCTATCCTCATTCTCCCCTCAAATAAGGGCATCCCTAGATATGTTGTTGAAAACATTACCTCCATTTGAAGTAACCTACATATCCTTAATTTGATTCTATTTGGAGTATTTAAAAAGTAAATTTTGGATATTGTCCTATAACACTTTTTCATATTCCTTTAATAAATTATTCAAATCTTTGATCTCGTTTCTTTTTACCCTCCCAAAAAGGGTTGTATCATCTACAAATTTTCAATGAGTGATGATGTCGATGTTATTATTAGCCTTAAGTCTACTTATTAGCCCATCTTTGTATGCCTTCTTCAAGTTCCTTCCTAATACCTCTTCCATAATAATGAATAGATATAGTGATACAGGATCTCCCTGTCTAAGACTCCTTTTGACTTTAAATAATTCTATTACTAGTCCATTTACCTGAATATAATATTGTAGAGACTCAAACTTTAATCCATATACTCATTTCTTTCCAATCCAATTTTTTTAATACTATAAAAAGAAATGTTATTTAACCCTATCATAGAATTTATTCATATCAAGTTTTAAGATCATTGCTCTCGATTCTAGAAGCTTCTAAAAGCTAGAGCTACTATGATTCCATCTAGAATCTATCTTCCTTTCACAAATCCTCCTTGCTTTTTTGAAATAATTTTGTCTAAAGTGGTCTTAACCAATTTACCATCACTTTGAAGATTATCTTATATATCATATTACATAGGTTTATGGGCCTACAAGAATTAAACAATTCTACATCCATTTTTTTTTAAATGAAAGTAAAATATGTTGCATTTATTTTATAAGGTATGTATTATTTTACCATAAAATGTTCCACCGCTACCCATTTAAAACCTAAATTAAAATTAAATTCTTTATTAACATTATTTCTTTGACTTATTTTATAATTGATTTAAATAAAATTAAAATAAACCATATAAAAAAATTAATAAAAAAATCTTATTAATATTAACATCTATTTTTTATCTTACAAATTTTTAATATATAAAATAAATCATTATTAAACTTTTATTAATACTATTTCTTAAACTTATTTCATAGTTTACTACCTTCACTAATTTTAACTCTTCCCTTCTATGATTATCTTATAGTTCATTGACATGTCAAATAAAATATAAATGTAGGTTGAAGGACAGTGTTAAAATAAAAAGTTCAATCGACTTACAATGACTTATTACACTACTACACATTTTAAACTTAATTTTTTATAATTAAAATAATTTATTAAATATATTATTGAAAATAATGTATAAAAAAATAATTACATTCACACCAAAAAAAACCAATTATCTTTTATTCTTATAACAAAAGAACGACTCTACAGTAAAATATTAGTAAAGATACTTCACTAACACTATGGACAAGAGATTATTTAAGCCTTAATAAATCAACCACCATAATTCTTATAAGAAGAGACTCTCACCCTACATGGTTTGATGAAATCGTTGGATTAATACTACAAAGAACTTTGTCTTTTTCCCTTAAATTGCAGGAGACACAAAAGTCAATCCATTAAAAAAAGACTCTCGCCCTAGATGGTTTGATGAAATCGTTGGATTAATACTACAGAGAACTTTGTCTTATATACGGCTCAAAGCATGGTGGTGTATATAAGTTAAAATTATATTATATATTGTGTATATATGGCTCAAGCATGGTGGTGTATAAGTTAAATTTATATTATATTTAAGGGTGATTGTAGTGTTGGTGTGAGGCAACTAATTGAGGACCGTATGGTGTGGATTCACGTAACTCTAGTTCAAATCACACTCATTTACCATAAGTTCTAGGAGACAATGCAACGGTTTTGGCTTTGGTTTTTTTTCGATAGGTCCAAGGTTCAAACCACGGAGTGGGCGAGTGTGTGGGTGGGTATGTGGTGGTTGTGTATTAAATTCCCTATTGATAAACATAGCTCTCAGCTTTACGAGGGGTCATGGGCAACCCATTGTGTTGGTGGCAGGGGTTTCTCACACTAACCAAATAAAAAAAATATTATATTTCATGTTTGTATATTTTAAAATTTAATGTTATTTTGATGTGTATTTTTAGTATAAGCATTTAATTTAATTTAATTTTTGATTTATTAAATTTTGATATTTAAGTTTATTTATATTAGTATTTATTAATCTTTAATCCTTATAAAAAGTCTTTTAAACTCAACATAGCTATTTGTTTAAGTTTTATATACTTTCAATTAGTTGAAAAGAATTTTGCCTTCGTTATTCCAAAAAATACAGTCTTTGTTAGTTTTCTCAAGGTTTTCTTTGGAAAAACAATCAAAATTAAGTTTGATAAGCTCAAATTTCTAGACATTTTCATTTTCCCATGGATTAAAGTAGATTCTTTGCATTGAATATATTATAACATATAGATCTTGCGCATAATTCAAATCCTATAACCAAGATACTGGTCCATGTTCTTTAACACTCAAGATTTCCCATGCTTATAAGCATTTTGTAAGAGAGACAACAATAAGAATTCAACCCTGGATATGATTAAGAGATTTCTTTTTAATTTTAATTTTTTTTAATTTTCAAGTCACATATTCCAATAAGTAATAAGTGATGACAAAACCAATTATTACATAGAATTCTTAATGCTTTGGCTTTGAAACAATTTAACCCAACATTTCATGGACTCTTCCAATGTCTAAGAAGCAACCCAATAGATTCTCTTTTTTGAAAAATAACTCCCAAGTGGTGGAAGCAAAGGCACAATGAAGATGTAAATGATCTAAAGTTTTTAAATTCTTCTTATACAAGGAACTCATAAAAGGTCCATGATATCCCCTTCTTTGCAGAGTATCACCCGTAATACTTTTGCTTTGAATTGCTAACCAAATGAATATTTAGTATTTAGGGATGCCCTTAGTAACCAAACATTCTTCTAAGTAAAAGCATTAGGAGTAGGGAATTTGAATTTCACAATACCTTTCCAAAATAAATAAAAATAAGACATGACTCAAATATTATAATAGAAAGGAAGGAGTGATAACACACAATGGATGAAGGATGACCTTAAGTACCTACAATAAATGATCAAGATAATAGATTACACTGATGCAATGGATCAGGTGGATGAGGTATTGATTATAAATCACATAACTCTTAATCGACATAATTCTAGGGTAAGGGTGTAGTGAGGTTAACCATCATAAATTCATATCGTGGGCTTATAGGCTAAATACACAAATCCTCATTAAATAATTTATAATGCTTGTTTGTAGACTTGTACACAACTATATCATACAATATTATCCTTCACCAAATAAGTTATGATTACACATTTTGAACACCCCTCCATAATATGAACTAAGAGGTTAATGAGAGAAGAGTCTATGATAACAACTTTCCCCCAATGGAAGTTCTAATGCATTAGTTCACCGTGGCACGATGAGGACTATTGGAATCTCCCTCATAATTTGGAAGCTTGTCTCTTACCTTCTTAAACCCATCTTCAATCTTCCATAATAGTACTAAGCAATTCTTAGTAGGATGGTCTATCTTTTTATAGTATTCACAAGAAGTTTATGAATTAATTGAATACTTCAAATTTTCATTTGGATGCTTAGACTTACCCTCAATAGGTTTGAATTCCTTTGCATGTGTTTACACTTGAGAAGAATGAACACAAATTAACATAACCACTTGAAAGTAAACAAGAATAGAGCATTGAGGGTTAATTGTTTGTACATCTTTAAATATATAGGAACAACATGAGTCATTAATCCAAAATTTTAAAAGGAAGAAAAAATACTAGAAAGGACAATCTTCACACATTCTATATCATCCTTTCTATTTCCTCCTCAAGATGTCGTATATTCTCTTAAATCTATAATCTAAAAATATAGTCCTCAACATTCTCGAAATCAACCATCTTGACAGAGAAAGCTCTAGTTCCAATCAAAAAACTTCCATGGCATTGACCTTTCCAAACTAATCTTGCAATACGGTCCACACCCTAGAGGGATAAATTTCATCTTTAATGTGGAAAACGACCTTGCTTAATCAACATTAGAAATAGACCAAGTGCCTCCTCCATATTATCATTATGAGTTTTTTCATCAAGGGATTTTATTATTTTCCCTTAAATTTGCATAAAATATTCTTACTTCTCAATCGTTTGATCATTTGAGTTGACCAAATACTATAGTTTCACCTATTTAGATGAGTAACATAAGGTAGAGAATCAGGTTTTCCAAACTTATATAAAAGATCTTAAACTAATATCACCAATTTAGAGAGCTTGGAAAATCATGCAATCTAAAAAGGGCTCAAAATACTTTTGTATGTGAAATTTATGGCCTTTGGGTACTTGGCCTAGTTAACTCTCCAAGTATAAAATATAATAAACCCATCAAACCTATAACAACATCAATGAACTAAAATAGTCCATTTGGCGCATAGGGATAGTATGAAGTTGCTACATAATTTCCACCTATCTACCACTATACAATCCACATGAGAAACACACGCCACATGATTTAATATAAATGGTGGATGATTTGTATATAGAAAAATAAATTTTTAGTCTAGTTCAAATCCACAATGGTCATCATGTTATCATCAATTCCATATGAAATTTTAATGCAACATAAGGGGTTCAATGATAGTCAAACTTAGGTCTTCTAGGAAGTAGGCATCTTAAGCTAGCCAAGCTATTCAGACTACCCACAATATACATCAAAAATAAAATGTGCCTTTTATAACATTTGTTGTATATAAAACTTACCTTATGAGGATATCCCTAATTTTAATGCATGATCCTTTCTATCCAAATACTTACAAACAATGCTACTAGCTAACATGTTGTACCATGCATTGGTATCATGAGGAAGACCTTAGATAAAATATAGTTGCCTATAATACCAATATGAAAAATAATTGTAAAATAAGAGGAAAATGTGGGTGATTCAAACTCACAACCTTACATACAAGAACACCATAACTATCACCAATGAGCCATAAAAACAAGTCATCTATGTAGGATGGGTAAGTGCATCACTCCTTGAATTCAACACACCCCCAATAGAAAACAAACAACCCACTCCACTACTAAAAAACAATGACACTAACACATAAGAGAGACATGCAAGCCTAATTGAATTGGAAATACTCAATAATCCTATAAACCATATAACAACTACAAGACCATAGAACCATGATGAAAGGCTATCACTTGGTGCTCCTTGAAGACACTGAAGCTACCTCTCCTATTGCATTCTCATGGAAAAATCAGCCTATCGCATGTGGGATTCAAACCCATACATTTTAGATAGGATGAATCCTCAATATACTTATACTATCATGAAACCACTATCTCTTAATGAGTCATTGATAGTTTGTCTTTGACTGATCCTTATGCTTGTAACCACATCTTCATTCCAAAAATATATTAGAGTTAGATTATATTATATCATTTGGATCATGTATATGTACCACCTTTGGTACATAGTTAGAGTAGAGATTACTTTAGGGGGAAGTTAGCTACTTATTTCAAGCAATGTAATAAATGCACAAGTGTCAATGTGCATGTTGTAATGTGCAAGGTATCCACTTGTACAACTAGGTAGAGTGTTGACCAAGGAATCTCTTTTCCTATATAAAGGGCCTCATAGTGATAGATTAAGGTAGAACATATAGATATCAAGAGCATTGTAGTAGAGAGTAGTTTGTGGTAGAGCTCCTATATGGAGCACAATGTAGTTCTCTAGCTTATATTAATGGAGTGACCTTATCCTCCATACTGTATTGTATTTTTACCACTTTCTATTTATAGTATATTTCATTTATATTGCAGACTCATTTCTTTCATATTATCAGGACATGTGTCATATCTCTCCCACTACATATATCCTCAAAAGCTAATCGTGGTATTAGAGCCATGATGAATCGAGATAGGAATAGGAGGACCTACATCTGTCATAAGAGAAGTTTGGTAGATCAAGGGGAATAGGGAGAGTCACCATTACTACTATTGACCTGCATCTTTGCAAACCAGATCTACCATTGAGTATCATTGCATGCAAAAGATGCCATTAGGATTAATTGATAGGAAAAGCCACAATAGTCAACAAGATTAGAAAAGTGAGGACTGAAATAAATCTCAGTTGCAAAAAACCTGAGATTATATTTGGCTAGAGTATTTCCATAGAGTTGTAGAAAAACTCATGAAGACTAGGACTCAACATTCAAGCCACTAGTTTGATAAATCAACTAGTGAAGATTATTATCTCCAGATTTATAAGTTCTTTCATTCCAGTTTCTAACAACTTGTTGCAGGAAAAATGAGATTCAGGAAAAGGTTGGAAAGCTTCCTACAAGAGACTTAGGAATAATATCTTCTTAGAATCATTCTAGCACCTACAAAAAGGAGAATACTGAAGATAGCAAAGACCTCGTGAAAGGTCCCATTACAAGAGCTGCAATCCTACGAAGTGTGAAAGTGAAGAAAAATGCCACAGTAGCCCTATAGCAGACTCAAGGGAGAAGAAACTCCAGAAGTCGAGTCAAGGAGGAGATATGAGATTTGTGATCTCTGTTCAAGATCAATACATGCAAAATGCAGAAGAAGAATAAACCAAAGAAGCCTAGAAGAAGAATAGGTCAGAGAAACCTTGAAGAAGAAAAGTCTAGAGAAGCCTTGATCCAAAAAAGGCCATAGAAGCCTTAATTATGAAGAAAATTTTAGAGAAGAATTCTTGATTCAAAAGAAGAATTCTTGATTCAGAAGAAAACTCCAAAGAAGAGTTTTTGAAGAAAAATCTAGAAACAAATTCCTGATTTAGAAGATAAAGTTCCCGATTCAAAAAAAGACTCAAAAGAAGAATCCAATAAATAGGATATTGGTGATCTCCATCAAAGCCTGAAAATTGCAAAAGAAATAGAAAGGACCAGTGAAGTCCTATTTTAGAATCTAAAAGTAGCAGAATTAGAGATCTGATAATAAGATCTCATCACCCACACTTACAGAAGTAGAAGGTTGAAGAAAATGTCTCAATTGGAAGACCAAATAAGTTGACAAATAGAAGACCTTGGAGAGGTCTCAATTATAAAAATAAGAAGGCTTGGAGAGCCATACTACAGAGCTCGTAGAAGCATCATTTAAAAGAGTTCCTAGGATAACTCATTGAAGAAATCCACTATCAAGGAGAAAAGCTCCTGATAGTGAAAGACTTGGGACAATTATCGCCATCCAACAACAAGTCCAAGAGAAGAAGAATTTGGCAAGGTGTGCCAAATATGAGAAGAAGAATTTGGTAAGGAGTACCAAATCCAGAAGAAGAATCCAGTGAAGACCTTAAGATATTTAGAATCTTGAGAATAATAAGAAGATCATGTTTGAATTTAGAGGACAAGAAGGTTGAAGAAAGATTCAAATAGAAGAAGCCTACCAAATCCAGGAGACTTGGAGATTGCCTATCACAAAAAGAAAGCACAAGTTCAGAGAAAGGAGTTTTCTGAAACTACAATAGAAGGCAAAATATCACTGGAAGGATCAAGCCACCAAACATAAGGCTCAAGACAGAAAGTTCAAGACCTCAGTTTGGTGAAGCAAGAAGTTGTTCTGGACAACCAATAAGAAGATGCAAATTCATCTACTACAAGGCAACAACTTGGTGAAACAAAAACACCAAGATCTACATCTACTTCAAAATCCATTAAAGGTAAGCAACTAGGGTGCAATCAATTGAACTTAAATTAGGGTTCATTATCAAATTCCATTAAGCACCATATTTGGATTAAAGTTGCAATAATAAGGGCTCATATTATAGTCTTATAGAAAGTGAAAAAGGAAATTCATTTTAAGATATATTTACACATTAATAGGAGTTGGATATTTTTGAAAGAAAGAAAATTATCATCTACCTATTATCTATATAGAAAGCAAGAAGACTACATCCTACAATATTTATTGTAGTGAAAAATTGTAGAAGATTATTAAGTGCATTAGAATTTATTATCATTAAAAGTGCATTATTAGTCCATTATAACACTATACTAGTTGATACTTAACTAGTTACTCTCAAGAAATTAGTTTGTGTTACTAAAATCACAAAACTGGCACAAGAATTTGCAACACTGTGTGGCCAAAGGAAGCCACCATTACAAGCAAAAGGTGAAGAAGGAAGCCACCATTAATATCCTTGAAGGAAGCCTCAAATTGAGACTTGGTGAGTCTCAAGATTCAAGGAGAATATAAGGATTTCATTTAAGTGTAGAGAGCAGAAATACTTACTTTAAGATCAAAATATCATTAGCTTGGATTAACTATTATTAAAATATCCAAGGAAAAATATTAAAAGAGGAAAGAAATATTTCATAAAAAGTTCCTTCATATTGGTGCAAATCCAACTATTACAGAGCACCTCTTTTGTTACTTTTGTTAGCTTTTGATACAACATGCAATGGGAGATAACATTCACAAGATGCAGAATAATAAGAAAGAAAGTAAATCTACGAGATGACTAAAATATGCTATAAATAGAAATGTCAAAAATGAGTACAATAGTAGCTATGGAGGAAATGAACACTCCATGATACAAGCTACTGCTCAATGAATGAGCTCTGAGCTTATAGCTCACACACACTACACTACTGTCTATCCTACACTACTGTAATCCTACACTATTGTGTTATCTCTTCTATATCTATGGCCCTTTATATAGGAAGATAAGTTCCTTGGCCAACACTCTACCTAGTTGTACAAGTGGACACCTTGCACATTACAACTTGCACATTGACACTTGTGCATTTATTACATTGCATGAAGTAACTAGATAACTTCCCCCTAAAGTAATCTAATGTCCTAAGTATGTACCAAGGAAGGTACATTTACATGACCCAAATAATGTAATATAAGCTATTTCTAACACCCCCTGTATTACAATATTTGGGTATTGAAGACTTTAGTCTTCAATGTGGATCTTCCTCTTGAATATGGAATTCTGATTCTTCTTCTCTGATTTCTGTAACCTATTCAAGCAAGTTGTTAGTGTCTTCAAAACCTATCATTCTTGCTGAAAGAGCTTTGATTTCATAGTCATCTGTCGGTTCTCCCAGTTCTTCAATTTCTTCTATCCTCTGAGCTAGATGTCCTTTTTAATTTCCTTTTCGATACTCCAATTGGGGATAATTGGTTGGACGCTGAAATTGTTGTTGATGAGGATTTTGATATTGTCATGGCTGAAATTGGTTCCCATTGTTCATCTGATTTCCTTGATTCTGATTCTTGGGATTGAACCTGCAATAGCTGGTACTGTGGCCTTTTCTCTTGCATATCTGACAATACCTATTGTACCATGGTTTTCATCCTTTTGATGAAGAAGCAATGTTTCCCTGTGGATTATCTTTAGATGCCAATGCAGTGTTAGACATCTCATCTTTAACTATATTTTCCACTTCATATTCCTGTAGAATATTGACTAAGTCATCAAAAGAAGTATCTTTACTTAGAACTTGTAAAGATGTTACCAAATGTTTATAGTTGTCTGGAAGTGCTCTCATGGTTACTTGAGTAAGAAGTTCATCCTTAACTATTTCTCCTAAGGTGAATAATTTCCCTTTGATATCTGCTACTTTCCTTAGGAACAGTTCTATGCTTTCTCCATTGTTCATCTTTAATGAATGAAGTTGACTTTGAAGATGAAGAATAGTTGCCTTATTCTTTCCTTCAAAAAATTTCTCTAGGCTTGTCCATGCATCTGAAGATGATTTTGCTGAACTGATATAGGGTTGTATCTCATCAGTGATAGCAAAGGTTATTATCATTAGAGCCTTTGAATCATTTTCTACAAACTTTAGGATTTCAATATCATCTGTAGTAGGTATTTGAGCTTTCCCTTTGACAATATCCCAAAGTTTTTCATATACCAAAATAGATTTCACTTTATTCTTCTAGGAGAAATAATTAGGACCCTTGAGTAGCTGAGATTCTGCTAGGAAGAATTTATTTGAAGCCATTTAAGTTCCCTAATACCAATTCTTAGGTTTTGTAGAATGCCTTATGACTCCCTAGTATGTTTTGGATAAGATATAAAGTGCTTTTGTAAATTTTAGTTCAATTTTGGTTGATTTTGTAAAGTTTTGTAAATACCAAAATCAACTTCTATTATCCTTATTGCTCCTATTGAACTAAGCACTTTTCCCAAATTTAAAGAGGTTTTAATGTTGGACTTCTTTTGTCTCGATTTGAGAAGATTTGAGACAAGTAAATATTATAAATTTCCAACCTTTAAAATGTTTTTAATAAACCTCTTATAATGGCCCTTTGAAATTTGATTTTAATTTTTCTAATTTCCAATAAATCAATTTGATGTAGTAGACCTTATGACTCCCAAATTTGGAAAATTAGAAAAGATAACAATATTTGCAAAATATTAAATAGTTAAACCTAAGTAGAATTCCTTATATCTCCAAGGTTGTTTTGCAAATATTATTTTGATCTAGGTAAGTTATCTCCTATATAATTTGCTTTCATAATCTTAAGATTTATCCTTTATTTAAAACCTTATTTCTCCAATGTTAGAAAGCAAAATTAAATGAGATAATTAAACTTACCTTGGCCCTTTATCTTCACACTTGTATAACACTGATTTTGGTTGAGTGTAAGATGTAGCTTCTAGTGCTTGAGATGGTGAGAGCAATTCGGACAAGTGTGGATCCTTTGAGAGATGATTGGTTGAGTGTTTCTTCGATGCTAGAGAGAAGTTCACTACATATTTGACCTCCCTTTCATGGAGCTTTAAATGCTCCTTCTTTCCTCTCTTACATGTTGTGCTCGAGAATAGTTTGACTATATTTTCCTCTCCAAAAACCTTGACTACAAAAATGTTATTCCACTTTTACTCTGTTCGCTTCAGGTTTGCATGGTTTTAATGGAGATAAAGGCTGCCAAGTGTCACTTACATTACTCATGGGTGCTCCAACCTATGTAACATTTGCATATTTTATGTAACATCCCTACCAACCTTTAGTAACGCTTCTGCCAGCTCTTGTAGTGCTTCAAACTTGAGTAGGTGCTTGTAACCTTCCTTGCAAGGTTTCTTGGATGTTGAACATTGTTGAGAGATTGTGCCAAGTGGCACTCAAGGTTTTTGCATGGTGTCTATCATTGTAATACCTCCAAGGAGAATGTAACTCCTTCTTTATGCCTCTACCTTTGCTTGCTATGTTCCTTGAAGTGCAAGCAAATTATTTTCTCTTGTAGTCAATCCTTGAGGTGGTATTGGAGCTCTGAATGGCATGGTAGATGCTGCCTTTGGTGGATTTTCTTCACCAAGTTATAGACCTTTGCTTTTAGCACCTTTTCTCCTCACTTTTTGTTCTCTTTGACGTGCATATTGCAATGTTGTTCATGCACCTTTGGATGAGGTAATAGTGATGCCTTTGCTTGTAGTATGGCTCCTTCTTCTTCTATGTAACTATAGAATATTGATCTTCTATTGTGTGCTTGTGTTGTGCAGGTTCTTCCATCCAAGATACATGAGGAATGAGCCCTTTTTGATGGCTCCTTGGGCCATGGATATGGAGTGCTTTTCATACATCCTTCTTGGCTGGATTCCCTGTGACCTTTGTGCCTTTAATGGCACCTTCTATATACTCCCTTTCTATGGACAATGTAGTGCAATACCTTGTGAATAATACACTTTATTTTGCACCCTTTTTGCACTCCCTTTTTTAGATTTTGTAGCATATTTTTGAATGCACAAATGAGGGTTTTGAGGATGTCCTTTTGAGTAGACTCCTTACCCTCTTTGCTTGGATATTTGATGGTGAATCCAAGCTTTGTAAACACTATAAAATAGAAGCTTTATTTCAGTTGCACTAACCCCTAAGTGCTTTGGATTTGAGACTCACCAAGTCTCAATATTTGAAGCTTCTTTTTGGTTAGCTTTTCTTTGCTTGTACTAACCAATTTTGGTGGCTTCTATTGGCCACTAAGAGTTGTAGGTTTTTGTGCTTTAAGAGTGTCTTTAGACACTTGATGCAAACTAGATTTTGTAGCCTTTTTTCAATGCACAAAACTAATTTCTTTTGAGAGTAATAATAGTGCAAATGAATCTAACAAATTCTACTTTTTAATGCACTAACAAATTACACCTTATCACTCCAATCTACTCTCAAGAAAATGCACTTAATCAATTCACTACAACTAATCAAGAATAATTTGAAATGAACCTTCAAATATTCTGCAAATTCACTACAATTAGTATTGTAGGATTCAATCTTCTTTTCGCTTTCCAAAGTAGATAATAGGTAGTTGATAGATAATTAATATTTGGAATCTAATCAACTCCTAGTGTGCAAATGAACCTCTAAAAGGAACCTTTTTATTTTGCACTTCTGAAGACTGTAATTTAGGTTGCAACTTTAATCTAGATTAAGGTGCTTTAACAAATCTAAAAAGTAATCCAATTAATGAATCTACTTGCACCAATAGTTGCTTACCTTTTTATAAAATCTTTTGTAGCTTCTTTGCCACTTCTGTAGAGGATGTAGATCTTGGTGTCTTAGATCACCAAGTTGCTACCTTGAGTAAGATATTGTAGCTCTTTGTAGACTATTTTGAACAACTCCTTCACCAAACTATAGTCTCAAACTTTCTTTCACGAACCTAATATTTGGTGACTTTGTTCTCCTCTTGTGGTCTCCTCCTTCTACTATAGATTTGGAGAAGTATGTGTCTCTGAAGTGATGTCCTCTTGCTATGGGAGGTAATCTTCAATATTTTGGTTCTAGCCAGCTTCTTCTATCTTCAAGTCTTCTTGTCAAATTCTAACTTCAAGCAGGATCTTCTTCTCAAGATTTTGAATGTCTTGAGGTCTTCACTAGATTCTTATTCCACTCAGATTTGGCACTCCTTGCCAAATTCTCCTCCTCTTGGGCTTGTTGTTAGATGGTGACAATTGTCCCAAGTCCTTCACTATCAAGGGCTTCTCCTTGGTAGTGGATTTCTCTAGTGAGTTCTTCTTTGATGATTTCTTTAGCAAGGCTCTCCTAGCCTTTTACTGGATGCTCATCGAGACCTCACCAAGGTCTTTGATCTTGCAGCTTCTTCTGGTCTTCCTTGAGACCTTATCTTCAACCTTCTACTTCTGGAAGTGTTGGTGGTGAGATCTTCTCTTAGATCTCTGATTTTGCTACTTCTAGATTCGAGCAAGACTCTCCTAGTCCTTCTTCTTCTTCCTTGTCTAGAAGTTCTTCAATGAGATCTCCTCCTGATATCTTTTGCTTTAGGTGTTGGATTGATTCTGAAGAGGTTACTCTTCCTAACTTTCTTGTAGGAAGCTTTCTCGACTTACTAGATCTCCTTTACCTACAACAAAAATATTAGTACTAAAATCTGCTTTTGAATTAAGTACTCTCTTCTGGAGTCTTCTTCAAGATAAAGGTATATGTGGCATATTTCAGTATCAAGGCTTCTATGGCATTTTCTTCAATATTAAGGCTTATATGGCCTAGGCTTATATGGCATTTTCTTTAAGATCAAGGCTTCTATGGCATTTTCTAGGCTTCTATGGCCTTTTCTTCTAGATCAAGGCTTCTATGGCCTTTTATTCTGAATCAGGGCTTCTATGGCCTTTTTATTTTTGTGAAGTTCTTCAATCTAGCAATGGAGATCTCTTGTCTCCTGACTTCACCATGATTCTTTTCCAGAAGTTTCTTCTAAAGTATTCTCCTTTCTACAACAACTAATATCTGCACTATGAAGGCACTCCGACCTTTGGGTAACGAAGTTGAGGTCTCCTAGATTTCTATTGTAGGAGGTGTCCCAATCATCTGAGAATTAATTCCTTACAATAAAAGAAACTTTAGGTAAATATTTCCAGATCTCTTAGATGAGCTTCACTAGTTGTTTCATCAAACTAGTGGATCAAATGTTGAGTCCTAGTCTTCACGAGTTTTTTTGCAACTCTGTGGAAAGACTCTAGCCATATGCAATCTCAGTATTCTTGAAACTGAGATTTCATTCAGTCCTCACTTGTGGCTCTCCCTAATTCTATCACCTAGACTCTTCTGAGAAATTTTGATAGTGATTGGTCCAATGGCGCATCAGGTTGACAAAAAACTTAGGGTCAATGATAATGGTGATTTTCCTATTGATCTACCATAGCTTGATCTACCGTAGCTCTGATACCACTGTTAGCTTTTGATACAACATGTAATGGGAGATAACATTCACAAGATGCAGAATAATAAGAAAGAAAGTAAATCTACGAGATGACTAAAATATGCTATAAATAGAAATGTCAAAAATGAGTACAATAGTAGCTATGGAGGAAATGAACACTCCATGATACAAGCTACTACTCAATGAATGAGCTCTGAGCTTATAGCTCACACACACTACACTACTGTCTATCCTACACTACTATTGTATATCTCTTCTATATCTATGGCCCTTTATATAGGAAGATAAGTTCCTTGGCCAACACTCTACCTAGTTGTACAAGTGGACACCTTGCACATTTACAACTTGCACATTGACACTTGTGCATTTATTACATTGCATGAAGTAACTAGATAAATCCCCCCTAAAGTAATCTAATGTCCTAAGTATGTACCAAGGAAGGTACATTTACATGACCCAAATAATGTAATATAAGCTATTTCTAACACCTTTGAAAAGAAAAAAACTATCATATTTACAAGGAGCAGCGCAGTCGTCATATTTTATAGGTTGAAGGGTAGAATCCAAACAAGAGGAAGGATCCACCGAAGATCTCACATGTCTAAGGATCAAGGTGTTTAAAAACACCATTTCTCCATGTCCAATCCAATCCTTAGAAGAGATCATATCACCTGTAGCATTGGAGTCATAAAAAGAAGCCATTACCATCCAAGCCTATATTTAGGCATACAAAGGAAGACTATCTACATAAGAAGAAATGCCATAAAATCCAAGCAAAAGGCTGGTAATCAGATATTATAAAATATGTACAAAAAAAACATTACATGCGTGAAAAATACAAAGGAAGAAGTGCAATACCCAAGGTTTCTACTTGGAGAGAATGACCGCCATTAAAAAATACAAGAAGATGCCATAAGAATGCCACTTAAGAGCTCCATAGAACCAAGGAGTAATGCAGTTGGTGCCATCCATTATCCTCATCAAGATAACACACAAATAGAAGAGAGAATGCTTGCATTTCAAGAAACATAGCAAGCTAATGCATATTTTAAAGATATAGGTAAATATAGGGCATCAATGCCCATTGTTGGAGCATTAGAAGAAAGGTCTACATGCACAACCATGAGTGCCACTTGGAACAAGATCTCTAAGCATCCAACATTCATGAATAATCCAATGCTCACCCAAGAGGAGTTACACTACCACCAACCTCATCATTGCATACATTGGAATATCAATGCCTACTAAGTAATTTTCAAGTGATACTTATCCGAAAGTCATAAGGAAGCATTCCTATTTAAGGCATTCATATTGAAGAAGGAAAGCATCAGAGTTCAAAGAGAAGACCAACATTGAATGGTGTGAAGAGAAAGAGGTCAATTCAATCCTGTGCACCATTCGAAGGAGAATGAAAATATTAAAGAAGCTATCATAATATCATCCAAGACATCACCTCATTCAAGTAGAAATCCAACATCCAATTCATCCAAGGAAGATGTCATAACAATGTGCAAATTGTAGAAGATTAGACCAAGAATACCAGTATTGATTATAAAGAAGAAGTACTATGTAAAGGAGATTACAACACCAATCATAGAGGGCATTGACTGCCATTTTAAGGAGTCTAAATATGCCACCTCACAGCATCAAGGCAAATGAATACGAAGGAAAATCATAAACTATTTATTGATTGCTATAAGACTAAGGTTATATTGGAGTTATAAGGGCACATCATATACACTTTTGCAATTCATTCACTTAGCATTAGTAAAATATTATGCAAGAATATTCTAAAACATTTATATTTGAAAATAATAAAGAAGGAATAAGGATGTATCCAAAACAATTGAACACAACAAGATATGAAACAAAAAAGAAAACTTGCAAAATTGATCTTTTTATATTAATACAAGGGAGCCTAAACCTCTTGATTTTACAATGCTTTTTGAATTACCCCAAATATGTTGGGGGTAATGTTACAATGCTTTGTCTCTCTTCTAGATACAATGATTTGATAAGAAACAAGGGGGGTATTCCAAGTTCTCTAGTAGATTATTGTCTGTTCTTCTCTCCTCAACTACAGATCCAAAGGGGTGAGTGGGCTTCTGATATCCAGCAAAGGGACCACTCTAGCTTCAATAGCTTTCCAAGTATCTATTTCCTGCACACATGAGAAAGAACAAGGGCATTTAGTAGCATCCATATGTAAGATTGAAAAACCATGCAATAAAAACCTTGAACTAATGTTGTAGAAAATACTTAAAATCTAACTAGATGCCTTGCTAAAATAAAACTTACTGATTAGATCTATCATGTTTTTTTGGTTATAGGCAATCACAAATGCTTGGTTTTGGTTGGTCAACCACAGACGAGTGATGAGGAAACCATGTGAGGGTGGTTTTTACTGTGTAACCGTAGATGGGAAATTTTAGATGAATGACTGAAGACTCTAAAAATAGACTCTGGGAGCTTCAGATATTTGGTTTCCTCGAGATACGTGTAAAATCTTGGTGCTATTTTGATAGCCTAATGGTGTATGTTCTCAATCTATCTTGGTTGGTGGGGTGAAGGTGCCTTTATAGGCCCCTTAGAGTTTTGGAGGTAAAAGGGAGGTGGCAAGCCAGGATTGCCAAGTGGTAATTTAGGGCTGCCAAATGAAGGGGGTAGTTAGAGTGAGTCACCCAAGGTATCTCACTTAACTAGGGTGATGTGGCTACAAGTGGAGTGAGGTGTAAGGGATGTCCTATGTGAAGGTATAAAGGGGACATGGGTGTGTGAGATGTGGCAAGGTAGGGTAGTGATGTGGTTAGGACACATGTCTAATGGTTAGGCAGGGTATCCTAGGTTGATTTTCTAGATTTAATAAATCTGGAAAATAGATTAATATGTAGGGTTTTATACACCTAAGTTTAGACTTAGGTATATAATTTTATTATGTAGGATTTGTAATGTGGGGTGCCAAATGTGATTTTGTGAATGCCTAAGTTTTGGTGTCTACAAAGAAATTTCAACTTGAAAATTAAAATCATATTATTGCAAACATTATATTTTTTTTAATATTCCACATTAGGGAGTTATAAGGAATACTACATCAAAGTAGGAAATTGGAATTTAGAAACATTGAAAACTATAAAGGAGGTCTATTAAGGAAATCAAGAGTTGGAAATAAATTGGCATGCTTGTCTCAAACTATATTAAAGGGACAAAAGAAATCCAACCAATAGAACCTCATCTAATTAAAAGTGCTTAAGTTCAATAAGAGTAATAAGGTGTAATTGAAGTTGATTTTTACCACTTACAAAACATTACAAAATCAACTCAAAATTGAACTACTATTATCAATAAGCACTTTATCTATTATATAGCATATCCAAAAGCACTAGGGAGTCATAAGGCATTCTATAAAACTTGATAATTATAGCACTCATCGAAGATTATAAAGCATTTAATCCATTTTGGAATCATAAGGTATCTACAAAATCTACAAGGTTTTTACTAATTCACTTAACTAGGGAGATATAAGGAATTCTATGGAAACCTAAGATCTAAAAATGTTCTATCAAATTCATTCCTACAGTCCTAAGGAATAACAAGCAACACTATCCTAAATCTATCAAGGAATATGGATGAAATAATAAGAAATACCTTTATCAATAAAGGACTGTTTCATGAAATAGAATTATATTACCAAAAATTGATAGATACCCTTGAAAGATATGAGAATATATCAAATAGTGAAAAAGAGAGATTCTCCTTATTTATTAAGGAGGAAAAAGAGGGAAAATTTGAAGCATTAATTGGTTATCTTCATGAAAATATTTTCAAGGCATGGTGGAATTCACAAAAGATAGTTATATTTACATTAAAGCTAATGTTTGATGATTTATCTATCATTAATAGTATCTCAACACATGAAGCAAGCTAGAAATACAAATCAATTTAATTTTGATGATAGACTAACTCCTCATGAAGCAAAAATTCTACTAGCATCAATGCAAAATCGTAGAAGGAGAAAAAGGAAGAAAATACATGCTAAAATAAATTATAATGGAGAGAACATGAATACCAAAGAAATCACAAAGACTAAACCAGACAAGAATCTCCAAAATACTAAAGAACCCTCAGCTACAACTCTCTTTGCATCATATGAAGATACTGACTACTTGCTTAATCATATTACAATAAGCAAAGAAGGAGAATACAAGTTCAAGTTTTGACTCAAAATAGAAGAAGAAGAAGAAGAAAAAATTCAAGGAGGATTACAATACAAAAGTCCATTGATGAAAGAACCTGAGCAAACCAAAGAGCATCCACAAGATGAAGAAGAAGATCCATATTGAAGATTACAATCTTCAATACCCAAATAATGTAATATAGGGGGCTGTTAGAGTTAGATTATATTACATCATTTGGGTCATGTAAATGTACCACATTTGGTACATAGTTAGAGTAGAGATTACTTTAGGTGGAAGTTAGTTACTTTCTTCAAGCAATGTAATAAATACAAAAGTGTCAATGTGCATGTTGTAATGTGCAAGGTGTCCACTTGTACAACTAGGTAGAGTTTTGGCCAAGGAATCTCTTATCCTATATAAAGGGCCTCATCATGATATATTAAGGTAGAGCATATAGATATCAACAACATTTTAGTAGAGATAGTTTGTGGTAGATCTCCTATATGGAGCACAATGTAGTTCTCTAGCTTAATTTAATGGAGTGACCTTATCCTCCATACTAATTTGTATTTTTACCATTTTTTTTATAGTTTATTTCATTCATATTGCATAATAACTTCTTTTATATTATCAGGACCCATGTCAGATCTCTCCCACTGCATATATCCTCAAAATATAACAAAATCAAGGACAAAAAATATTAAGGAGGAATTTAAAAATTAAAAATTCCCTCCATTTTCTCTACAAAAAATATTTTATCAATAGTGGAATAAATAATTTCTTTCTTTCCCCTTATTCTAAAAATATTAAGTTTCACAGTAGTTTTTAGATACAAATTAAATCAAACATTACCCAATATTGCTTGAAAACATATATATGTAAAGCAAATAACATATAATATATGGGGGTGTTTGTGGACACCAAATAATCTTACTATAATATGATATAATTACACTCTAGTTGATAATGAAATTGTTGGTATGATGGGGTTTTTATACCCAAATACAAGTTACCTTTAGGTCAAGGTTGTGAGACCAACCTTCAAAAATAAACTAGTAAACAAATTACAAAGTAACTTTTTCAAGATTTACATTGCACCAAAGGGATAATATGAATAATACAAATACAAAAGTTAGTCATGGTTTCAAGAGAATCTTAACCACTATATATTCCAATGTCTCCCCTTAAGTTGAATGGGGGACATGGAGAGAGACCCTTACTTGTCATCCCCTCTTAAGGGAGACTCTCCTACCCCAAGTAGCTCTTGTGTATATGCAAAAGTGATATTAGACATGATCTTTATTAGAATGTCCATTGCTTTCATTAATCAAGACACAAAAACTAGATCAAGCATCCCATGTACAAGAAGCCATATCAAAAAATGCATTAAAATATTGATGTGCTTCATTTATTTATGGAAACACTAGATTGTAGATAATTTAGATGGTGCTCTAATTATCACATCAATGAGTGACTGGAAAACTCAAACAATTGCGAGTATCCTCTAAAATCATGAGCACCAAACTAAGAATCTTGGTCGTCTAATTGTCAACATAATATTCAACCTCCATGGAAGGTTGAGATATAGTGGATTGGCATCTAGAACACCAAGAGGTAGGACCAAATTTGAAATAGAACAAAAATACTATGGTGGAATTTTGTTCATCTAAATCACTAGTCCAATCAACATTTGAAAATCCTATCAAAGTTGAAGGGATGCCAATAGAGTAATGACTACTCATTTTATAGATCTATCATATGTATCTGAGAATTCTCTTAACTACTATCTAGTGACTTTCCTAAGGTGCTTACATATACTTGGAACAATAACTAATAATAAAAGCTATATTAGGTCTAATGTGAGTAAGATAGATAATTCCACTCATAAAAGACCAATACAACATAACATCCACCAAGAAAGTGGTATACTCATCCATAATCTATAGGCTTGATGAGAAACAATGGTGAAATTGTTCTATTGATCAACAATGCATTACATAGTTTTATAGTTCTTGAAAGAACTAAAAATAGACACGGTGGTTGAGAGAAATCCTCTCAAACTTATTACAACAAACTAACTTAAAGATAGCTCTTATCCTAACAACATGCTAATCTTGGACTATGGTCAAACATTGACCAACCAAGCCAAAACCTCAACGTATGCTAATCAAATTAACTAGAAATATGTAAATCAAAACATTAAACTAAAACTAAATACTAGGACTTAATACTTAGGACTAAGGAGGCAATGTTGAAAATATTCCAACATTCTCCCCCTTGATGCTAAAGACACTCATGCAAGAGTTCTTTAAGCATCACAAGAGTTGGAAGAAAATATTTCTCTTACGTTTCCTCCAATCTTGAATCAAGAAATCAGAATTTACAAAATACTTATGGTGGCACTCCTTCCACTCTTCATGTGGAATTTCCTGCAAATGCTTGAGTGCCTTCTTTTGTTGATTAGCTCCCCCTTCAACAAAAGTATCTCCTCTTGTGGTTTTCAGCAACCACTCTCTTACATCTTTATCATTATGGTCTTTAAACCATGCTCTCACATTTTGATCTTCTTTTACATCTTCAACACTAAACAATACTCCACATGAGTATTTACAATTAATCATCTCACATAGATGATTATACCATACAACTCTTTCACATATTTCCACACAAAATATCACAACAAATATGGCCATATAATGACCAACTACATATGCAACATAAAGTTGCTCCTCACACAAATATTCTCTCACAACAATGACTTTACAAGAATCCTTCTCCCAAGGAATTTTGAACACATCATTTTGATCCATGTGACCCAAGTTCTCCATCACTGTCTTCTCTCCAAGAAGACTCTTCATCAAAGTTGTCTCAATGAGACAATCACCTCTCAATAATGCCTTTGGAAGACATTCTCCTTTCTTTTCATTCCTGCTCACAAAAAACAAATCATTAATCATAAAAACATTACCTTTAGTATGAGTAGATTTGGTGCTTCCCATAAAGCTATTTTGTAGCAGTTCTCCTTCATTGTATGGTGCTTCAAGATCAACCATCAACTCTTCACTAATAGTTCTCCTCCTTTGTTCAATCCATGTTGGTGTGTTGAAACACCATTCATTCAAGCAATCATACATAGTTGCCTTTTCAAGACAACTCTCTTTCTGCAATGTAGTCACTCCAAGCGAGTGATCTTCATCCATGAGTGATGTTTCCTTTTCCATTACAACAAGAAAATCAGCAATCTCATTTTCATTTTCTGTTTCTATCCCATTTTCTTTCTCACTTTCCATCTCCCAAATGAGGGAGTCTTGTGGGGTCTTTTCTTCACCCAACACATCCTTCACCCTTGATGAGTGATCTTCTAACAAGAAGCTTATAGCTTCCATTTCCTCTTCATCAAAATTTTCTTGTGGATCATCATCCCACATTACTTTATTTGCTCTTTCAAGAGAGCACACATCCATTCCAAGTGAATGGTCTTCAACAAAAATAAGCCAATAGTCTTCCATGAACATTGCTTTTCCATCATCATATTCTTTATTCTCCTCCATGAGAATTGTAGATGCATTCTCCATGAAGTATTCTTCAACAAATAGCTGATTTGGTGTCTTCTCCATAAGACACTCTTCTTCATATGTCTCCTTCATGAGACATTCTTCATCATACATCTCACCTTGGTGATCTTCAAGCAAGGAACACTCCAATGTGAGTGTTTCTCTTCCTTCATCTTCAAATTCTTCTTCCTTCCACACAAGGCCTTGAGAAAGCCATGAGTCCATCCTCTTTGCTATCAATGTGAATGCTTTCCAAGCATGCCATTCCTGCAAAAAAATTATTAGTACAATTTTTCTTTTCATATTTTTCTCCTCCTAAAAGAAATAATTGACTATTACAATTTTCCATGCCATTACAAGACATGTCTTCAACTATGGGTGTCTCACAATGACTCTCTCCAATGAGAGTTGTACAAGGCTCCTCCTTCTCATCCTCTTCTCCATGAAGGGATTCATCTTCTATCTCTTCTCTTCATTTCATCATCACTCTCTTCTTAAAACATGTCTTCCTCTTCAAGGAAGAATTCACCATCATAAGAATGTATGTATTCAAAAATACATACCTTCATATGAGTCTTCACAAGACTCTTCAAAAGCTCCTTCAAAAGGATCTAATTCAGAAACTTCTTCAAGGAAGCAAGGCTCCTCCTTGCTTAAACAATATTCATGATTGTCACACATGGCTTTATGGGTATCCTCATCAAACCCATAAGCATCCTTCAACACTTGCCATGCCATTGTAGCTGATCTACAATTGGCTATGAGAGGAAAAACATTATTTTCCATTCCTCTCCTCAAATCCATAAGAGCTAAGCAATTTGCATATTGTTGCTCCTTCTTCTCTTTTCTCTCCTCGCCTTGTAGCTTGCTCCAAGTGGGTTCCTCATAGCCTTCTTGAACTATATCCCATAAGTCTTGAGCCTTCAAGAAGGTCTTCATCATTATGCTCCAAATAGCATAATTATCTCCATCAAATTTTGGTACAACCAAGTCTCGCATACATGGCTTCCTTTTATTTACCAAAGTCTCAAGCACCCAATTTATCATAAATCGGCCAATACTGATTGAAACAAACTAAAATTTTTCCTGTAGACTTCTGATATACTTATCTGAAAATCCACTAAATTTCAGATCCAAATTCACACAAATGAGAAATATGTGATCAATTTACTTTTGCCCTTTCTATCACAATTTCGGATCTAGGATTGTTGAAGGAAAAATAAATATTCACATACATTAATCAATACAGATCCAAATGACCTGAAATTTTGTCTGAATTATGATTTTATCTAAATAATATTTCTCCCAAAATTTGAGAAGCAAATACCCTGTATTCCACCTTATACAACCATTTTATTGAAAAACTCAAAATGCTAATAAAATCCATAAATTAGCTCCAAATCACCTAAAATTTTGACAGCATCCTCTTGATACAATTATCTAACAACCCTCAAAATTTCATAATAAAATACCTCAGGATGCATGAGATATTAATGATTTACTCGAGCTCTTCCTTGCAAATCTGTTGAGTGCTGGCCACTTGAGTTTCTCTGACAAAGTGCGTGCTTCAGATCTCTTCACGCCACTCTCCATAGGTTTTGATCCATCTGAGCAAACCTGCTCTGATACCAAATGAGAAACAATGGTGAAATTGTTCTATTGATCAACAATGCATTACATAGTTTTATAGTTCTTGAAAGAACTAAAAATAGACACGGTGGTTGAGAGAAATCCTCTCAAACTTATTACAACAAACTAACTTAAAGATAGCTCTTATCCTAACAACATTCTAATCTTGGACTATGGTCAAACATTGACCAACCAAGCCAAAACCTCAACGTATGCTAATCAAATTAACTAGAAATATGTAAATCAAAACATTAAACTAAAACTAAATACTAGGACTTAATACTTAGGACTAAGGAGGCAATGTTGAAAATATTCCAACACTTGAAGCAAAAGGAGTTTGATAAAACTTGCAATCTTCCATCCTAAAATTCTAAATAAGATCTAAAGCATACTTGGGATGTGAAATATTGATGTCAAAGTCTATCTGTTCAATTTGAATCCCTTAAAAGTAATGCATAATACCTAAGTATATCATCTTTAAAATGGAATGAAGTTGTGACTTCATATCCTATATCAAAATGGACTAACTAACAATGATCAATAGGTAAAATAATCACTAAAATTTTCCCATCCCGATGTTTGATGTAAGCATCGTGTTTAGTCTCACATCACCATAACCCAAAACTAAGAAAATAAGAATGAATATTTTCATACCATGCATAAGGATCCTACTTAAGTTTGTACAAGGACCTAGTCAGACAATAAACTAAAGCTCACAAATAGGTAGTTGCTATATATATATCTCGTCCTGAAGCTTTCCTTGTAGGAATATACTCTTCATGTCCATTTGGTATACCTTACATCCATATGAGATAGTATAGAGAGAATCATCCTGACTAAGTCCATTCTAGACACTGCTGCAAATGTATTGGAATAGTCCACTCCATGTTGTTGAGAGAATACCTTAGAAATAAGGTGTATCTTGTCCTTATCCACCTATCCATGTGAATTATATTTAGTCTAGTAGACCCATTTGTAGCCAACAACATCCTTCCCTTTTATAAGAGGAACCAATTTCCAAGTTTTGTTCCTCATAAAAAGCTTATATTATACCATAATAACATCTTCATACTAAGGCTGACCCTTAGTCTAAGAATATAAGAGAAGATCCTAGGAATGTGAAACCTTTAAGAGCAATGCTTAAGAAGAGAGTATTTTGATGTTGCTCTAGAGATAAAATAAGCTAATCAGCCTTTAGAAGTGTCTTAACCCACTTGGGTGTTAGACAAACTAAGGAAGAATCATGTACATTATGTGGTAACACAACATCATAAGCTAAAATTGAAGAATCTATTTCTAAATCACCACTCATATCATAATGCAAAGCTAAAACACTTTGAACTAAAATGTCCCACTCAACATGCCCTAAGTTTGGAAAATATGGTGTTACTTGTGATGCTACCCATGAAGAGGTAAAATAAATAGATAATGCATATCCACTCAAGGGTGAATATGATGAATAATATGCTCTAATGGGAATAGATCCCATCGAAGTATTGAAAGAAATAACTAAATTTGATATGGTCAAAAGATCAAAATATTCATTTACTAAAATCTCAAGTGATGGGATTGAAGGACCTCATAAAATGATCTCTTTTTAGATAAAAACCTTGTATATCTAAGGATCATAAAGGTGATATACCTTTGAGGTATTTAAATATCCCAAAAAATGCAGTTATGAATCTTTAGTGCCTCCTTCTTTTGAAGACCCTTAGGTATGTCAGCCCATGCTAAAGAAAAAAAGATATAGAATCATGAAAACATAAGGCTTATCCTCTATCAATCTCTCAAGAAGTGCCATGCCTTGAGCATCCCCGATAGGAACTCTATTGATAATGTATGCTACACATGTGATGGCCTCATCCAAAATTTATATTCCATATCCTTGGAATGAATCATATATTGTACCATATCCATGATCACCCTATATTTTCTCGTAGCCACACTATTTTTTTTATAAGTATAGTCAATATTCCTATATGAAATCCCATGAGAAGTGAAAAAAATAATTAAAGGTATGGTTAATATACTCACCCCCTCTATCTATCCTTACACATTTGATTTTTCTATCTAATAAATTCTCAACAAGATCCTTGAAATTATTTAATCTCTTAAAGACCTCATTCTTAGTGTAAATAGTGTACAATCACACACATATAGAAGAATCATAAATGAAAATGAAGAAGAAACTATCTCATAAAAGAGATGGTTTATGCTTAGGTCCATAAATATCACCATGCATGATATCTAAGGGATGAGAGGGTGGTATTGCAACCCCTTTTAGAAAGGTATCCCTATGATGCTTCCCTAGAATACATCCCTCACATGAACCACTTGGAGGGATATGCATGGACGTATTATGAAAATTTGATGTTAAATCATGTATCTCAAGGATCCACATCTAAGATATCCTAGTCTATGATACCACTTCTTTCATTATATGCATGAGCAACCATAACAATAAAATATTTCTTCCTAGAAGAGGGAACTAATAGGGTGACCTTTATTCCAACTTATACATTTAGTTAGACTCATCACAATAGCCAAAACTAATAGTTTTAAACCCATTTTCTATATCCTTAATTACTCATCGATCAAGACAAAATTATACCTTCTTATTTATATGAGTTATGTGATAAATAGACAAAAGGTTAGGGACAAAATTAGGAACATGAAGTACCTCATCAAAAGGCAAAAATATAATGTTGATTTCTCCACATGCTTTAACATATAATGAAAAATCATCTCTAATTACAACATGATCTCATAAATGTGTTTTTTTGAACCCTATAGGATATGTTTATGTTTTTTCATGTTCCTAGTTGCTCCTAAATATGCAATCCACTCATTTGAATAAGTGGACATCCAAGTTGTGGAATGAACAACTATATATGCTTGTGATATTTCTCCATCAAAACTATCGTTACCTTGTGCATAGAAGAGATTAATATCAACACCCACATTTTTGTTGCTTTCTTGAGTTTCTTGAAGTAACTAATGTACTCATCAACAATATTGAATGTGTTCATGGAAAAATTTGTAAGCCCAATCTCCAACCTACTCATTTATGTGGAGTCAATTTGATCACACAATCCCTAAAATTTATCAAGGAACACTTTATGGTCCATGGTGTTTCTAACATGAGTGTCATAAAATTTTTCAACATGAATGACTATGACACCATGCGCCTCATCCTTCTTGTCCCTACAAATATGCTTGACTTCTTTAGTATCGGGATCACAAGGATTCTCATTCACATACTTGAGTAACCCATTGTTTCAAAGCAAAGTTTCAATCTTGATTTTCTAGGTAACATAGTTTGGAGCACTCAACAAGGGCACATGGTAGTCCATAACTATTCTATAAAAACATAAAATTTGGCATGCAATTTTAGCCAAAAACAACACCACCAATATAGAGATCTTGTAAAACTATGTGATTTGAAAAAATGGGCTCAAAATGTTTCTATATGAAAAAATTATGGCACTTGGAAGTTTAGCTCTACAATCACAAAAAATACCTCCAAAACCATTTAAAAAATAAAAAATTTATAGTAATTATAGTGACTGAGGTATTACTATATGTTATCATGTGAGTGGTTGAGGGGATGCCAAGCGTTCCCTAACTAGGCGATATAATGATGAATCACATGACACCACTTTTCATGAATAAATATCTACCACATGGGCATTGAATATGTAGGCCACTAGATAGGGTAATAGTGAACCATGATGTCCCACTCATTATGCTTTGATTTGGTATTTGATCTATGAATTAAACTACACCACTTTTGCATTTTGAATCACTCTAAAATTTATTATTTTTCAAGTTTTCTATTGATTGTGCAAGCTATTTGTCGAGTTCATTGTGAATTTAGAATCTGATTAGTTGATACCATATTTATACATGATATATGGCATATAGTCTACCACATTGATTGTTGCATGGAATTCCATGTCATCCTAATCATATATTGGCATGTTAGCACTTGCATCATCATATACATTAGTTTCCATATGTCACATCATGATTTATGTTGATTCACTCTAAAATTTATGATTTTACAAGTTTACTATTGATTGTGCAAGCTATTTATCAAGTTCATTGTGAATGTAGAATGATTGGTTGATGCCATATTTATACATGACTTATAACATATAGTCTACCACATTGATTGTTGTATGGCCTACCACGTCAGCCTAATCATAGCTTGGCATGTTAGCACTTGCATCACCACCTACATTAGTTGTTAGCTTTTGATGGTGTATGCTAAGGGAGAATGCAATCACAAGATATAAAATATGTAGAAATGTAAGATGCTGAAATATGCTATTAATGGAAAGTGACGAAAATGATACAATGCAATATGGAGGAAATGAACACTCTAGAATAGATACTAAAGAACTACATTGTACCCCATCACCAATATATATGGTGATATACATAGTATACCTACTAAAACCTACAACGATATATAATAACTCACTGAGGCCCTTTATATAGAAATATGGATTGCTTGGTCAACACTCTACCTAGCTGTACAAGGGGACACCTTGCACATAGATACTTGTGCATTTATTATATTACTTGAAGTAACTAGCTAACTACCCCCTAAAGTAATCTACTACTCTAGTTATGTACCAAGGGTGGTACATTTACATGACCCAAATGATGTAATATACTCTAAAACCCCCTGTATTACATTATATGGGTATTGAAGACTTTAGTCTTCTTTATGGATCTTCTTCTCTTGAATAGTCTTTGTTTGCATACCATGTTACCCTTGCTGCAAGAGCTTTGACTTCTTGATCATCTAATGTATCTTCTAGTTCTACAATTTCTTCAATATTTTGAGCTAGATATCCTTTTTTATTCTCTTTTTGATATTACGATTGTGGATAATAGTTTTGATGTTGAGATTGTTGTTGTTGGGGATTATTTTGATATTGCCTTGGTTGGAATACCCTATTTGATTGGCTTCCATAGTTCATCTGATTTCCTTAATTCTAATTTCTTGGATTGAATCTATAGTAGCTAGTGTTATGCACTTTTATCCTGCATATCTAAAAATATTTGTTATTCCATGGTCTTTGAACTTTTTATGATGAAGCAATATTTTCCTGTGAATTATCTTTTAGGACCAATGCATTGTTAGTCATTTCATATTTCACTATATTCTCTATCTCACATTCTTTAAGAATGTTGATTAGCTCATCAAAATCTATATGTTTGCTTAGAAACTGTAAGTATGTAACTAGATGCTTATAGCTATTTGGAAGTGCTCTCAAAGTTACTTGAACAAGGAATTTATCTTCAACATTTTCTCCTAGGGTTAGTAATTTTCCTTTGATATATGCTATCTTCCTTAAGAATAGTTCTATGCTTTCACCACTATTCATTTTCAAGGAATGTAATTGAGTTTGAAGATTTAAGATAATGGCTTTATTTTTTTCTTAAAATATTTTATCTAATGTTTTCCAAACATCTATAGATGTGCCTACTTAGTTAATGTAAGATTGTATTTCATATGTGATGGAAAAGGTTATTATCATTAATGCCTTAGAATCATTTTCTTCAAACTTTTATATCTCTGTTTCTCCCTGAGTTTAGTTCTTGCTCCTTTGAAAATACCCCAATGTTTTTCAAATATTATAATAGCTCTCACTTTGTTTTTCTATGAGAAGTAATTTGGTCCCTTAAGTAGTTGAGATAATGTTAGGATGAATTTTTTTGTGGTCATGATGCCTCTTTAGGTATAAAACCTTTCTTGGTTTTAAATTTTGTAGAATTCCTTATATCTCCCTAGCTAAAAAATGTGAACTAATTTGGTAAAACATTTTAGAATTAGGTTTTGTAGGCTTCCTTATATCTCTATAATAATTAGAATATGCTTAGTTCACCTTCTAGGTTGATTTTGTAATATTTTGAGAATAATCAACCTTTTAATTTTTGCCTTATCTTTCCCAATGAAGTATGCTTTAATGGTTGGATTTCTTTTTGTCTCCTTAGAATGAGTATGAGATAATTTTAACAGAAGGTCCTTGGTTTCTAGGCAAAAAGAGCCTTTTTCTTAGATGATGGGGTGAAGATTTCGACCTTGAAAAGTAAAATATTAACATTACCCCTATTTGGGTTCGTCTCTAGAGTCTACCTGCCCAGTTCTTCAATGAATATTGGTTGCAGGGCATAGCCAGAACTATAGGGGACCTAATCTCCATTGACCATGCGACCTTGTCCAGGACAAGGATGACTCAGGCATGAATCTGCGTAAATGCTAATTTGAATAATGAATTGCCAAGGTTTGTGGAGCTAGAGTATGGAGAATACTATAGTAAATAGCCGATAGAATAAGAGAATAGACCGACATTCTATGAAGAATGTAAAAATCAAGGACATTTATGCAATCAGTGCCCTAACTTGGCAATGAATAGAGAAAAGTAGAAGTAAGGAATGATAGACAGAGGAAATTTGAGGAGTTTCCCTGGCAGAGGCGATTTCAATTAGGCAAACTATGTCTACAAAAAAATAAAAGAGAGGGTGCAGGGTCCCAGCAAGACAAAGGAAAATAACAAGTTGTTGGCAACCAAAATACTTAGGTAAGTTCCAATCCTCTAGTTTCAAATAAATTTTCAATTCTATCCAATATGGGAGTAGGAGGATTATCATAAGACATGGAAGCCCAACACCTTTCTGACTCTCTTGAATCCCCATCCAAGTCAGGATCCTCAAACCCTAATGTTGAAATTACTATAATCCTTGGGGTTATCATAAATCCAAACCCTAATGCACAATCTCTAGAATTCACATCCTAGTTAGGATCCTTAAACCCCAATGCTAGAAATACTTCAAGCCCAGTGGGCATCCCAAAGCCAAACCCTAATGCTGAAGAACTTAGGAAGAAAGTTGAGGCATTGGAAAATAAAAAATCTCATCTCCCTAACATTATCACTAGGACCCAAGTGAATCCTACTAAGGGTCCGTCCTGCAAACCAGGGGAATACAGGAAAAAAGGAGAAGATTTGGATGTAGGGGTGGAGATATGTGAAACTCTTCAGACTGAGGAATATCGTAGTCTAGTTCTGCAACAAATTACCTCCCATCAGTTTAGTCCTAAACAAACCAGGAGAACTATGAAGTCTCCTATATATTTTGGCAGTGAAAAAAGAAGAGGGAGAATATCAAATGCTGAGCATCAAAAAATTAAAATTGATAATGATATTGCTAATGGAAAATAGAGAACCTTGTTTCAACAGGTTTTTTCGGGTTCTGAAGAGAACAAATTAGGAAAAACCCCTCAAGGGAGGGGCAAAGGAATAAATCCCAAATAATCTAAATGAAGTTCCTCTCATGGAACGTGAGAGGCCTCAATGGCCTACCCAAACACAGGGAAGTCGGTGCAATAAGAAATCAAGTGAATCCAACTATTATCATGTTGCAAGAAACAAAAACTGATGAGATTCAAAAAAAAAAAATAGCAAAAAAAATTTGGAATCAAGGGGAGATGGTTTGCAAATCATCCAGAGGAGCATCTGGAGGTCTTGTGACTTTGTGGGATCCCCGGATAGTAGAAGGCACCATTATTTAGAAAGATGACAGGGTTCTTAGTCTTTTATTTAAGTAAATAAACAACAACAGGTCGTGGATCCTTTCAAATATTTATGCCCCGACTTCAATTCAAGGGAGAGCTCTACTATGGGAGTACTTAGGCAATCTGAGTGAAATCTTCCATAATGTCCCCTGGATTATGGTTGGGGATTTTAACACTCCTCTTTACCCTTCAGACAAAATGGGTGGAAATGGACCACCTATCAAGAGCATGGATGAG
Organism: Wollemia nobilis; assembly: GCA_028583015.1. NCBI lineage: Eukaryota > Viridiplantae > Streptophyta > Pinopsida > Araucariales > Araucariaceae > Wollemia > Wollemia nobilis. The sequence continues at coordinate 1,449,573 of JAQPPZ010016726.1, forward strand.
TTCAATGACTTTGTGAACTCCAACATGTTGATGGATGTAAAACTTAGAGGAGTGAATTATACTTGGAGCAATCGACGGATAGGATGTCATATCATTCAAGAAAGGCTTGATAGGTTTTTTCTATCAAAGGAGGCTACAACTTTGTTTGGTGATTCTACCCTGCAAGCCCTTCTTAAAATTACCTCTGATCATAATCCTATTTTTTTGGAGATCCCTAACTATTTGTACTTCAAGAAACCTTTCAGATTTCAATCTATGTGGATCAAACATTCCAGTTTCAGAGATAACTTAAGTCAGTGGTGGCAGCAGCCTGTCAGGGGTAGTGTAACTTTTAAACTTGCTGGAAAATTAAAGTTTGTTAAGGAAAAGCTTCGAAATTGGAACAAAGAGGTCTTTGGGAACCTCTTTGAAAATAAAAAATAGGTTGTTGAAATTTTGAAGATAATTGATCAGAGGATCCAACATGGTGATGCTGATGAAACTACTAGGCAGGAGGAACGAACAAAACTAGCAGAGTTTCATAACATTTTGGCCTGTGAGGAAATCTATTGGAGGAAAAAATCAAGGGCTCTTTGGTTGAAATATGGAGATTCAAATTCCAATTTTTTTCACGTCACCACGCTTAGAAACAGAAGCAATAACAAGATAATTTTTTAAAAAAAGTAGATGGTTCTATTACTCAAGACTTAACAGAAATTAGAAAGGAGGTAGTAACTTATTTCAATTCTATCCTTGGTCAGGAATCACAGTGCAATGAGGAGGCCAAAGATATTCTCTTGCAATCCATTCCTAACATAATAAACAAGGATATAAACCTTAAGCTTCTAGCTCCATTTTTTGATGAGGAAATTAAGGAAGCCTTGTTTAGCATGGAGCCAGACAAAGTCCCGGGACCTGACGACTTTACCCTTCATTTCTATCAAGATTTTTGGGATATCGTGAGGATGTAATTTCTGCTGTCATAGAATTCCAATCAAGAAATCATATCCCAAAAGGTATCAACTCTACTTTTATTTCTCTAATTCCTAAGAAGCAAACCCCTGAATCTATGGCTGACTTTAGGCCAATCAGTCTGTGCAATGTTTCTTACAAGATCCTAACTAAAGCCATTGCAAATATAATAAGAGATATTCTACCCCACATCATAGATCCATGCCAGGGAAGCTCTATCTAGGGTAGGTCAATCTTGTATGGAGTTATCACAGTTCATGAAGCTTTGCACTCTGCTCATAAGACTAACAAGTATGTTTTTGCCCTCAAGCTTGATATGAACAAAGCATTTGATAGGCTAAATTGGGACTTTCTAATTGTTGTCCTCCTTAAGTTTGGTTTTTACCACCAATGGGTTAATTTGATCAAAAAATATATTTATAAAGCATGGTTCTTGATTCTAGTTAATGTAACAACTGCTGGTTACTTTGAAAGTCAGAGGAATTCGGTAGGGGGACCCTATCAGCCCCATGTTATTCATCATTGTGGCAGAAGATTTAGGCAGAACCATCAAAAATGCTTGTAGTTCAAGATAATATCGAGAATCAAGGCAACATCTCTCACTAGGGCTATTTATCACCAAAAATTCATCGATGATACCCTTATATTGACTAAGGCATCAGTGGTTGAGGCCAAAATAATTAAATACATCCTGCAACTCTACGAGGATGCTGCTGGTCAAAAAATTAATTTCAGTAAAAGCAAGTTATATTTCTTGAACACCCCCATTCAGAGGCAAGGAAGGATTGTAGAAATTTTAGGGTGTGATATAGCAAACCTCCCCACTTCGTATCTTGGTCTCCCTCTTTTCATTGGTTCTCCGAGAGAGTCAATGTGGGATAGGGTTATTGAAAGAATTCAAAAAAAACTTGTTGGATGGAAAGGTCATCTTCTATCTCAAGTAGGAAAGCTGACCCTCACTAAGGCCTCTCTTCAGAGCATTCTAGTCTATTTCCTCTCCTTTTTCAAAGCCCCTATGAAGGTTTTCTAGAAAATTGAGAAACTCCATAAAGAATTTTTATGGACTAGATCAGAGGAGAAAAAAAGGATACACCTTGTAGGATGGACCAAAGTGTGCAGACTCAGGGAAAATGGGGGCTTAGGTCTGAGGAGAATTTCTCATATAAATTTAGCTTTACTAGCTAAGCAGTCATGTCGTCTCATTTTAGGTGAAGAAAATGAATGGACAACTATCCTCAAATGAAAGTATCTTCAAAATATGGAATTTCTAAGTGACTCAGTTCCAATCAGAGGTTCTGCTTTTTGGAAAGCAATTCTTAATTGTAAGGAAATCATCAAAAAAGGTTTAAGATGGGTTTTAGGCAATGGTGAGAGGATAAATTGCTGGAATGACAGGTGGGCTAAGGACAAACCACTGACGCAATATCCTAACTTAGCCCGAATCAAAGATATCATAGAAGAACTCATTGGAAGAAAAGTCTCCGATTATATGGTTGAGGACAAAGGTAGAATGAAGTGGAAAAAAATAAGAATTTAGGAATTTCAAGTGGAATCAAATGATCTTTGTAACATTCTCGGGCAACAGTTTATCCCCATGAGACCCAAGGAAGATCAAGTGACCTGGGCTCCTACGGAAAACGGGAAGTTCACTGTTAAATCAGCTTACAAGCTCTTGCTTGATGATGAGGATTTTGTCCTCCAAAAGGACTTAGTTTGGATAAAAATTTTAATTCTAAAAATTGCAGTCTTTTCATGGCTGGTTATCTAAGGAAGAATTATAACCATTGATAATATGATGCGTAAAGGTATTTGTATCACTAATCATTGTTATCTGTGCAGGGCTAATTGGGAGACCATTTATCACATTTTTCTTGACTGTCCTAAGTGGGGTTTTTCAAGCCTTCAATATTTCATGGGTTAAACCAACCATCGTACTTGATTTGTTCATCCAGTGGCCTTGCCCCTTTTCAATCCAAAGACTTAAATACATGTGGAAAATTTGTCTTAATCACTATCTTTGGCAGATGTGGTTAGAAAGGAACCATAGAGTATTTAATGAGTCTATCCATGATCATCAAACTATAATTGCCAGGATCCTATCTTTTGCCAATGAGAATGTGAACCTTATCCCTTTTGATAGTTGTAAACCTCATCTGCAGGAGACCATGATTGCTCAATATTTAAGCTTAACCTTATTAGATGAGTATGTGCCTAGGGGAGTCAACCCCAGAGCCAATGTTAAGTGATCTCAACCTCCTATGAGTTGGTTTAAGCTTAATTTTTATGGAGTAGCTAAGGACAATCTTGGTAGAGAAGGCGTTGGTGGTATTGTATGAGATCATAATGGGAATATGAATCTTGCAATTTTTGAATATTTTAGAACAAGGACGAACAACAAAGATGAAGCTAGAGCTATGTGGAGAGGCCTTAAAATGACTCAAGACTTAGAAGACAATTTGATCGTAGAAGGAGACTCTATGCATGTTATAAATCTCCTCAATAATTGGAAAACACCTTCTTGGAGGATTAAAACAATTGTTGAAGAGGCTAGGATCCTTTTCCAGGGAAGACATGATAGAAAAGCCCAACATGTCTTTCGGGAAGCTAAAAAAATTGCTGATAAGCTGGCCAATTTGGGTGTCGATGGTGATGGAATTTTCAAATGGGAATACGATATCCCGAGTGAAGTAGAGGAGATTATTCAACAAGAATTCCAAGAATGATAGTCGAATTTACCAATAGGGAAGGCACTGTATGTTCGAAGGCTAGGACTATTCTTGTCTCTTTTTTGAATTGGAATCACAATAAAAATTATCTAAGCTGTCAGTCTTCGTGGATGCTGCTTGGAAATACCACAAAGACTAATGGGGATAGTCACATGTTAGATAACATAGCTTCTAGTTATTTGCTAGCTTACTGTGGACCACCCAATAGCCACAGCCATAAATCTAGCCAGCAGGTTCACTTCTCCAAGCCTGATTGGCCAAGATAGTATGTGGTACCAAAGTATGTCATATACGGAAGAAAACAATTACCAAAGAATTATTAAGATTAACTGTCAATACAGATCTTGTGGGAGTTTTTTTCAGTACTCTGCTATGTGCGTTTGCAACTTTTTGTTTCTCCATTATCTCAAGGAAGGGATCCTTGTTTGTTTCTTTTTTGTAATTATGATGCATGTGTGTTTTCTCGGGGTATACCCAAAATGTTGTATGGGAAGTTTCTTTTTGATAATAGGCTATGTACCTTACCGGATGTAATGGCTTTGGCAGCATGTAGATTTTACATATATAGGATCCTTAGTAAGGATATGTTCATCAACAACCTTGGGCTGATTTTTGTAAAAGGTTTTGGGTCAACCTGTAAAACCCGGTATTAATGCTATAGTATCTTATCTAACAAAAAAAAATGAGTATGAGATAATTTTTACCAATTAATTACAACTCTATATGTAGGCAATTGATTTGCTTTTCTTTCCAATAGATTAATTTTTAAAATTCCAATTATATGTATATATTTTGAAGTAGTATGCCTTATATCTCCCTACTTTTTGGAATCTTAGAAAACAATAATAGAGTTTTAATTTTCCAAGTAGAAACCCTTATATCTCCTACATTATAAATTGCAAATATTAACCTATTTAGGTGTATATATTTTGCTTTCAAATGTGGTTGATTTTGCTATGGTTTCAACCTTATATTATACCCCTTATAACTCCTTAATGAAAGCAAATTTAATTAAGGTAAATCCTTACCTTTATAATGCTGCAAATGGGCGTTGTATTCTCCAATGTATGGGCATTATATTCTCCAATGTTTGGTGTTGTATTCTCTAATGTATGACACTGTATTCTCCAATGTATGGGTGTTGTATTCTCCAATGTATGGTGTTGTATTCTCCAATGTTGGATGTAGATGATGACAACAGGTTTTAATGCTTCTCTTCAGTTAGTGGGTGTTGTGACTAATGTAGATAATTACGGTATGCTTTGACTGTAATTCATAGATAATGGGCACCTCAATTCTTGTTTCCTTGAATTCTCCTTGATCATGAGATTTTGATGCTCGTATCTCCTCTTACATGCTATTCTCTTTTGTTTGCTATGAATGTGCTATTCTCCTTGATTTTTGGCACTTTAAATAGGATGGATGTCACTTGATGTTGGAAAAGTGTTCTAGGACTTAAAATGAAGATAGATGTTGAGATTCCTTCAATGTTCATTTCTTTGTGCAATGAAGACTTAGGTAAGTAACCTCCTTGATGATTTTGTAACTCCTCAAAGTAGGCACTAGATTATTCCTTGAGCATTGAGGAATGAGATGGTGCTTAGAATGTTTATGCCAAGTGGTACTCAAGGTATTTGCATGTAAAACTTTTCTTTAATGCTCTAAGGATGAACATTATAACCTTCCTTCCTTCAAGTTATTTGCTAGCTTACTTCATTTCTTGGATAGCAAGCAATATTTCTTTTGCATGCTATTTTGATGAATATGATGGGTGGCTCTAGTTGTGATACTTCAAGGTTCTATGGAGCTCTGAATGGCAATATTATGGATGATTTGAGTGCTTCTTCTAGGTGGACATTCTCTCCAAGCTATAGCCTTGGGTATAGCACCTTTTCCCTTGTTCTCTTATGCTTTCAATATGTTGATTGAGTGCTACTTTTGCCTTGTAATATATCCTTGTACTCAACTTAATAATGATATCCTGTCCACGTAGATAGATGTATATTTTGATTTTGTTTTTATAGATAAGCACCTTCTAATGTAGACCTTAATGCTATCCTTTTTCCATGTAGATATCGATCGATAATAGCCTTCTTGTATTGGCTTTAATATTGCAAGTGAATGCTTGCTTTTGGGCGCTTAATTTGACATGGAGCAATGGTATCTTTAGGCACCTTGAATCTTGAGAAATATGAGATCTTCGATGGCTATCTTCTCTTGCTCGAAATATGCCCTTATTCCTACTAATATGATGATCATGCTTCTTCCTGTAATATGAGATATTTTATACTTCTTGAAGGGATAGAAGTGGTGCCTGTAATAGTTAAAATTTTGCACTAATATGATGGACCAAATATATCCCTTTTTGAAATACTCTTTCGATTTTTAATGGGGTGATTCCTTGAGAAAAATATTGATGCCTTCACTAATTATTACTAGACAATTAATTTCTAACTCTTTCACTTGGGATAATTTTAGTTACAATGAAGCCAAGATAATGCACATATACCTCATTTTTTTGGTACAAATTTTTGCACCTACACTTGTAATGAAATCCTTAGGGTAACTTGAATATGAGACTCACCAAGTCTCGATTTGTAGCTTTCTTCAAGGATTTAATGGTGGATTTCTTATCCACTCTCTTATTTGTATTAGTGGATTATTTTAGCCATGAAATACTGCAGGTTTTGTACACCAAATAGTGTCTCTAGACACTTTGATAATATGTTGGTTTTGTGCCCTTGATCTTAACAATAAAAAACACAAAATATCTCTTTGAGAGTAACTAGTTAATGAAAAACTAGTATAGTACAATGAATCAATAATACCTTCAAATTAATACACTTTAAAGGTAACAATAATCTCACCTTATTGCTCCTATAAATAACCTCTCAAAGTAGTTTCAAATGCACTAATAATCACTACAAATTTCTTAATGTAGTCCTCTTCTCAATAATTAGATAATAGGAAGAATGTATCTAACTCCTATTAATGTGCAAGTAATGAACCTTAACAAAAACTATCTTCTACACTTTCTTTGAGGACTTAAAATGCAACCTTCTAATTTACAACTTCTAAATTCTAATAAGGTGCTTAATGAAGTTAAATAATAATATGAATTAAGTGCTCAAGCAATGAACATTTTGCACCTAAGTTGCATACCCTTGATGATGAATATCTTGATGAGTTGATTCACCAAATTTCTTGTCTGGAATGGTGGTTGCTCGTAGTTGTGAATGCTTCTAGTTTACTACTCTAAAATTGTAGTAGATGATTTCAACTTCTCCTTTAGGATCTAGCTTGGAACTCCGAAGTCTTGCAGCTAGTAATGCTATATTGATTTTTGTTCTTTAGAAGTCAATCTATTCACTAAAATGTTTTCCTTCTAGAACCCTTTCAGTATTTTACTATGAATCCAACAAATCTCTTTATCTGAAATATGCCTTATTTAGCTATGAAGGACAATCTCCAAATATTCTTGGATTTGGTAGGTTTATTCTATCCGAGTTATTCTTCAAACATGATTTTCTTCTCAAGAATTTGAAGATCTTGAGGTCTTCATAAATCTTCTCTCTAAAGTTTGACAAACTGTTTGCCAAATATTTCTCCTTTGGGCTTGTTTTCGGATGGCAACAATTATCCCAATTCTTTCACTATCTTTGTAGTGAATTTCTCCAATGATTTCTGATAGGAAATTCTTTCATGGCTTCTCCAATTTCTGAAATGAGGCTCTCCAAGCCTTTTTCTTGAGACCTCTCCAAGTTCTTTAGTATTGCAACTTCTCTGGTCTTCTTGATGAGACCTTTCCTTCAACCTTAAACTACAAAAGTGTTGGTAATGAGATCTTCATCACATATTTTTGAAATTTGTTGCTTCTAAAATTAGGTACTGGACTATATTCATCCTTCTTATGGAAGTTCTTCAGTGAGACTTTCTATGAGTCTCTTCAGCTTCTTCTAGAATAGATCTTCAATATATTGTTTCTAATGGGATCTTTTCTCAGACCTTTTCAACTTCACTAGTTATTATTGAAATTAGTGGTATGAGTTTTGTGTTGAGTCCTATTTTTTGTGGAAAGACTCTAGCTAATCTATAATTCATAGTCTTAAATGGATATCATCAATATCCTATCTTCTATTTATCACAAAATCTTCTCTAGAGTCTTCTTCAGGATCAAGTCTTCTATGGCATTTTCTCTTGCAATAAGACTTTTGTGGCATTTTATTTTGCAATAAGGATTTTATGGCCTTTTCTTATGCAATAAGGCTTCTATGGTCTTATCTTCTGCAATAAGGCTTCTATGGCCTTTTCTTCTACAACAAGGCTTCTATGGCATTTTCTTCTGCAATGTGTAGGTCTGCAATAGGGCTTCCTTCAGTTTCCTTTTTTTCAACAAGATATTAGTAAGATGATTATAAATATTGTCAATGACGAATCTTCACTAGTTTATTTTTCAATCTAGTGGAATGAATGTTGAGTCCTAGTATTCATGAGTTTTTCTGCAACTTTATGGAAAGACTCTAGCCAAATGCAATCTCAAAATTTTTGGAACTAAGATTTACTTTCTTATCTTAATCTCTCTTGTGGCTCTCCCTATTCATCTCTAGATCTATTGTAGATATGATACCATTGTTAGCTTATGATGGTGTATGCCAAGGGAGAATGCAATCACAGGATATAAAATATGCAGAAATGTATGATGTTGAAATATTATATTAATGGAAAGTGATAAAAAATCTACAATGCAATTTGAAGGAAATAAACACTCTAGAACAAATACTAAAGAACTAAATTATACCCCATCACCAATCTATATGGTGATCTATACAGTATACCTACTACTACCTACAATGATATATAATCACTCACTATGAGGCCCTTTATATAGAAATGTGGATTGCTTGGTCAACAATATACCTAGCTGTACAAGGGGACACTTTTGCACATTTACAACTTGCACATAGACACTTGTGCATTTATTATATTACTTGAAGTAACTAGCTAACTATCCCCTAAATTAATCTACTACTCTAGTTATGTACCAAGGGTGGTATATTTACATGATACAAATGATGTAATATACTCTAACATTAGTTTCCATATGTCACATCATGATTTATGCATAAATTGCTACATCATCATATGTATTAGCACTTGTGCTAGTTACCATATGTCATGTCATATCATTTGTATGAATTGCCATGTTAATTTTATAGACTACCACTTGTTGCACATGCACTATCACCGTGTCACCTATACAAACCACCATGTATTGACTATATGTTACTACCATGCCACATATAAGGACTATCTATTCAGTTGTCTATACTACCATGTATTGATCGTATGCCACTACCATATCATCAATTGCCTATGAAGGAGTGATGTCATCCACTATAATGCCATCACTATCTACCATGTCATCAAAAGGTGAGGTAATGCTAACATCATTAAAAAATAGGTGTTGGGTGTTTTGAACATGTAACCTCTTCCTTCATTTAATGCCTTAATATGGGTTACACTGACCATTATTGTCAAGGTTCCCCTTGGGAAATAAAGTACCATCATTATATTTAAAAAAATTAAAATTTGTATCCTACCTTTTGCTTCTCTTGTGTGATTGTCCTAGATCATGGTGGTATAGTCATGTCCCAATGCACATCCCTTTCTTGCCTAACTAGGGAATATCGGAATATCCCTTGGCATATTCTAAATTTAAAATTTAAAAGTTTTAGTTTTAGAGAGAAATAGTAAAAATTTTGGATGTAAATTTAATGTACTCGAGGTAAAATAAACAAAAAAATTGAATAGGACCTCACTAAAATTTTGCAAAGAATCTAGAAACTCTTATGGTTCATTTTTATCTATCATGGTTTCCCCTACACAACTTTTTTTTTAACACAACCAATCAAGATACCCTCTTATAGGTCAAATTCATGATCTCATTTGAATTTTAAAGCATCAAACTTCTTTTTGTAAAATATTGATAAAGTATTTCCAAAAGCTTTGAAGCTGCATAGAACCAAAATTTTTAAAATAAATATTACATCAGTGATAATGTCAACACAAAGCTTATTCTACTTGAGAATGTGCAAAGCCAAGTGTTCAAAGCTATGATGTCCAAAATTGGATTCCTTGGAGAAGTGACATGAGCACAACCATGTTGGAGCATAGGACCGCATAGGTTTAATGCACAAAACCAAGATTGAGTAAGAGTCAAAAGTCAAGATAATTATTGTATAAAATCGATTCCTTCCTAGAGATAATGCCAACATGACATCACTAAGTTTGGATAATGTGCAAAGTTCATTGTGCAAAATCATGAATGCATAAAATCTGGATTGTGATGATAGTTGAAGCCAGAGGGGTGATGCATAAAATTGTGCTGCACAAAGCCACAATTACTTCAACAAAATAGAAATGCTAGGAAGAAGAGCCTAGTACTACACAAGCAAAGCATTCCAAGTCAATGCATGACACCAAGATGCACAAAATTGGGCATGCCCTGACCATGACATCAACACTTCTAAGCTAGAGCCTAGGATTGTAAAAATAAAGAAAGCAACATATAAGATGGAGTGAACAAAGCCAAAACATGTCGAAAGATGACATCATCAAGCCAAAGTCATGGTTTCATTCTAGAAGATATTTTTAGATAAAATAAAGAGCCTAATTTTGTTCAATGACTCAAGAAATTTTGCTTTTAGATCTATAATTGCCATGGTGCTCACCAATTGGTTCCAATTAATGACACTAAAGCATGAAATGACAATTGTAATCATACTACTTGTAGAAGGTAGTTGTAGATCAATGGGCAAAAATCAAATTAAATTCAAATATAAATATAATATGAGATCTAAGTCAACCACCTTAACTTCTAGAACATTTTTACCAATCTACCTTTGTAAAACAATTCTAACCGATTTAAATCCTACGTTGAAATATTCAATACGCAACCTATAAATGAGCCATGAGACCTCCATTACAAGGGTCGGTTCTATAGTCCTTGCCTAGTATTGCTTTGTAATATTGTTGTTGATCAATGAAGTGATAGTTGTTTGGCCTCCATTACTATGCAATTGTAGGTTTTTTATGTATACCTTACTTTAAGTCATTTTTATTACACTTAATTGTTAGTCTATTCTATTAAAGCGAATTCTGCTCTTTGGATTACCTATTGGATTGCTAATGATTGAAGTCCTTGGAATGATTAAAGTGATTGTATTCTTTACTTTAAATCATTTATGTTACACTCAACACTTAGTTTATTCTATTAAAGTGAATTATGTTGTTTGGATCGCCTATTGGATTACTAATTGTTTGAGTCCTTGGAATGATTAAAGTGAATGTTTGAAGCTAAAAGAACCTATAATTATAGTTGATAATGGTTGGTATGTTAAGCATTATGTAATCTATTTGATGGCATATTACTTAGAAATACCCAATGTTGTTACACTATATCCTGTCCACTTTTACTTAATTTCTATAACCCTTACTCCTTTCTAACCCTTTTTCTTCAAAATACAATCATTTCAAGGAGCCAAACTTCTCTAGAGGTTGAAATAGAGAGAAATCTCATTTCATCCAATTCTATACTTTGGCTAAAGTCTAGGGCATAATGCCTATCCATAAGAATGAAAATTTTTGGTCCAATAGTATAGCTAGTTTTGGCACGCTCGATGGGACCAAAACCACAATCACCTGATTAGAAGTCAGATATTTAGAATCTATCCAATGTGCTAAGAGTTTTGGCACATTTGCACAAGACCTATCCATTGAGCTACCAAAAAATTTGGCATACCCAATGGGAAAAATATTGTTGTTTTATCTCACTTTCCTAGAGAATTCAAGATTTTATGAACAGTCTTGATCTCATTTGCAGAGAATGTATGTTCATCTAGTGACTCCCCTAAAGATCAAACCTAGAATTATCTAGAAATAGGTTGGGTTCCACTCTCATGGTCAAATAATTTTACCCATCCTAGTATGATACTAGTCCCCTTAACATCCCAATCCTTCATGAAATACCAAAATTTATCCTAAAAGTCCTTCCTAGTTATGACAACAATGGAAAAATAACTTATGAGCATTATCAAGATGTAGCTTCTTTAGCAACTATGTATGATATTATCTTTGAAGATGTAATGATTAGATTACTTATTCAATATTTCAAGGGTAAAGTATTATTATGGTATAGATCATTAGAAGATAAGAGCATTAATACTTGGGCTAAATTGGTTGAAGCTCTTATTACTAAATTTGATGATTCTAGAGACCCATTCTTGTTACCCATTTTTCATCCATTCAAAGAGCCTCCCAAGAAAGCATCTTTGACTTTAATGTTCTATTTAAAAGGAATTGGAAGAGAATTCCCCAAGAATTTTAGCCCTCCCATGCCCAAGCATACCTTTACTATATTCATGCCTTCCACCCTGACTTAAATATCCTAATTTAGCAGTCTAAGGAGAGAAGGTTCCCACAGGTTTTTCAAGAAGCCATACTAGCCAAAAATATGCTCATCACAATAGGAAAAATCCCTCCTAGAAGCATCATTTACCCATCTGACCCTTTTTCAAATATGTCTTATACATCATATCATAAAGAGTCTTGGTCACATCCATCCCATCTACCTATAGCTAGTTATATTCCCACTACACAGGTAGCTCAACCCCTAACATAGCAAGAATTAAGAGTGATGATCCAAAAATTGGCTGAAGATATTAGAAGTATGGAGGAGTGACTCTCTTAGTCTAAGGCAGGATCTTAGGATGAGCATACCATAGAAGATGAAGTCAAGTAGTATCCTAGTGATAACATACAAGAGATAGCTAAAATATTGACTATATGCAACCCTTCATTGCATAGAGGAATCCAAGCCGATAGAAGATGCCCGCATCTTATGTGCCCATAAAAATCTCCAATGATGGAAGATGTGGTCACTTTCACCTCAGTGTTAGAATGATCATGCTTAGAAATAATGGCTCCATTTGAAAGCCAACAAGAAGTGGTATATAACTCTAAGCATATTTGGAATTCAGTCGTACAAAGTGGGAAGAAAGAAATGCAATCACATGCCTTGGTATCAATTTTAGAGAAAAAGCTATTGAGTCATCAAAGGATTGAACTATATAAGAGGTTGTATTTTCTAGCTATGACTCAAAAATAGAGGGTCAAAGCAATAAATCAATTTCAAGATTTATTCAAAGCTCCTCTCCAGCATAGGAAGTTCCAAGAGGAATCAAGGTCTCCATAGAGTCTGATCCAAGATCTGAGAGAAGATCTATTAGTGGCTAAGAGAGTAGACCTAGTCAAGTTGTCTCTTGAAGGATCAAAGAAAAATGGTAGCCCATCAAGTCTAGAAACAAGGAGGTCATCCTTAGGTATGCAAAAATGTCAATCCACTCTATTCTATCTATCTCTTTCTTTGGAGAGGTGCATACTATACAATTATGTAGTATATCCAGAAGTTGAGGTTACAATTATGCTTCTAGAAGTATGCAAAGGCATGGGATTGAGCATTAGCCCAATGGAATATGAGCGGTTCCAATTTAAAGAGAGATCTATAAAAGAATTTGGTCTTCTAATTTTTTTCAATGATGATACATGGATGCCTAGATTTAACAAGGGTACAAAATATAGTAGTTGTGAATGTTTCCCCCATGTTTGGCATGTGTTTTTCCAAAGATTTCCTGGTATAAATCAAAGGATGCTTGAATCATAGCTAAAGTCAGATGATAATTCCTTGTGTTGAGAAAATCATCAAAATATCTAATCAAGGTCTACATCCATTCTATATTGAATAATATGAACTAAAAGTAACTCTTATAAGGAAAATTTATTGTGACATAGAAGTGGAAATAAGTGATTGACCAGAAGGAAAATCAGATCCAACATGGAAAAATCCATGGTGCAATAGCCATAGCCCACAAAAGTTTTTCTTAGAAGAATAATCATATTCAACAATCAATTGTGAGTGTTCACTAAGATTGGAAGATCACGAGCTTCAACACTCATGGCTAGCGAAGCAAGAAGAGTTGATGAGAAGATGACATGGGTCAAGAAGAGCAAATCAAATAAAACATGAGCTGATGATGAATACGCTTTTGGAAACTCTACAAGCCACATTAGAAGGACTGATGATTAGAAGGATGGAGCCCAACTATTGGCCTTGTTCAGAATAATTATTCATGGCTACCACACATGTTCAAAGATAAAAATTCCTTAGGAGCAGAGAAAAGATAGACCAACATCCAAAAATACCTGATGATAGTTGTGAGTTTCAAATAATCTATCGAGAAGAAAGACTCAAATTTGGTATCATATGATCTAGACATTGCATATTTTTTGGATAGATTGCAAGAAGTCACCTCAACTAGGCACGAACAAGCATGCCATATTTTTGTGTAAATAGTCGACAAGTAAATAAAATGCTTACTACAACTTTGAAAAATAAGGCAATCAACCAATGAGGTAGCAATTTATAATAGTTTTTAGCACACAAAATAAGGTGCTAAAAGGTAGACTCTATGGCTGCCCTCCAAAAAAAAAAAGTGTGTCAATCAGTTATAGTCTTTTCCTAGGAACAAATGCAAGGAAGGCACAAAAAAGAGACCAACCTTAACCCCTTATCCACCCCCATTCATTCCATCAATTAACTTTCATGTATCATCATTTACCATTTATTTCCCTTCATAATTCCTCCCCAACTGTGTAGCGCAATGGAAAAAATAGAAAGAATGGAAAGATGTACTCAAACATCACAACATGACATGAGTCAAGTTGTCCAAGCATGTGTGAGATGAGCCATGTGACATCCCAATCCATTGGTGGCATGAGTAAAACATAAAACAACCAAGACAAGGGAGCTTAGTTGGCATGAAGACATCAAATAAAACAGGTGAACAAATAGTTTGCACAAGCTTCAAATGTTTTGGAAAAAAGAGTTAAGTCACAAGAAAGCATCGTGCAATTATTTTGGAAAGCATTAACTGGAAAAACTACCACTTGAGCTCTATATAAAGCTACCATGGATCTAAAATTTAAGATAAAATACTCTTTATTGTAGTCATGAGATATAAGACAATATTGAAGTAGTGCATTGTTGCAAGTGACAAACAAAATATGTTTTTGTGCAACTATGGAAAAAAGAGAAAAAAACACAATAATAGTAAGTTCTAGCTTGCAAGCACCTAGAATATTTTCCTAAGGAATCTTGCTTGGAACTAAAGCAATTTTTGGCTACAATGGAGTATGCTCAAGGAGGTACATTTTCATTTGGGGATACCATAGTCCAGGTGTCCTCTTGAATCATCTCTCCCTCTTTTCCTCCCCTACTTCCCTTTGTGCCACCTCTTCGTTTTCTACCCGCCTGTACATTGCACCATCAACTCCAAACTCCTCATATTCCCCCATTTTTGCATTTTACACTTATAAATAATATCACATACAATATCATTTCACCATCCTTTTCTTTAGTTATTTCCATTTATGCCACTACTTCTTCCATCTACCTATATATCTCTTCATCATCTCCTATCTTCCACTTTCTATGATCCCTGCCTTTCTTATTTCTTATGATATCTATTATACATTGTGTCATCTTTGCTCTTTCTTCCCCTATCAGATTATTTTCTAGCTCCTTTGGTTCCTTCTCTTCTTCACAAGTTTATGATCTATAAGTAAGGCTATCTGGGTTCCTCTTTTTCTAAAAGTAGAAAATCTCATGAGGTGCAAAGAATGTAGGTCAAATTCATGACCTCATTTGAATTTCAAAGCATTGGGCTTCTTTTTGTAAAATATCGGCTAAGTGTTTCCAAAAGCTTTGGGGCTGCCTAGAACCAAAATTCTCAAAACTACGATTACGTCAATAAAAATGTTAGTACAAATCTTATTCTACCTAGGAATACACAAAGCCAAGTGCTAAAATCCACGATATCCTAAATTGGATGCCTTAAAGAAGTGACATCAACATAGTCATATCGGAGCACGAGACTACGTAGGTTCAATGCATAAAATTGAGATTACATGAGAGTCAAAAGTTAAGATAACCAATGCATAAAACTAGGTCCTTCCTAGTGATAATGCCAACATGAAATCACTAATTTTTGGTAATGTGCACATTTCATTGCATGGAACCACGAATGCATGAAATCAAGATTGTGATGGTGCTATGCATAAAAATGGGTGGGCTACACAAAGCCATGATTACTTCAATAAAGGTAAGCACTAGGAAAAAGAGCTTGATATTGCACAAGAAAAGCATTCAAATTCAATGCATGACATTGAGATGCACAAAACCATGCATATCTTGGCCATGACATCAACACTTTCAAGCTAGAGCCCAAGATTGTGCAAAAAAAGAAAGCAACATATAATATGGAGTGAACAAAGCTAAAACATGTCCAAGGATGACATCATCAATCCAAAGTGATGATTTTATTTTAGAATAGCTCTATAGACAAAATAAAGAGCCTAGTTTTTTTCAATGACTCAAGAAATATTGCTCTCAGACCTATAACTACCATGGTGCTTGCTAGCTAGTTCTAGTTAATGACACCAGAGCATGAAAATGATAGTTGCAATCATACAACTACTTGTAGAAGGTAGTTGTAGATCAACATGCTAAAGTCAAATTAAATTCAAATTCAGATGTAGGATGAGATTTAAGCCAACCACCTCAACTTCTAGAACATTTTTGCCAATATGTCATTGTAATAGTTTTCTAACTAATTATAAATCTTATGTTGCAAGATTCAATACACAACCTATAAATGAGCCATGAGAACTCCATTACAAAGGTCAACTCTGTAGTCCTTTCTTGGTATTGCTTTGTAATATTACTGTTGATCAATGAAGTAATAGTTATTTGGCCTCCATTACTATGCAATTACAAGTTTTATATGCATGCTTTGCTTTAAGTCATTTATGTTACACTTAATTGTTAGTCTATTATGTTAAAATGAGTTTTGCTCTTTGGATCACCTATTGGATTGCTAACGATTGAATTCCTTGGAATGATTAAAGCAATTGTATTCTTTACTTTAAGTCATTTTTATTACACTTAACATTTAGTTTATTTTGTTAAAGTGAATCCTATTGTTTGGATCACCTATTGGATTGCTAATTGTTTGAGTCCTTGGAATGATTAAAGTGAATGTTAGAAGCTGAATGAACCTATAATTGTAGTTGATAATGGTTGGTCTATTAAGTATCATGTAATTGGTTTGATAGCATATTATCTAGTGAGATCCAATGTTGTTACACTATATCATGTCCACTTTTCAATATCTTTCTCTAGCCCTTACTGCTTTCTAACACTTTTTCTTTAAAAATACAATCATTTCAGGGGAGCTTAACCTTCTCTAGAGGTTGAAATAGAGAGCAATCTCATTTCATCCAATGCTATACTTTGGGCTAGAGTCTAGGGAACAACAATTATCCATGAGAATGGAATATTTTGGTCTAGCACCTCTCATGCCTATGCAACAAAAAAGTTGTTGGACCATTTTTGCAACTTTTTCAAGTGGCTTGGAGGTCTTTGCCATGTATGAAAGCTTACCCATGGCTTTATTAACACCAAGGGTATGTCTAAAGATATTCAACCTCTTATTTTCATATTTTATAGTGACCAAGTAGTCTATCCTTTCATTTGAGTTACTATTGGACATAAAGATCCACAAGAGAAAATAAAATAATTTTTTGAAAAGGATTTATAAAATACAAATGATGTTTTCTCCTAGAGTGAATCTATTAAATCCAGTGAGATCCTCACAATATAATTCCACTGAGGGTTATTGAAATTATAATATGATTCATGGCTAAGAGTTAGAATTGTGCAATGTATTAAATAGGCCTAAGGGCATTTAATTGTAGAATGATTTAATTATTTTATAATATTTTATTATGTAAGCCCTATGGGTAGTGGTTAACCTTGTACTGGGTAAATCTTATATATGACTTGTAATTAATGTTGATTTCTCTTGTTATGTTGGTTTAGGTTAAACTTTATAATGTATTTGGGGTTTTAGTATTGTTGTAAATGTCCCTCCTCACACTCATAATTTGGTCATCAAAGTGTTGTGTAATATTATCTATGGATATAGTGATTATTTATGGTTCCTATGGGTGCCCACCATATGTCTCTCTTTTCCATTCTTTCTTTCACTTTATGTATAATATTTGAGTGGATGATTTGCTTCTATTCATTTTTGGAAAATATTGTGAATTCCAACATGGTATTAGACTGTAATTGGAGCAACATAAATTGGTCACACAAATAAATAACTTGGTATCTTTGATTATTCTTCCAAGTTTTGGGAATTCCTCAAATATTCAAAAGCATTATTTGCAAAAGAAGATAAGAAGAAACCCTATTGCACAACTTATTGCTCATTTCTTTAGAAAAATCTACTTACTACAATGGTTTTGAGGTAATTTCCAATATCTTGTTGTAATTCAAAATTTGTTGTTTCAAAAATTGGACACTCATATTTTTGGCATCATTTTTTTCAAATTTAAATTGCATGTTGGTGCATACAATTTTGTTTTATGTGTGCACTCTTGTTATGAAGGTTCAAGACCAACACCATAGGTTGGCCTTGACACCATGACGTTAAAATGGTATGGAGGATCTATGGCATTGCTCTAGTTGCTATCCAACATTGAGTTAAGGATTATGAAAGGGGGCTTATGAGTTTGACCCATTGTGCTACCCTTTTATGAATGGAAATAGAGGATAGTCTGCACATGGGGTATGGAGCACTTACGATTGGTGGTGCACTCATAGGATTTAATTGAGTCATGAGGATTTCTTGTTAGCTCAAAGGCCCTATTTTATTGGTAAAAGTATATTTTCTAAGGTGTTAGTATCTCATTAAATCCTAGTTTGAGTCCAAGCAAGGCTTACTTTTAACTTTGGTTTTCTCTAGACATGGAAGTATTACTAATCTTGTCAGTGCCTTTCCTCCCATAAGTGCAAGGGGATAGTGTTGGATAGAGCAATGTTATTTACATGAAGGCATTGAGGATTCAAACCTCATAAGTAAATTTTTGAAAGGAGGTTGAATGGAAAAAATTCAAGGTTAATGTGTTAACTGACTTGGCACCCTTGTGTGCCATGAATAAACCTTTTTTTGTATAAATACATCCCCTACCCAATATGTATGCAAAATTTGTTATGATCTTATTGGAACAAGGACATCGACATGGAAGAAGATAAGTGTAGAAAACTAGAAAATTATTCTATGCCAAGTTGAAGTGATCAATTATATGATTTTGTACTAAGGTTTGGGGATTTAATTTTTAATTTTTTGTGGTTCATTAGGGAAAAATTTATATTGGCCATAAATTTCACATATAGATGTGTTTTCAGCCCAATGGTTTTTCAGATCGCATGATTTTTTTAACTTTATACATTATAGGTATTAGTTCATGGACCTACAGTAGTTTTTAGGTTCAAATTGCATAAGATAGACCATAAAACCCTAGTTACTCACCTTAATGGTTAAAACTACAATTTTAGCTGACTCAGATGACTGGCTTGCTATAAATTAAGAACACATGGTGCATATTTTAGGAGTATAAAACATATATTATTGATGATGAAACATTGCATAAAAAATTAGAAGAGGATCTAGGTCTATTTTCCTTGCTGATTGAACCAGAGGTGCTTTTCCACATTAAAGAGGCGATGATCCTATCATGGTATAGTCAAAATTGCATGAAATTTTAAACTTTTTTAATACTACTAAAGAAAACCACTTGGAATTAGATATTTATTCTCTTAATATAGTTGATTTTGATAACATTGAGGACTACATTATGAGATTCAAGGCTATGAGGGTAAATATTGCATCTTCTAGAGACAAAAATAAAGATGATGCAAAATGTGTGAAGATTATCCTTGTTAATATCTCCCCCTCATTTCAGATATCGAACCTAATGGTTCATATCCTATTTTATTGGAATATTAGAAGACTCTTACTATTAACCATTTGTTTTCTCCCCTAGTTCACTTTTAGGTTGCAATGCAAAATTATGGTGGAACTCCACAAATATAGGCTTGTGCAAACAAATTCAAATCTAAGGAGGATAATACCTAAGGGCCCAAGGTCTAGGCTAAGTATTCAAAGAAATCAAAGACCACTTATGAATACTATAAGAGTGAGGGACATCCAATGTAGAGTTACTTTCTAAAGATACAAAGGATTTAAGCTAAATTATTCAAGTTAGGTATATGTATTCCAAATGATGATGTAGATTCAAAAGGATCTACCGTAATTGCAAAACCCCACTAGAGCATTTATTATTGGGGGAAGATATTATTGTCACTAATGTATTCTCTCCTTGAACCCTTACTAAGATTATAGGGGATGTTGAAATTGTAATCTTATTCATGGCCAAGATCCAACCTTGTGCAATATATTAGATAGGCCTAAGGGCATTTATTGTACAATGGATTAATTATTTCGTAGTATTTTATTATGTAGTCCCTATGGTCCATGGTTAACCTTATTATGGTTAAAACCTATATATGAATTGTAACAAACATAAAGTCCTCTTGTTATGTTGATTTAGGTTAATGATGTATTTAGAGTTTTGGTATTGCTATAAAGACCCTTCTCACACTCATTTGATCATCAAAGTGTTATGTATGGATATAGTGATCATTTATGGTTCCTATAGGTGTCAACGTTATTTGTATCTTCTTGATCCTTTTTTTTTAAACTTTTTGTATAAGATTTAAGTGGATGATTTGCTTCTATTCATTTTTGGAAAAATATTGTAAATTCAAATAATATTTTTTATCAAAAAACCCTTCTTCTAATCTTGCCATCAAATTTCAAAATATCTTCTTAGCTACTTCAATCATAGCTGCCCTTAGGAGAATTTATATCAACCAGAATTTTGACATAGGCAGTTGAGTAATGGGTTCCACACTCACTCTAATACCATGCTAGAATTTACAATAGTTTATAGAAATGAATAAAATCAAACATTGCCTATTATTGCATGAAAAAATACATGCAAAGGAAAGGGCATAGAATAATGGGTGTGTGTATGTGGATACCAAATAATATCACTATAAATCAATAGAATTACACTCCAACCAATAACAAAACGGATGGTATGAGACTACAATTTACAAATAAAATATTAAAAAATATCACAAAAGCACCTTTTCCAAGGTTTGCATAGGCCCAAAGGGATAATATGAGCAACACAAATACAAAACTTGGGCATGGCCTCAATAGAAGCTTAACCACCACATATTCCAATAGAAAATACTTATCAAGATCTAGAACATGAGTTGCTCTTGTGATTGAAGTAAAAGAGGCTCCGAGAAGTTTCCCTACATTATTGAGTGATGTAATTCCATGTCCAATCTACTACCTTGTTGAATTTCAAAATACTTTTCTAAAATAAATTGAAGTAAAACATGACTCAAATATTATAACAAAGAAAAAGAGGGATCAAAAGAAAATATTTCCCTTAGGAACACACACAAAATGATCAAGATAATAAAGAAGAGATGAAGGATTATCTTAGGCACACACAAAAAATGATCAAGATAATAGATTACACTAATGTAATTTATATAAATAGTTGAATATTTTTAATTATAAGTTACATAAACCTTGATTGACATAACATTTAGGTAATGGTATAGTGGGATTAATTATCACAAGGTTAACCTATGGGTCCATATGATTACTATATAAACCCTCACTAAACATAATACAATGCTTACATGCATTCTTATACAAAATCACATCATGCAATGTTGACCTTGGTTAATTAAATTTAGATTACACATTTTCAATATTAAATCCTTATATTTTAACTTAACGTGGTATCCACCATCTTTTGATAAATTATAAAATAGATCATTAATTTGTTGAAAAGTGGGCAAATTGAACTCTTGAAGCATAACTTACAACTTATCCATTACCTGTTTATGGTCCTCACGCTAAATTTGCTACAAGAAATCCAAAATCTAAAATTATTGCTCACACTAATGTAATATTTGACTTTTGAACCTCTATAGTCCAAAGAGTTCATAGCCAATGGTTTCAATTTTGGACAAAAATAAATGGATAAGATTGTAACCAATCATTACACTAAAATTTTACATAATCCCTCTCATTTATTAGCCACAAAATATATTTATTGATCAATTGAAAAATATCATATATGAATATTCATGTTGTCAAACCCCTAGGCATGGTTGGTGTCCTTAAAAAAATTTCTATATATAGAGAACTATATATTGTAAGTAATTGTTGTGGGGATTTCCTGCTTACCTCTTTTAAAATATGTCACGTCGTAGGGATCCCAAGAATCACAACTAGTTTGTAGACTCTGGTGGATCTACCTCTTTGACCTAGGAATAGATTATCTACGAGACTCTAGATAGACCAGGTCGGGTAAGGAAACCCTAGATAATGGGTTCGGATATTTGCCACTATGATGCTATAACCCATATCTTACCAGATTCGATGATATTATATTAGTTTTTATTCTTTTTGACCAAACCAAGCAGTATTAAAACCATTAAGACCAGACCGGTGCCATGTCCATTGGGTAGTCGTAGTAGATTTATATTTTTCATGAACTAAGAAAAGAACAGGAAAGAAGAACTAGTTCGCCCACATTCATTCAAATGATGTAATCAATGAAAATGATTAAACTAGTGAGGGAAAGCGTCATTCACACATTCAGATTACTACAATATGCAAATAAGCAAGACACATAAACCATGAACACAAGAAATGCCAGGAATAGAGTTGGAGTTTGTATTCATATAAAATGATTTACATATGAAAAGCCCAACAGAATGCTCGGGTCTTATATGACAATAGATACAATGCCACCCTTGTTCGAATATCGCAACAGGGGGTTGTTTCTCTCCATCCTGATTGCAGTGATGTGAGAGTCTCCAACTCTGGCGCATCCATAGGAAATAATCTCAGCAAACAAAGCTTCCTGGATAGTTCCTGGAAAATGGTAGAAGAAAGGGCGAGATGAGAGACAAAGGGATATAACACACACATAAAGGAAAATATGACTAACTCTTAGACACAACTATACCTGGACTCAAATTTTCTCTCTAAGGTTTGATAAAAAATGTTGTTGCTACAATGGTCTTCTATATATAGAGCCAGATGCTCGAGTTGGGTTGTAACTATTTTTCCATCAACCCTCCACCTGGCCTAATCTCCTTTCTCATACAAAAATGTGGTAGGAGAAAAAATGGATAGGTGGCCCACATCTTTCCTCCTATGGGTGTTATTGTTGTTTTTGCATGCCATATTTCCCACTATCCTAAGCAGGCGGCTCTATCGTGCTTTGATCCAGAGCTTCCTTTGGTGTGTTGGGCCCCACTCTATCTTCTCCAAGATTCTGTAGATTTTGATCAATATAAACCCATGCCTCATCATGAAAGGTCAAGGTGAATGTTAGCAAGTTGACATCCTGTGTGACTTTATTTACCCATTCCTTGGACCATTCCATGATGTTCTCAAAGAAGACACATAGGCGATCCACCATTTCCACCAAAGAGGTAAACTACTTTGTCAGCTTCACATTTTGACCAAAGTCAAACTCTTGTATTTTATTAAAAATAAAATCCTTAATATCAGGTTTTTGGATAAATTCATCCAACGTGAACCCATAGTCATTAAGCTCATTTTCTACTTCCTCTTTGGAGCTGATGATCTCTTGGTCCTAGCGAAGCCAATTTGGTTTGTTCTATAGATAAATGAAAACCTTTGCATATTCTTCTACAAAGAAACAAATGGAACCATATCTCAAGGTAACTACCCCTGCACTGACCTCCACATAATTTTCTTTGAATTTTTGGAACACAAGGTATATCAGATTCACTCTCTGATTAGCTTGCTGCAATAGGTCTTTTAGAATACCAACAGTATGCCTGGTAGCATAAATATTGTAAAATATCATCGAGAGATCATCCATTCTCTCCTGTATCTTATCCTTCATCTCCTGCTTGAACTCTTCAATGGTTTCGGAGTGATCATTGGCTTGCATGGTGACATCCTGAGAGGGAGTCGACATTTGCTTCAGCTGGTCTATCTCAGCTTGCAATTACTGTACCTTATGTTGTAACTACTCTGATTCTGTGGCCTTGGTATTTAAAAATGCAACCTCCTTCTCCATAGCTTCTACCACCTGCACTTGGGAGGCCACGTGTGATTTCATCATATCCACTAGGCCAGCTTCAGCCATCATAACTCCCTTGCCAAGATCGATCATGGCTTCCTTTAGACTTGGTGGTAGGGGGATGGAAAATGTAGTAGTGGACACATCACACGTCTCTTGTCTTGTTGTCCCTCTAGCTTTACTTACTCCTTTACTAGGAGATCTTTGTTCCTCCATATCTTGTATTTGATCCTCTTCATCGGTAGTGAACTGGAGTGTGTCTCTCATTCTAGACAATGTGAAGTTCTTCATGTTTAAAGTAGATGACTTAGTCCTGGTCCTCTTCCTAGTGGGAGATTGTGAGGGGCTTCTTTCCTGGACTTCATACTCCCTGAGTATGCTCAACAATCCCCTCACTTCCTGTATTTTCTTTAGAGATTTGGGAGGGATTGGATGTTCTTCTTGATTGATTACCAGGGTGGCGGAGAACAATGTGGATTGGCCAACCGCCAGATCAGTTTGGTTGGATGGAGACATCAAGGCTTGGGTCGATGATGCAAAGCTTTGCACTTGGCCTGAGGAGTGAGTGACCAACTCCTTTCCCTTTGTTGTAGCAATGGGAGAGCTAGAAGATGCGGGGAGCCTCACCTACTCCTGTTGAGCTTCATCTACTATCTTCATCATGACTTCAAATAGATCTGTATTCTGATGGACAACCTGCAAGGTGGGGTCATGGAATTCTTTTGGAGGGGCAATAGGGACCAGAGGGACCACCTTATCAACCAAAAATTCCCTGTGTAACCTCAAGTTGGAGCTATAATCCCCTACTGCTTCCAATTTGTTGTGTGGTCTATTATCCATTTTCCACACCAATTCTAATGATCGGTTCTGGCTAAAAGCCTTTTGCATTTCATCTTCAAAATGGTCTTCCCTGTGTGTAACTTGCAAGAGAGAGAGCTTTGAGGAGATAGTCTGTTTATGATAACCATGAGGGTCATAGGGTCTCCAAGTAATTTCTTGAAAATAGTATGTGTCCATATTCTAGATAGCTCAAAGCAAAGAGAAGTGGCCTAGATATGTATAGGGGCCCATTGTGCAGGGTATCGAAAACCACGTAACTCCTCCCTTCTTCCTTATAGAATGGATTTTCACCTCCTCCGCTATCTACCTGGTTATCTCTAGAATGGCTATGGATGTTGGGCAATGTTTAGGCAATGCTTTTGGTGGTAACTTAGACCCATACAATCTAATGTAAGAATATTCCTCTGTATAGAAGAAGTCTCCTACTTTTGCTTCACATAGGAATGTCCTCACCCTGACCCCAAATCTGTAAGGTTCTTCTCCGCATAGGTGATCATGGATCACTGGGAGGACATTCTCGAAGAAAGCCGCATATCTTGAGAACCCCTCCTATACACACAAAAATCTATCCTAGATTGTGGTGGCACAAACTCCCCCCATTTGAGTGATCAAAGATTGCTCCAATTAGCCCAAAACTAGATGAATAAAAAATGAGTAGTAGGAAAAAGGGGGAATTGCTCTTTATCAACTAGTATGGCTTCCTATAACTCTATCAATTCTTTGTTCATATTGTCATTGATGACCTCTTCCCATCGGTACATTGGTGTCTTATCTATTTTGTTGCACTACAGTATCAAGAAGAGGACCTCTTTTATAATATGCTCCAAGTCTTTCATGCCCAACACTAGGTTGATCATATCTACATAATATTGTACCCAGGGGTAGAGAATGAAATTACAAATAGGGAAACTGGGAGGCATACACTTATTTCTCTTTAGGAGCATGCTCAAGAAGGTGGTTTTGAGCATGAAATTGGATTGGAGAGCCAATGTTTGGAAGTCCAATATTCATGAGGTTGTGGAGAGCCCGAATACCCTTCTGATTCTATCAGTTGTCAACCTAAACACCACCTAATTTGTGTGATCCCTGATAGTCCTATTCTTGGGGTCATATGCTACTGCCAACCATGCTAGGAGGTTCAAGGAGTGGTAGACTCTAGGGCAAGTTAATTTTCCAAGGTTGGTAGCCCATTTGTTGCATACAGGGCTTAACTCACCAATGTCTCTCTATGCCCTCATAAATAGACCCCTCAATAGAGTAGGGTGATGTTGGTTATCTTCCTCTATTGGATCAAAATTATATATTGTTATGTTCTCCACCTCCCACTGCTAGTCTAGTGTGATATCCTTGCTTGAATCAGATAGGTCAATCAGTGCCTTTGGGTCCTTGGCCCTTCTTGCTCTTTTAGTCATCGACCAAGCCCCTATCAATTTCTTGATTTGGGCCTTTATATATGTTACTCTAGTTGTAATTGTGCTCGTGGAATCCATTTGTGGACTGGTGATGCTCCTACACCATAGTGCTCAATCTCTCAATAGTTTAATTTCACCTCCATGATTAATATCCGTAATGCACTCTGCATGCGCGTATTGAATCCACTTATGTTGATGTCATGAGGGAAGTCCACCACCTTCTTTTTAAAGGGCCTACATTAATATCATTAGGTGGAGCATTATTTCCTTATTGGTAGGAGGAGCCTTATTAGTTGTGCCATGAGGGTTGGGGTGCATGAATTAATTCTTTGTTGGGTGCTGATTGGATGCCTTACTAGATCTATTTGATTGGATCTTCGCTAGGTGGAATCAGGGCCACCCATGTATATGTTTCTCATTGGCTCAAGCGAGGCATGATTTTGTGAGGTGCATGAATTTAATAAGCAATGTGCAAAATTAATACACCTTTAATTCACCAGTGCATTTTACAAGCGATCACATAACTTGAGGTAGGGTGATCAAAGTTTGCATGCCCCTCAAGACCTATGCATCATCCACTAAATGTAGGGTGCATGAGACCAAATAGGGTGCACAACTTAGCACACCCCTTGACACTTTAATGTGCTTCACTAAAAGTGGGGTGCATGAGACCAGATAAGGTGCACAACTTAGCACACCCCTTAACACTTTCATGTGCTCCACTTAGAAGTGGGGTGCATGAGACTAGACAGGGTGCATGACTTAGCATACCCCTTGAAACTTTTGTGCACTCCACTTGGAAGTGGGGCACACAAGATCAGATGGGACGTGTGACTTAGAATACCTCTTGATGCTTTTGTGCACTCCACTAAAAAGTAGGTGCATGGCACTAGATGGGGTGTGCGACTTAGCGCATCCCTTGACGCTTTCATGTGCTCCACTAAAAAGTGGGGTGCATGGGACTAGATTGGGCATGTGACTTAGCGTGTCCCTTGACACTTTTGTATGCTCCACTTAGAATTGGGGTGCATTATCAAAAAATAGGGTGCATAACTTATTACACCCCTTAAAAATTTCATGCAACCCACAAAGAATGGAGTGCACAACTCGAACTTGGAGCGTGTGGCTTTGTGCACCCCACAAACCTTTGTGCACTCCATAGAAATAGAGCGCATGGCTTAAAAATTTGGCTCGAAAAGATAAAATAAAGGGGGAATTTTTTACAAGGCCAACACTGACTCTAATTGGGACTGGGGAATGAATGATAGGACTTCATGAATTGACCTAAGAACCTCAAAATATTCAGGCTGACTGGGTAAAACAAAATGCGACAGATGAAATTTGGCACAAACAAAAATCCATATACATATTTTTTTTTTAGGGGTAGAGTTATTCCCAGTGCCTCCGTGGAGAGGGCCAAATGATTTTAGGTGCTAGCCATTCATAGGTATAGCCATTTCTTCTCTATCTAGGTCCTACAACCTATAAGTGTGTTGACCAATCACTTTGGCAATATGGTATGGGCCTAGCCACTTTGGCTCAAACTTGCCTTTTTCCCTCGACTTATCATTTTTAGGATCCTAGTAGAGTACTACCTCGCTTGCTAAGAAAGATTCACCCTTTGCCTTCTTATTGAATAACTGGGTGGTTCTATCAACTTGGGTGATCATTTTAGTAACTACCTCTCTTCTATCTTCTTCTAACTGCACAATCTGATCCATCCTCCTTTGCAGGGCATTAGGCTTTTCATGGTCTTGGAGTAACAAGGAGAGAGTTATTCATTCCAACTGAGGTGGTAGGAGTGCACTTTCACCATAAACCAGCTCATATGGTGATTTACCTATAGCCCTTTTTACTGATAGTCTATCTACCCATAAGGCATATTTTAGCTCACTATCCCAGCTCCTTTTGTTCTTCCCTAGGGACCTCTTGACTCGGGTAATGATGTTTTTGTTTGAGGACTCAGCTAACCCATTTCCATGAGGGTAATAATTTGTAGAGTGGGCTAGATCTATACTATATTTGGCACAAAATTCAATCATCTCGAAGGAGGTAAAATATTTAGCATTATCTATGACAAATTTCCTAGGCACCCCAAACCTGGTCAAAATATTTTCCTCTAGGAAGCTGATAATAACTTCTATCATTGATCTCCTGAGAGGGGTTACCTCAACCCACTTGGTAAGGTAATATGTAGCTATGATTATCCATTTATGATCACTCAAAGAGTTTGGATTAATTTCTCCTATCAGGTCTATTCCCCACTATGTAAATGGAGCCTCTATGATGACAGGTTTCATTGGCATTGTAGGAAGACTCTTCTTGCTTGTGAAAACTTGATAGTTATAACAACTTCTGACAAATTGGTAGACATCCTTGAACATTGAAGGCCAATAATAACCTACCCTCATAATAGTGTTAGTTGTTGCCTTTGGAGAAAAATGGCCACCACAAAATCCTGTGTGGAATTCCTTGATGATCTTGGGGACTTCCTTCTTTGATAGGCATAGGAGCAATACTCCACTTGGATGTCTCCAATAAAGCTGATTCTCCTAGAGATAATATCTTTGGGCCTATTTCTTTATGCTTCTGATTCTACTCTGGGATATTCCTAGAAAAAAGGATAGGTTTTTTAAATAGAACAAAATATCTTTGTACCAACTACACTCTTGGTCATCTATGAGTCTGTTATGTTGTAAGTCTTCGACCATGATAGTGTTATCCATATTCTCTTCTCTTGTGTTGGCCATATATTTTGCTAATCCTTGTCCTTTGATCACTTTGATTACCTTGAACTCTACATCGTACTGCAATAATTTCACCATCCATCTCGTAGAACTCCCCATAGGTTTCGGTTTGGTGAGAACATCTTTCACGACCATATAGGGGATGCAGGAAATCACCTTACTGGAGCCAAAGATGCTTTTAAAATGTTCTAAGCCCATATTAGGGTGAACACTTGCTTCTCTAAGGGCTTATACCTCAATTGGGCTCCCTTCATTCTGAAACTCATGAATGCTATGGGTTTTTCATTTCCTTCTTCATCCTTCTAGGACAACACTATAGCTATTGTGTGTTCTGAAGCAAAATAATAGAGGTTAAAGTCCTTTGAATGGTCTGGACAAGTTAATACAGGTGCAGTGGTAATGGCCTCTTTGATCCACTAGAAAGCCTTGATGTTATCTTCATTCCACCTTATACTTGCATCCTTATTTATCATATCATTAATAGGTTTGGCAATCTCAGAAAAATTGGGGATGAATCTCTTAATGAAGTTTATCTTGCCAAAGAAGGACCTAACTCCTTTGATATTTTTAGGGGGTGGGATTCTTGCAATAGCCTCTATTCTCTAAGGATCAATACTTATCCCTTATTTTGAGACTACATGCCCCAACAACTTACCATGGGTGGCCCCAAATAGACATTTTTTTGGATTTAGGGATATACCATACTCCTTGCATCTTTCAAAAACCTGGGATAGATGGGAGAAGTGATCTGCTAGATTTTTTGAAAAGATTGTGATGTCATCTAGATATACCACTATGATCTTAAACATTAGTCCTTTAAAAGTGAAATCCATGGCCCTTTGAAAAGTGGCACCTGCATTCATTAACCCAAAGGGCATCCTTTGATACTCAAATGTTCCCCATGGCATGGTAAATGTAGTTTTATATCGGTCTTCTAGGTTGACTAGGATCTGATTATACCCTGAGAAACCATCTAGTAAGGATATTTTGGTTGACCCCACCACTGCCTGTAAGAGTTGTTCCATATTGGGAAGGGGGTAGTTGTCCTTGAGAGAATTTTTATTCAGATTTCTAAAATCGACACATAGTCTTATTTCCCCATTCTTTTTTTTGATAGGCACTAAATTTGCTATCCAAGATGAGAATCTTACCTTTTTGATTATTTTTGCATTTAGAAGCTTTTGTACCTCTCTTTGCATGATAGGATGTAGAGTAGGATTGAATTTTCTCTATTTCTGCCTGAATGGTTTAGTATCTTCCTGTAATGGGATAATATGGGTCATGACATCGGTATTGAAAGTTCTCAAATCATCATAGTTCCAAGCAAAGCTATCCCTATTTTTTCTTAGGTACTGGATGTACTATTTCTTTTATTTACTTGATAATGCTCTATCTATTCTGACCATTTTTTGTTCTTCTGCTGTCCCAATATTGACTTCTTCAGCTTTTGACTCATGAGGTGCAGTCCTATGTGCCTTATCAAAATCATCAAAAAGGGATTCTAGAGATACCAACCCCCTAGGGATCTTATTTGTTTTTAATTGTATTACTTTTGTAGGCTACCCTATAATATGTTATAACTTATTCTCATCTTCTTCATCACAAATCATGTTGGCAAAAATTATTTAGCACAGTCAAAATCTTTGATATCGATATCATCTTGGAAGACCTGTAAGTATATCACATTATCTAGGACAGAAGGATGGTACACAAAAATGGTGGGAAACCTATCCATATATTCTGTGTCTATTTTAGGATTATCTGCTCTAGAAGCATTCATGGCTAGTAGGTTGGCAATATGGTTCTTCTCCCCAGGTATATGAGATATGTTGAAGGCTAAAAATTTATCAATCTCGTCCTGCACTACTTGTTTATACTGCTTCAACCTAGGATGCTTGGTTTGATACTTCCCTTTTATTTGTTGGATAATTAGTTTGGCATCCCCATAAATAGTGAGGTAATTTATACCTAGTTCCTTAGCTTTCCTAAGCCCTAGTAGTAATACCTCATACTCTACCATGTTATTTGTGCAGGGGAATTCCAATTGATAGGGTATGCCCAAATAATTTCCTTTTATGTTCGTGAGATTGATCCCAACACCAACTCCTATTTGTGACTTTGCCCCATCGAAAGTCATTGTCCACATCTCGGTGGTTAAAACTCTATCTAATTCTGCATCTACTACTACTTTCACTTTGGGATCCATACCCTCTGCACCAAGAACCTCTTTCAGAAAAGGCATGTGCCAAATGGAATAAACACCTAGTTCTTTCTCTTCAATGGAACTGACCAGGTTGATTGTTGTATCATCAGGCCTTCTTAGTTCAACCGAGTGTTTATTAAAAGGTTCCCTCCTCAAGGTTGCTTGTTATTTGGATGAAAGGGGTATGGTGGCATATGACCAATCCAACTGGATTGATCCACCCAATTGTTTAACCCAGTGCCTAGATAGTAGCAAAGAGAAAAATGGGTCCACATCTACTACGACCACATCCATGACAATCCCCTTCTTAGGATATTGATCTAGGAAAACTAAAAGACCTATGATTATCCCTACACAAGGTACTTGTCTATTATCCATGATAGATATAGGAGGGGAATATTTAGTACATATTAATCCCAATTGGTCTACCACCTATTTAGGCATGATGTTGTGGGATGCTCCACTATCAAGCATGCAATTGTGTATCACATAGCGGTCCCCATATCCAGATGTATAGTGGAGGGATATATAAAAGGGTCGTACTGAAGAGGGGTTCCTTCCAGGTGGATTAGAAGTTGAAGCAGCAAGAACATGGCCATATCCTTGTTTATCTAACCCAAAGGCCTTACAGACCTGGTCTCTATATTTGGGCACTATCATCAATTCCCCAAAAGTTATATTTATTTTCTGTTTTGACAACTCTAGTCCTATATCAAACTCAAATTTCTTATTTTATGTTATCTTACTGACTGGCTCTAATATTTTGGGAGGAATGTGTTGATGACTATCATTTTGTTTCTTCATATTGGCGTGTTCTTTGCCCTCGATTGTACCCTTTTTATTAGTTTTATTTGGTATGGCCCAACTTCGGAGATTAGTGGCATGGATCCTTTCCAAGGATTCTACCTCCTCAGATATGGGGATCAACTTGCCCCATTTCATTTGTTCAAAATGGTTATCTAGTGGTCTTTTCAAAATTTTCACACCATCGAGGGTGAAGGTCATAGGTCTATCTTCAGAGTTAGGAGGTTCATTTGGCCCCTCTTGAGCCTGTGCTCTTTTAACGATTTCATCCTAGGTCCAGTAGGCATTTATCCTAATTTCATCATCTGGTTCTTCCTCGAGGTCAACACCTGAATGTAGGCTGAGGTAAACACCACAATCGATTGAGTTGTGGGGGGCATCACATGCTGGGCAAAAGAAAGGAAAATCAGAGGCCACATTGGCCAAAGCCATGGGGTTTGGGATAGTATCTTGATATTTCTGGACCTCCTTTATTTTCCAGTTATTATTTGGGTTTCTACCTCCCTCATTATTCCAATTCCTATTGAAATTTCTCCTAAAAGGGGGTCTACCTTCATTTTGGTGTATGAGGGTTCTCCACTATCTGTCTTATCCCTTTCAATCTTGGACAACCTATTATTCATTGTATGAAATATTTTCATCAACTGGGATGATAATTTTTCGATAGGATCAAGTTCTAATTTTTTTAGGATACCAAAACCCACTTTCTTAGGCTTCCTCTCGGTATGTATTGGGCTGGGATCTACTAAAGTTGGCTTCATCTTCCCACTATATATCATGTTTCTTTCTATCACTATTGCTCTTTCCATACAAGCATCAATGGTGAGTGTGGGTTGTTATCTGAGCTCATAGTTAAAGTCCCCAAGGAAAGTATTATAATAGAAACATATATATTGGTGATCATTTAGCCTAATATCCATAGGAATTTTGTTCCTTAATTTGGTGAACCACCTATTAAAATCATCCATGATCTCATTGTCTCTCTTCTTCATTGTGGCTAGTTCAGTTAACAGAGACTGCTCATTCTTCTTCTCCCTATATTTCCTTAGGAATGTGGTTTCTAATTCTTGAAAAGTGCCTATAGTGTCTATTGTCAGGCCATTGAACCATTCTCAGGCATCCTTTTCTAAGGTCTGAAGAAATAGTCTGAGGACAACATCTTCGTCCTCTACTTCCAGGCTATCCATAGCATATAAAAAGTCTTTGATATGGTCCTCATCGATCACGGTGTTATCCCCCATGAATTTGGGTAGGTATTTGTGGGCTTTAGGGGGTAATGGGTTTAGGACAGGTGGTAACACAAAGGGCCTATATCTATTGGTATGCCAGTTATTTAAAGGTGGATTAGCCATTTGTGTAACTAGGCCCCTTAACATAGGAGGTACAATAGATAGGATAGTACTTGATAGGTGGGGACTTTTAGGAACACAATTAGTACTATTGTTATTATGATTATCCAAAGGAACAAAAATTGGAGGTTCCTTTCTATTCTTACGTGGTCAAAAAAGTACCTGTGGATCTAGAAGTTTAGGGTAGAGTTCTTTTCCACTACTTCTTGTGGCTGCCAGATCAGCTTTTGCTTTTTTATTGTGGGTCCTTCAGAGTCGCCAGCACGATGTGCAAAACTAGGGGTGCTCTCTAGCTAATATTTCTCAACCCACTAATCCTAAATCTCACAGGGAACAACCAGGAAGATTTTGAAAATAGTAAAATGGTTAGTCCTCGACAATGGTGCCAAAAACTGTTGTGGGGATTTCTTGCTTACCTCTTTTAAAATATGTCATGTCATAGGGATCCTAAGAATCACAACTAGTTTGTAGACTCTGGTGGATCTACCTCTTTGACCTAGGAATAGATTATCTACAGGACTCTAGACAGACTAGGTTGGGTAAGGAAACCCCAGACAATGGGTTCAGATATTTACCACTATGATTCTATAACCCATATCTTACCAGATTTGATGATATTATATTAGTTTTTGTTCTTTTTTACCAAACCAAGCAGTATTAAAACCATTAAGACCAGACTGGTGCCATGTCCATTGGGTAGTCATAGCAGATTTATATTTTTTATGAACTAAGAAAAGAACAGGAAAGAAGAACTAGTTCACCCACATTCATTCAAATGATGTAATCAATGAAAATGATTAAACTAGTGAGGGAAAGCATCATTCACACATTCATATTACTGTAATATGTAAATAAGCAAGACACATAAACCATGAACACAAGAAATGCCAGGAATAGAGTTGGAGTTTATATTCATATAAAATTATTTACATATGAAAATCTTGGCAGAATGCTTGGGTCTTATATGATAATAGGTACAATGCCGCCCTTGTTCGAATATCGTAACAGGGGGTTGTTTCTCTCCATCCTAATTGTAGTGATGTGAGAGTCTCCAACTCTAGCGCATCCATAGGAAATAATCTCAACAGACAAAGCTTCCTGGACAGTTCCTAGAAAATGGTAGAAGAAAGGGTGAGGTGAGAGATGAAGGGATATAACACACACAGAAAGGAAAATATGACTAACTCTTAGACACAACTATACCTGGACTCAAATTTGCTCTCTGAGGTTTGATAAAAAATTCCACTACTGCAATGGTCTTCTATATATAGATCCAGATGCTCGAGTTGGGTTGTAACTATTTTTCCATCGACCCTCCACCTGGCCTGATCTCCTTTCTCATACAAAAATATGGCAGGAGAAAAAATGGATAGGTGGCCCATGTCTTTCCTCCTACGAGTGTTGTTGTTGTTGCTACGTGCCATATTTCCCACTATCCTGAGCAGGCAACTCTTCCAGTGCTTTGATTCGGAGCTTCCTTTGGTGTTTTGGGCCCCACTCTATCTCCTCCAAGATTATATATATTATAAATCAATATAAACCCACACTTCATCATGAAAGGTCAAGGTAAACGTTAGCAAGTTGACATCCTATGTGATTTAATTTACCTGTTCCTTGGACCATTCCACGGTGTTCTTAGAGAAGACACATAGGCGATCCACCATTTCCACCAAGGAGGTAAACTACTTTGTCAACTTTATGTTTTGACCAAAGTCAAACTCTTGTATTTTATTAAAAACAAAATCCTTAATATCAAGGGTTTGGATAAATTCATCCAACGTGAACCCACAGTCATTTAGCTCATTTTCTACTTCCTCTTTAGATCTGATGATCTCTTGGTCCTAGTGAAGCCAATTTGGTTTGTTCTATAGATAAATGAAAACCTTCGCATATTCTTCTGCAAAGAAACAAATGGAACCATCTCTCAAGGTAACTACCCCTGCACTGACCTCCACATATTTTTCTTTGAATTTTTGGAACACAGGGTATATCAGATTCACTCTCTGATTAGCTTGCTGCAATAGGTCTTTTAGAATACCAACAGTATGCCTGGTAGCATAAATATTGTAAAATATCATCGAGATATCATCCATTCTCTCTTGTATCTTATCCTTCATCTCCTACTTGAACTCTTCAATGGTTCCAAAGTGATCACTGGCTTGCATGGTGACATCCTGAGAGGGAGTTGACATTTGCTTTAGTTGATCTATCTTAGCTTGCAATTGTTGTACCTTATGCTATAACTGCTCTGCCTCTATGACCTTGGTCTTTAAAACTACAACCTCCTTCTCCACAACTTCTACCACCTACACTTGGGAGGCCACGTGTGATTTCATCATATCTAGTGGGCCAGCTTTGGCCATCATTACTCCCTTGCCGAGATCGATCGTGGCTTCCTTTAGACTTGGTGGTAGGGGATGGCAAATGTAGTAGTGGACACATCGCACGTCTCTTGTATTTTTGTCCCTCTGGATCTACTTACTCCTTTACTAGGAGATCTTTGTTCCTCCATATCTTGTATTTGATCCTCTTCATCGGTAGTGAACTGGAGTGTGTCTCTCATTCTGGATAGTGTGAATTTCTTCGTGTTTAAAGTAGATGACTCAGTCCTGGTCCTCTTCCTAGTGGGATATTGTGAGGGACTTCTTTCTTGGACTTCATACTCCTTGAGTATGCTCGATAATCCCCCCACTTCCTATATTTTTTTAGAGCTTTGGGAGGGATTGGATGTTCCTATTGATTGATTACCAGGATGGTGGAGAACAACATGGATTGGCCAATTGCCAGATTAGTCTGGATGGATGGAGACATCAATGCCTGGGCTGATGATACAAAGCTTTGCACTTGATGTGAGGAGTGAGTGACCAACTCCTTTCCTTTTGATGTAGTAGTGGGAGAGCTGGAAGATGCGGGGAGCCTCACCTATTCCTACTGAGCTTCATCTACTATCTTCATCATGACTTCAAATATATATTGTCTTTTGATGGACAACCTGCAAGGTGGGGTCATAGAATTCTTTTGGAGGGGCAATAGGGACCAGAGGAACCACCTTATCAACCAATAATTCCCTATGTAACCTCAAGTTAGAGCTATAATCCCCTACTACTTCTAATTTTTTGTGTGGTCTATTATCCATTTTCCACACCAATTATAATGATCAATTCTAGCTGAAAGCATTTTGCATTTCATCTTCAAAATGGTCCTCCCTATGTGTAACCTGCAAGAGAGATAACTTTGAGGAGACAATCTATTTATGATAACCATGAGGGGCATAGGGTCTCTAAGTAATTTCTTGAAAATAGTACGTGTCCATATTCCATATGGCTCAAAGTAAAGAGAAGTGGCCTAGATATGTATAGGGGCCCATTGTGCAGGGTATCAACAACCATGGAAATCCTCCCTTCTTCCTTATAGACCATATTTTCACCTCCTTCGCTATTTGCCTTGTTATCTCTAGAATGGCTATGGATATTGGGCAATGTTTGGGCAATGCTTTCGGTGGTAACTTAGACCCATACAATCTAATGTAAGAATATTTTTCTATATAGAAGAAGTCTCCTGCTTTTGCTTCATGCAGGAACATCCTCACCCTAACCCAAAATCTATCAGGTTCTTCTCTGCATAGGCGAGCATGCATCACTGGGAGGACATTCTTGAAAAAAAGTTGCATAGCTTGAGCACCCCTTCTGTACACACAATAATCTATCCTAGATTGTGGTGGCACATACTTATCCCATCCAAGTCAAAGATTGCTCCAGTTGGCCCAAAACCAGATGAATAAAAATGAGTAGTAGGAAAAAAGGGGAAATTGCTCTTTATTAGCTAGTATGGATTCCTGCAACTCTATAAATTCTTTGTTCATATTATCATTGATCACCTCTTTCCATCGGTACCTTGGTGTCTTCTCTATTTTGTTGCACTATAGTATCAATAAGAGGACCTCTTTTGTAATATGCTCCAATTCTTTCGTGCCCAACACTAGTTTTATCATATCTGCATAATCCTATGCCCAGGGGTGGAGAATGAACTTATGAATAGGGAAACTGGGATGCATACACTTATTTCTCTTTAGGAGCATGCCCAAGAAGGTGTTTTTAGCATGAAATTATACTGGAGAGAAAATTTTTGGAAGTCCAATATTCATGAGGTTGTGGAGAGCCCAAATACCCTTTTGATTCTATCAGTTTTCAACCTAAATACCACTTGATTTATGTGATCCCTGATAGTCTTGTTCTTGGAGTCATATACTACTACCAACCATGCTAGGAGGTCTAAGAAGTGGTAGATTCTAGGGTAAGTTAATTTACCAATGTTGGCATCCCATTTATTGCATACAAGGCTCAGCTCACCAATCTCTCTCTATGCCCTCATAAATAGGTCCCTCAATAGAGTAGGGTGATGCTGATTATCTTCCTTTGTTGGATCAAAATTGTATATTATTATGTTTTCCACCTCTCATTTCTTGTCTGGTGTGATATTTTTGCTTGAATGAGATGGGTCAATTAGCACTTTTGGGTCCATGGTCCTTCCTGCTCTTTTGGTCATCGACCAAGCCCCTATTAATTTCTTGATTTGGGCCTTTACGTTTGTTACTCTAGTTGCAGCTATGCTCATGGAAGCCATTTGTGGACTGGTGATACTCCTACACCATAGTGCTCAATCTCTCAAAAGTTTAATTTCACCTTCATGATTGATATCTGTAATACACTATGCATGTGCTTATTGAATCCACTTGTTGGGCACCGAATTGGCATCAAGTTTTACTCGATACTGGGACTGTTTATCTTCTAATTTTCTATCCAGGAATGCACCCGATAGTCACAACTCGACACTTAGCATTGGATGGACCAAAGGAAACTTCAATCGAACCTCTAGAATAGGATGTTTCCTTGTCAACTTAGAATGGTGTTGAAATAATTAAATCTCAATTAGGGTTTTGATAAAAGGGTTAGAAAAGGATTAGGGTTAGAGATATTAGGCAAAAAAATGGCTGGATAGGCTAACAGCATAGGCAACTACATCAAAAAGCTCCCATAAATTATTTCCAGTGTATCATCACTCAAGATGAAATATTCATACATTAAAGTACAAACAAAGATATGTTGCAGAAAGCAATTCCAACATCTAATATTGATAATCCAAATTAGTAGAATAGACCAATAGTTAGATTTAATAGAAATAAACTTTCTAAAAACACAGATCTAACTATGAACATATTTCAATTACTCTCACAACTAGTAATCCAATAAGCCGGAATGAACTAACCGCTAAAGTATTGATAGAAATGCAGCTCAAAGCTTCGAACATCTTGCACAAAGATAGCGAAGATAACAAATTTCTAGTGAAAATAAAAGTAATGCTCCTTCCATTAATCCAAGGGAATATTTATAGTAGGGTAAAAAATGCACTAGAGCCGACCTTGAAAAATGAGGGTTCGACCTCTATTTATAGTTTGTAAAATGTAAAATATGAGGAGACATTACAAATATTACAAATTTACAGCTCAGCAGAGAGTTTTTCTAGCATAATATTATTGTTTGGGAAAATCTGGGAAATCCACTGTGAGTGATCGGCCATGGTAGCTTAGCTTTCTGTAACTTTCTAGTTTGTTGATAGCGATTGGAGTTCATGCCATTGGAGACCAAATATGATCTATTAATTGTTCTTGAAAACTTTATGAACATATTAGAGGATAAACGTTCATATTGAGACCATGCTTCATACATCATAGAGGATAATTGTTCACATGGAGACTATGCCAAAAATAGTAATATCTATGTCAATACTTCAAAACTACTCCAATGATTCATAAAAAAATAGCTATGTTCCCCTTATAAAGCCTTATTACAATAAATGATATGAATGCCTTCACACAAAACTAATTTTCTGTCTCTCTTTGAACACATGCTTTTATTATTTCTTTCTGACAATGTCAGGGTAAAAATGAATCAAACCAAAAATAAAAGTTCTACATGACTACATATGTATAAAATAAAAATTGCTAAACATGTGTCCCTTCAAGGTCTGCAAATCTATCTATCTCTTATTCTTATTGGACCTCTTCCTCGGTATTATTATATTCTTCTTACGTAGATTCTTCTTTTGGTGAAGTTTACTCTTCATTTTTCTCTATTGCACTATTTTCAAACAGTTACACCATTAGCTTTAGGATTTGCAGGGCTTGTTTCCAAACTGCTTTAGAGGGGTTGGAAGTTTTCTTTAGCTACTTATGAATGTACTGCAACTCATCGATGTCCTCATAGTTTGCAACACTTCCTTTGTTTACCAGGTCTTCCATTAGATCTCTGAGCCTGGTAAAATCAATAATTATTTGTGAAGCTTTCTCTTGATCAATTGGCTCCTCCAGAGCATCAATATCAAACTCCTCTTGCAAGCCCTTATCAGTACTCTTCTTAATTTATTCTACTAATAATAGATAATTATCTTCCACCCACAGGCCCCTAAAACCATTCTGGATCATTTTCTTATTTATATCCACTACATCCTTGATCATATTTTCCACTTTGTCAAATAACATCCAAGCCTTTTGGAAGGCTTTGTGCTTCTTCGTCACAATCCTGGTAATAATTCTAGTAATATTCCACTCCTTATTAGGAATTGGCTTGGCAGAGTCATTGAGCCTACTATCCACCAACTTGTAAATTTGCTCAGTAGGAATCACCATGGGTTGTAACTCTCCAGTGAAACTATCCAGATCCTTCTAAATGTTTTAGAGTAGGCGGCTAGCATCATCCAGATAATCAATAACAGGCTGTAGCTCTGAACATTATTCTAAAATTTTAGAGAGCAATTCATTTCTCACTTTCTTTAGCTCAGTCTTGGAGAAACTTAAAGACTTAGCCTTTTCAATTTGAAGTTGCTACTTTAGACTCTATATTTCCTTAGCTTGTTCTTCATTTTTTTTATTATGCTCCTCTTTTTGCTTCTTGAGCTTATTAGCCTCTTGGAACTTATCCTGCTAGCTCTTTGCTTCTTTTTTAGATCCTTCTCCACTTGTTTTTGATTGTCAATGGTATTTTGGAGCTTTTATATTTTCTTTTCCATATTGTCCACCTTTTCTTTACATATATCATTCTTCACATAAAAAGTGTCTAGGTGAGCTTTGGCCATGACCAATTCATCTTATATAGGTAGCTACTCAATATCTTCTATATATTATTCTATGCGATAATATTGAGTAGTCATATAAATTTCAAGCTTGCTCACCAGGGGAATCATGGATCTAGATGTCCTTTGTATTGAAATTGGTTCAACAAACATGCTTCTCCTCTTTTTAGCCATTCTCTTGGAAGGTTTGGACAACTTTTCTATCCATAAATCTTGAATCTTCTATGAAGCTTACTGCTCCTTTTGCAAAATTGCTTGGGTAGGGTAACTCATATGAAGAGGAGAGGAGGCTACAAGATATGCAAGAGCAGAATAAATAGTTAATAATAGCTGAGAAGAAGTAACTACAGTGGATTCTATGACCATAGTGGAATCTGTAACCACTATTGTTGTTGCAATTGGCAGACTCATGGATACTAAAGTGAAACTTACAGCAGGGTGAGTGGGTGTGCTCAAAATAGTTTGTTTCTCAAATGATGGAGGTGGTTGTAATGGCAAGTATGGGACTATGGGAGATGATGAAAGGGGAATTTTAGGTGATGAAGAAGGAATTTGAGGTGACTTTGGGGGAGATGGATTGACTTGACCCTCAGTATTGATTGGTGAAACAGGGGATGAACTATGAGGGGGATAAGGCACCTTTGTTTCAATATCTTGCATATAAAGGGAGGGATATTTCTTTGGGGACTCTAAAGGAGGAGGAGGAGGAGAAGAAGGGTTACATACCATACCTTCACTTACTAATATAGGGTGTTCTGGATCTATCTCTATGTTTTGTTGTTGCACTTGTTGTATCAATTCTTCTACAACTGAAATAGGGGTTTCTTTAACAACTTCCTTCTTATCCAACTTTTATTTCTTGGAAATCTCCTTCTCAGTTCTTTTGGGTGCCATTTTAGCCTTTCTCTGGAATACTTGCAAGGGTACTAATTTCTCATTCTCTATATTCCTCAAACAATCCAACCTGTACTAGTTCTTCCTATAATGTCTGTTCAGAAATATGATTCAATTCTATTGTTGTTGTAGTGGTGAAACTTATAGGTGTGAACCTAAAGTTCTTATCCTTATGAGTCCAATCTATCTATGTATCTGAGGGTTGTCCGCCCAAGGCTAGGTGTTTGGGCCTACTTACTATTTGAATGATTGGTGTACTGATAGCCCTCTCATTAGAATAGTGAATCTTGCTCATCAACTGTGCCCGTTTTGGAAATTTCTCTATTTGTTCAGTTGAAGATTGAAAAGTCTTTAGACCTTCGACAACGGTTAATGGAGTATCAGGTTCCTCTTCTTGAGCTTGTTCTTCTAAGGGTGGGAAGGGAGAATCTAACCCTGTTTGTGACTTGTTAGTACTATATTCCTTAGGTCTTTTGGTTTCCAAGTTGTGACATCCTTTTCATACTTATTAAAAAATTCATCATCAATTTTCAATCCAAACTTGGATTTCTCTTTACCAATCTCGACTGTCATCCTCCACCAGTATGATATCTTGGATTCATTTCATTTCTTCTTTTAATTTACCTCATTTCCATTAGATTCTTGAGACTGAGGGTCTCATTTCTTATCTGTTTTGTCTTCAAATTATTTGATGATAGACTCCTTCCACCAATGTTTTGCATTATTGTCTGGATAAAAATCAACAATTTGTTCAAAGAAGTATAACCATGGAGGAAGTTGATCCATATTGGAAACATTCCACTCTAAAAGAGAAATTTCCTTGTTATTTCTGCCCTGTTCAAAATGGAGCCTATGTTTTTTATTAAATTTGTAGGCCTTTTCTCCATTCAAGGCTATGTTCCTCTTATAGAATACATCATCTGGGTCATAAATCCATCTCTAAGGAATGTAAAACATGCTCAACCTATCCAGATATTGGTTAATTTGTTCACCTTGTAGCTTCTTGGTAATAGTTATATCATCAATATTGTGGTAAGTCAACAAAAAACTCCTTTTCCTCCCTGGACTATAGTTCAAATTTATAAAATCTGCTTGCCTCAAGTATTCTAAGGTGAATAGTCGATATTTGACAAAATGGGCAGTAGAAAAGGCTTACCAATTAAACTATACAGTCTAATTACTGTACCTTTAGTTAGGAGGTACCAATCTCCTTCCTTGGCACCTTCCAATATTAACAATTTCTTTGCCAGAGGAGGTAACCTAGGGTATTCCCCATACATTATCTTTAATACTAGCCCTAAAAATTCCAAGTTGAATTTATAAAAGGACTCAGTGCTTCTCAGATGTGAAGTCCAATAGTAAATAGGAATGGGGTTTCCTAGGTTGTTCTTGTCCTTGACTGGAATCCAGGGCATCATGTCCCTTACAGCAGTGAAAAACATCCAGACTAGGCTTGAGCAATGCCTGAAACAAGGCACATCAGAACTCCTTTTCATTATCACTAGTTGCTCATGTATTCTCTGAGTAAGGAATATATTCTACCCATTGGGTGAGGTAGTCTATAGAAGTTTGAATGTAATTATGGTCTTCTGAAGAATAAGGATTGATCACCCCTATAGAGTCTAGCCCCCATTACTGAAAGGGCTCTTCCACTTGTATTGGCTTAAGGGGGAATGACGCATTCCTTGTCCTCCCTACATGCCACTGGTATTTTTCATACGATCTAGTGAATTTGAAGGTATCAACAATTATAGTAGGCCAATAATAGCCTATTATAATAATTTTTAAATTTGTAACTCTACCTGAGAAATATCCTCCAGATGATCCTCCATGGAACTCCTCTATGACCCTTTGTTGTTGATCATGTTTTAATCACTTAAAGGAGTACTCCATAAAGGTTCCTTTTGTAGAAACCTTCTAGCAATAGGACATACTTCAAATATTGAAGTCTATATCTTCTTCTATGTTATGCATTAATATCATGAGGGCATACCCCAGTTTGAAAGTACTTGATCATATGATCTACCCAATCAGAGTCACCCGACTATATTTCTTTAGTATGACCATCTTCTATTGCCTGACAAGCTATCATTTTAGATGATATTGCTACTTTTGTTAGACTAAGTCATAGGGCCCTACCTCTTACCGGCTTTGTAGGATGTATTTCCACATCATATT
Source organism: Wollemia nobilis (assembly GCA_028583015.1). NCBI lineage: Eukaryota > Viridiplantae > Streptophyta > Pinopsida > Araucariales > Araucariaceae > Wollemia > Wollemia nobilis. The sequence goes on from JAQPPZ010016726.1 coordinate 1,492,986, forward strand.
ATTGGTTTTTAGTGATCCAACCATCTCTTTTGTCTCCTAGTTCACCTTGTAGAATAAAAATTCTTACATCCGTATGAACAACATAAACCAGGGTCTTACTTTGAACCAAATACTACCTAAATTTATTCAATGATTTCATCACAACAAATACTTGTTTCTTAATAAAAGTATACTTAACATAGTAATCATGGAGAGTCTAGATCCAAAAGAATATGGGGTGCTCCTCACCTTGATCATTCTTTTGGGTGAGCACTGAGGCATAACTTTCCTCAGCTCCATAAGCGTAAAGAATAAAATATTTATTGAAATCTAGATTCGCTAGCACTGGAGCTATGGCAATGGAATGCTTGATTATTTTGAAGGCTTGATTTCTTACCCTAGTCCATTTGAACTCTGCATTTTTCTTTAGCAGTTCAGATTTAGGCCTCACCTTCTGAGCAAAGTCAGAAATAAAATTTCTAACAAAGTTTATTTGGCCAAAGAAAGACTGTAAGGCTTTCTTGTTCACAGACAGTGAAAGAGCAAGAATAGATTTGATTCTTTTTGGATCAATGGCTATACCTTCTTTTGATACCACATGACCTAGCAAATTTCCCTCATGGATTGCAAAGAAAGACTTCTTAGGATTGAGGGAGATGCCAAATTCTCTGCACTTCTGGAAGACTTTTTCTAGGTGTGCTAAGTGGCCATGCTTATTGTGGGAAAACACAGTAATATCATCCAAATAGATCAGAATTACCTTATTAATTAGTTCCCCGAAGGAATAATCCATGGCTGTCTAAAATGTTGCTCCCACATTGGACAACCCAAAATGTATTCTCTGGTAGGAAAATGTGCCCCATTTTGTGGTGAATGCTATTTTATACTGATATTCATTCTTCACCCAAATATGGTTATATCTAGAGAAACCATCCAATAGTGAGAACCTTTCTAAAACTACCACTATTTGTAATATTTGATCAATATGTAGAAGGGGGTAATTATCCTTAAGAGACGCTTGGTTAAGATTTTTGAAATCTACACATAAGTGAATATCACCATTCTTTTTCCTCACAGGTACCAAGTTGGATACCCAGGTTGAATGTTTTATTGGATAAATGATCTTAGCCTTTAAAAAATTTAAGAGCTCTTCTTTCATTATGGCTTTTATCCTTGGATTTATAGGCCTTTGCTTCTACCTAAAAGGCTTTGCATTAGGCTCTAGATCAATGGTGTGTTGGATAACCCTTTTGTCATATACTTTGAGGTCTTCATATGAACTAGCTACAATATCTTGGTACTTTAGGCATAAAGCCTTGATATTCTCTTCTTCCTTTGGTGAACATCGGATTCTAACCTTGAGCTTCTTTTCAGTTTCAATTTCAAATTCTTTATAAATTTTCTCATTGACTTTCATGGATATGATATTTTTCCTTTCTTCATTGTCAAATAGGCTCTCTAGAGTAACCAAACCTCTAGGTATGTGATTGTTCTTAAGTTGAATGACATCCTGTTGATCAATTTACTCTAGATTTTCCTCTTGGATAGTGGATAGATAGGCTTCTCTTACTAGAAAATCAATGATTTGTTCATCACTTTCAAAGACCTACCAAAAAATCCATTTATTTGGCACTGCAGGCCTAAAAATCATTTTGATTCCCTTGTATTTCTTAACTCTTATGTCTATATAAGGGTTGAATTTAGCTCCCCTTGCTGCTAATGAATTTGCCAAAGTATTCTTTTATTTGGGAAATTTTTTTATGTTTAGGACATCAAAGGATTCCATAAGATCCCATACCCTATTTCTATATGCTTTTAGGTAATGGTGCTTATTGCTTCACCTTTCTCTTACTTGATGGACGATTAACTCAGAGTCTCCATATATATTCAGGATTTTAATGCCTATATTTTTAGTTTGCATCAATCCAAGGCATAGAGGCTCATACTCTACAACATTATTGGTGCATGACCATGTTAATCTGTAGGTAAAAATCTTTGTCCCTTCTGATTGGGACTATAATACCACACCAACACCAACACCATTTCTACATATGGCACCATCAAATTGCATGATCCAAACTTCTATTTCTCTCAGAGACTAATTAGATATAGTAGGAACTTTCTTCTCTGATTTTGCAAAAATACTGTATCTGCCCATGCCTATCCCAAAATGATTGTAATCCTCCCTGAAAGGTAATTCATCTTCTATTTCTAGCTCTTCAAAATTATTCACAATTTCAAATTCTTCAAGAGGGGTGAGATTGCACATGTCTTCAATTTTTTCTATGTGGTAATACCAATGCAGGAGCATCCAGTGGTGTAAGAGTGATCTTGCATCACCCAAAAAAAATTGTAATTGTTTAATTTTGTAAAACTAGTAAAACTTGCAGGTGAATTTTGAAGGCCTTAGAGGCCGAATTTGAGGATTTTCAGTTAGCCACAAGCCTTTGTAAAAATATCTAAGGCTTTCCTTGCTTAGTTTGTATCGTGAAATTTTCAAAAATATCTCGAGCAAGTAAATCGGAGCAACAAGCGCGAAGTTATGACCCTGGCAAGTTTGCCTCCAAAATTTAAATTTCAAATCCATTGTTTTAGGAGGAAAAAGGGGAAAACAGGGTATTAGAGGGAAATTTCAAAATTTTAAAAGGGGTTATTTTATTTTGTATCATCTTCTTTGGAGAAGAGAATGGAAATGCTTGTTTTTTGACATGATAAAATGAAAACACTTGTTCATGGATGGTTATTTTTTTGTTGATCTTCACCAAAGACAGGCTTTTTAGGTGTTATCCTTATCCTCTTTTCCTTGAATGGGATAACCATGCTAGAATAATCCATATACATGCATCCACATAAATTTGCAGTGAAATATCTTGAAAGGCATAAGCCAAAGTAGAGTTCTAGGTCAACGACTACTATTTCTTGTACTATAGTTACCTCAGGGACTCTATGTAGCCTCATCAAAAAATCCTTTATTACTCCCACTATTTTCATAGGTGTTCCATCCAATCGTAATACTCCAGGGTAGGATTAGGTATACTCCATACTCATATCTTCACAGACTACTTTAGGCATAAATTTAGTTGATGCTCTTGAGTCAATCATACAATTTCGGACCACCCAACCTTCCATCCTTAGAGAGATATAAAAGGGAAGGGTTTATTATTTAAAACAATAGGGAACATTTCTTTATTTTTAGACGGTATACTAAGAATTTTGGTGGCCTGCCTATCCCGTGGATATTTATTGAGAAAATATTTAAGCAAGTCTATCTGGCTAGGAATGAAGAGAGTATCATATAAACTAGCTTTTGATGGTATCTTCTTCATCTCTTCCACAATATTGTATCCAGAATTAGCCAAAGTGGGTCTCTCATGTCTTATTTTTGGCTCACCATATTTTCTCTTATATTTTTTAGTGGCTTTTATTCTCTATATTTTAGTGATATAAGGGAATCTAAGCCTTTCTTGAGCCTCATCCTTGGATTTCATCCTTTCTCACTCAGTTTCTTTCTCAACTCTTTTGGTAAAACTGACTACCTTTTCTTTTCCTTTTGCCTGGGTAATAGGGAAAGTATCAGTTCTCTGGGGAGATGGGTCATTATTTTTCTGAGAAGGAACCTAAAATTGACCCATATTCTGTGGATCAAGTTGCAAGTTTTTCTTCCCTGACCTTGTCATCACAGCAATAGGGTCATCATCATCAAACTCTTTCCCAACCATGATATGGTCAGGTTTCCATAGCATATTTACTCTTCCTTTTTTTATTTCTTTCTGCTTAATCCATAGCTTGCTGAACATGGTGTTGGTACATAACACAAGATTAGGAATCGTGAGGATCATTACAAACCAAATACTAAATATTTACCAGACTTGTATCTGGAGGACACTTAGGCTCTTCATAAGATGCATTTACTCTGATCCCAATATTTTTACTAGGAACAGGTCTTTGATCTTTATTCACATATGGAAACCTCCTTTGTTGAGACCTCTCCATTGAATTTATTTTGTTGCTAAGAGTTTTCAACGTATTCTATATATCAAGGATGATAGAAAACTCTTGAGGATTTTGAGAAGGAAGTGGAGGGAAAGGAACTACGGTAGATGATGATTTTGGTTGAGGAATGGAAGTCATCTATGAAAATGGGGATGACAATGGAGGGGGGTCCATGTAAGATAAAGTAGTAACTTGGCTTTGGACATTAGTGGTTTCTAAATTGTAAGGTAGCACAACTTTGGAAGGTAATATCCCTACATTGATTAGGATATTTTATGCATGAACAACTACATTATAAACTTGTGGAAAGGTTTCCACCCTATATTATTGGGTTTGTAGGCCTAGCTCTAATCCAAGAGCTCTGATATAATACATATAAGCAAGGCATGCAACTTGTCTAGTTGCAGGAGGAATTATTTTTTAGGTTTTGCTAAATCTCAAATTAAAATCTGAGATAGTTTCTTGCTGATGTTTCTGCATAGATGTGAACTGATTAAGCAAGGAGAAAGGGTCAAAAAATTCATTAAATTCTTACATAAAAGGCTTAGCCAATGCCACACATGAAGTGATGATGTTATCCTCAAGGTTCCTAAACCAATGTAGAATATTTCCCCTAAAATATAGGGTTAGAATCTTGACAATAACATATTCATTTTTTATATTGTGGATAACTACCAAATTCAAAATATGACAATGATCATAAGCAATCTTTCTAGATCCATCATAAGTAGGAATATCCTTGGATACAACTTGAGTAATGTCATGCATATGGGCTAATATAGGGGGACCAATTGTGTTGCAGCTAGGGTACTTCTACAAAGGTTGATTTGGGGATACATTTCCATGATTTGGGGCTGCATTTCCTACCATGTTTCCAGGTGTAGATCTTGCTAGAGGGGCTCTTGGATTAGCTACAGGATTTTCCTCTGGAGGCTCTCTTCTGAATGAAAATATTGATTAAAATTTCTTATAATAGTAGACCCTCTATAAGGTAGCTCACAATAGAAAAATGAGTCAAGGTTATTCCTTTTGAATGACTTGGTATACATGAAAGAACAATGGTCTACAGGGGTAATTATTTTCTATGTTTAAAGACCAGGGAGTCACCAGGTGAATTTACTATTCTCCACTTAACAAGGTCAAGACAATTCACCAAATATTGATTCCTCTAGGTAGAGATAAAATAATAACTTATATGATGGGTTTTCATGTTTCTTGTAAACTGGTCCCATCGGGCATGACAAAAATTATTGGACACCGAATCAACATCAAGTTTTACTCGACATTGTGACTATCTATTTTCCAATTTTCTATTCAAATATGCACCCGATAGTCACAGCTTGGCACTCAACATTGGATGGACCAAAGACAACTTCAATCCAACCTCTAAAATAGGTTGGTTCCTTGTCAACTTAGAATGGTGTTGACACAATTAAAGCCAAATTAAGGTTTTTAGAAAAGGGTTAGAAAAGGTTTAGGATTAGATATATTAGGCAAAAAAGTGGCCAGATAGGCTAACAACATAGGCAACTACAACAAAGCTCCCATAAACTATTTCTAGTGTATCATCACTCAAGATTAACAACCCAAACCCATGAAATATTAATACATTAAAGCACAAACAAAGATATGTTGCAGAAAGCAATTCCAAATCTAACTAAAATAGACCAATAGTTAGATTTAACAGAAATAAACTTTCTAACAACACAAATCTAACTATGAACATATTTTAATTACTCTCACAACTAGTAATATAATAAGTTGGAATGAACTAACCGCTAAAGTATTGATAGACATGCAGCTCAAAGCTTCGAACATCTTGCACAAAGATAGCGAAGATAATAAATTTTGAGTCAAAATCATAATAATACTCCCATTAATCCACGAGAATATTTACAGTAGGGCAAGCAAATACACTAGAGCCAACCTTTAAAAATGAGAGTTTAGCCTCTATTTATAGTTTGTAAAATGAAAAATATGAGGAGATATTACAAAGATCACAAATTTACAAATCAGCAAAGATTTTTGCTGACATAATCTTACTGGTTGGTAAAATTCAAGAAATCCACTGTGAGCGATCAGCCATGGTAGCTTAGCTCTATGCAACTTGCTATTTCATTGATGGTGGTTGGAGTTCAGGCCATTGGAGACAATATCTGATCTGTTCATTGTTCTTGAAACCCCACTTCATCATAGATATACACCTACTTCTGGTTCTTGTTCTTGAAAACCCTTTGATGCTTCGTCTTCCTACCTTCCAATTGACTGCTTTCTTATCCAGATAGAAACTACCTTTAAATGCTTCGACAATATCAAAGTCCTATCAACTATTGATGCTTTTTGGTGAATGGTTGTAATTAAACCTTCAAAATGCTCTAAAAATTGGTAGGGAAGGAATTGAATGCCATTTCACATTTTTTAATTATTGACATCAGCTTGGTAGCCTTGATTCTGCGAAATCATATTCCTGCATGAAATACACTAAAGAGTGAGCAGAATGCAGTCTACTATCAATCCGCTCACTAGCCTTCCTTTTTCTCCTCCTCAAATTTAAACAAATTGTAATACACACAAAAATTATGTTGACATTATCTTTTCCCAAGTTGAAATGCAGAATCGACAATCCACACCTTAGTTAGTGCAAAAATTTTTGTCTCCATTATGCACCAAAGTTAGTGCAAAATAGTCTTTGTGACCATTCCTTACTCTTTGTAGTTCTTTCTCCCTTCAAGTCATCATTCCACACCAGATTACTCTTTGAACTTAGTGAAATTAAAACTCCTCAACAGTTAGCCTCTCAGAGCATGCAAAACCAACCACAATCGCTATTTCACACTTTTTCTTGTGCTGACATCATTTTTACCCAAAAGTTTTGCGGAATCAAGACTCACTTGGAATATGCTCCCAAATACATTGTGAACCAAGCAGAATGGAATTTTAGCTTTTTAAGGTGAAAAATACTAAGTGTTGAGCAGAATCAAGAAATATCATTGTGGATCCACTCCAAAATACTCTATATCCTCAACGAAATAGAGATTTCATGCCTTAGAATAAAATATTCAATATTTTCTAAGGATGTGGTCATTTTGGTCCTACACCACTTACATTGATGCCATGAGGGAAGTACACCACCTTATTTTTAAAGAGTCTGCATTAATATCATTAGGTGGAGTGTTGCTTCCTTATTGGTAAGAGGAGCTTTATTAGTTGTGCCATGAGGGCTGGGGCCTTTAAAGTAATTCTTTCTTGGGTACTAATTGGATTCCTCCTAAATTTGTTTGATTGGATCTTTGCCAGGTGGAATCAGGGTTGCCCATGTATATGTTTCTCATTGTCTCAAGCGGGGTATGCTTTTGTGAGGTGCATGAATTTAAGAAGCAGCGTGCAAAATTCATGCACCTTTAATTCGCTAGTGTGCTTTACAAGCGATCACACAACTCGAGGTAGGGTGCTTGAAGTTTATGCACTTCTCAAGACCTATGCATGCTCCACTAAAGGTGAGGTGTACAAGATTAGATGGGGTGCGTGACTTAACATACCCCTTGATTATTTCATGCACTCCATTAAAAAGTGGGGCACACGAGACCAAATGAGACATGTGACTTAGTGTGCCCCTTGAAAATTTCATGCGCTCCACTTGGAAGTGGGGTGCATGAGACCAGATAGGGTACACAACTTAACATAACCCTTTATGCTTTCATGAACTCCACTTGAAAGTGGGGTGCACAAGACTAGATAGGGTGTGCGACTTAGTGCACCTCTTGACACTTTCATGCACTCCACTAAAAAGTGAGGCGCACAGGACTAGACGGGGCACGAAACTCAGCGCACCCCTTGATGCTTTCATGTGCTCCACTAAAAAGTGGATTACACGATACTAGATGGGACATGTGACTTAGCACACCCCTTGAAACTTTTGTGCACTCCACTTAGAAGTGGGTTGTGTGACCCAAAAATAGGGTGCGCGACTTGGCACACCCCTTAAATTTTTTGTGCACTCCACAAGGAATGGATCGCATGACTCAAACTTGGGGTGCACAACTTTGTGCACCCTAAAAACCTTTGTGTGCTCCATAGGAATAGAGCGCATGACTCAAAAATTTGGCTCAAAAAAATAAAAGAAAGTGGGAATTGTTTACAAGGCCAACAGTAACATTTTCCAACTCTTTCCTTGATCTTTGAGTAGTCTCCAACCAATATTTATCCTTAATGCTAAACTTATAAATATGTAATTTTACAAGCTTACTCCTTCAATGTTATTCCCTTTTTAAACTCCATCTCATTTTCAAATAGAATATCTAAATTTCTCATCACATCCTTTTTAAAAAACTCTCTTTGTATTATTTTGAATTGGAATGCTATACCTACTAGTAATCTTGAAAGTGACATCATATATAGGGAAAGATTTCAATGTAACCTTTATGAGTTTTACTCTTCTAACCATGTTTAAGAACTTACCTTTTCATCTTTCCAATCAATATTTTATTGTATCCAAATTTGAGTCCTAAAGATCCTTTTTTCTTTTATTAGACAAGAGAATACCTATATCTTTTGATTGTAAACCTTAACTTTAAGTCATAAAATATTTGTAACACCATTGTAAATAAAGGGTAGTTTTATAGAAAAAGATCTTGGATTTTTTTGTATTAACCAATTGTCTAGTAACTTCTCATAGCATAATACTATTAATTTAAATTCTATGACCTTCCTAATGAAAGGATGACCTAAAAGAAAAGTTTATCAACAAACTAGATATGATATATGAAGGGGTCATTTGTTGTAACTTGAATAATTTTTATTTTTCCTTTCACTTGTGCATTTAACAAAATTTTTTATAATGTCTTAGTAAGAATTGTGAAGATATATGAAGATACTAGCTTACTTTGCTAGAGTCAATTGAATAATTCAAAGTATTTTTCAAGAGATGCATGGACTGAAACATAATATTTTGGAGTTTTTTTACAACATTTAAACCATTCAAATTAATTTTTATTATAATATCTTTTTGGAGAATATCATATATGAAAATCCAACAAACCCTATTATATGCTTTGATCATATTTAATTTTATAAGCATACCTACTTTTTGATGGACTACAAAGAATGTATGTCCTATTATGATTTGATTGTACCATGAACGATTTACTTAGCACAAAGAAAACCACCTTATTCATATTAAATAACATAATATAGAGTGATATTAAGTATGTTTTCCATATGACGAGTCACCTAATTTACTCATCTATATAGCCTTTTTGTCCTTAATTCCTATAATTTCTTGAAAATATTATTGTTTAAACCACTGTTTTTGATCAAAGTGGTAATTGTTTTATAGTTTGTGAAAGATAATGCAATAATTTTTTTAATGAAAAGTTGAATGCATTAATATGGATCTATCTATAAAATAAATGCTTGTTGAATACTAACCTATCTCACATGGAGTGAGCTTAAATCCCTTTTGTGTTATAAGTATACGTGCTTGCTATAGGAAGTGAATAAGGTATCTACAACTTGGTTCCCATTCATATTCATTGAACTACAAGAATGCATATTTTCCAAACTATAGAAATATAATTAATGTCAATGCCACTTAACTCATTCTATGACAACCGATTATACGGTCCCATGTGCACCAAATTCACAAAGAAAAATAAGATACTCTAATTATTGCATAAAGGACTAGTGTATTGATAGGAAAGAAGATAGATACAATAGATTCCAAATGAATATCTCTTTTTAGCATTGTTAATATAATCATGAAGTTAGTTGGAAATAGAATTAGATCATTGTGTCAATTGGAACCTAGTTTGGTATACCTTTCTTTTTCTCTTAGAATTATCCAACCCAATTAGAATTAAAACATTTACATTTGGAATTCTCTAACTATAGGAAACCTAAAATTACATTTCTATTATATAAAAGTTCTTTGCTTGTAGTTAAGTTTCACCATGACAATTTTAATTGCATCCTCTAAGAGCTATCAAATAAATTAGAGTAGTTACATTTTTCCTTTAAAATTTTTCATGTAGTTCATGCTATGTTAGCAATAGCAACAAAAAAATAGTAGTAGTCAGTCAGTTAGTTTAGTCATTCAAATTTAGTAACAAATTTATAGGAAAAATTATTTACATGTAATTTATTTAGTAGTAATAAAGTAGATCTATGATTAATTATATTTTCAGTGTTAATATTATTTTCTTACGATAGGATAACTATACCTACTCTTGGATAAAGGGCTTACTACAAGAGTGTGCTTTGTGAGAACTCTTATGAGCACTTCTATATTTTCTTGTTCAATAGTTAGTTAACCTATCCCTAGTTCTAAATAAACTATGATAGTTTTATTACTTTCTATTTTTATAGTTGAATAAATGGTATATATTAATTTTAATTATTATATTTATTTCTAATTTATAGCCTTTAAATTCTATAGTTTTAATTCATTCTAGTTTTCAAATTTTATTCTTTAATCTATGATATATGTATGTATGATTTATTTTATTACTATGGAGTCCTTGGAATGAGCAAGCGTGTGGTTTTAACCCTTAGGAAAGAGTTGTAGTTGACCCATGGGAGCATGTAGGTTAGGTTATATATCATTTTTTTATGTTTATACATTATCACTACCTCACAAGTGTACCTACTTAAATTTGTATACTTAGTGCTCGTCCATTTTGGCGTCATTGAGGGAGAGATGTTAAAATTATAGTACTCTTTGAGTATTTATACACTACAAGGATAAGTTGGATTTAAAATCAACAAGAAAACCAAGCTATTCTTTATGAGGTGTTTTATTTTTATTTTTATTTTATAGCTACATGTTAAGCCATGTCATGTTGCATGTCTTGACCTAAATGAATACATAATATTTTTCCAAATATATAAGGATTGGTATAGGATAGGGAGTTGGTGAAGCACCCAACTCATATAGAAGGTCTAATAAAAAATAGAAGGAATAAAACAACTTAGAGGAGCTATATATTAGGCTATAAGATCTATTGACCCTATAGGATTATTTGAAGGATCACTAGTTGGATTCAGACTTGTTTTTGAGTCCACATCTAAAACTACCACCAGCTCTAAATGTATTGTCCCTTTTATAGTAAATAATCCTTCAATACTTGAGAATCCTAGAGAAAATACCATTGCAGGAATTTTACCAGATGAGGTTAATCATCTAGTTATATCATTGGTCAATATTTTAGATCCAATATATCACTAGAGAGTGCCTACTAGAAACCTTGAGTAGTATATATTTTAACAAATATGGTAGAAGAAACTTAGACCATGGTAACTTTTTAGTTTCCCATTTAGGAATCTTAGGAGCAATACAAGATGGAGAATATTCCATCTTCTATACTTTATATATTTTATAGGCTAACTATAGAAGACACATATTTTTCTCTTTAAGTTTGACATGTTGTATTAGACTTATGACATAAAATAGATGCAAAAAAACTTAAGCTCCTTCTAGCCACGCTCAAGCATGCAAATTTACATTGGTTCGTGGGATTGGGTGGAAATAATCAAGTAGAACACCATAAGGACAATTGTTTTTGTAAAAATATCAAGACTATTGTAGTCTAGAGAGGCAAGAGTTGAAGTCCTTAATATGTTACAAGAAGAAAATAAGACTCTATAATATTACATCAAAATATTTCAATTTAATCTTAAACTATCTAAGCACTCAAGTATGGAAGAATTGACCTTAAATATCATATTCTTGCAAGGAATTTAAGAATAATATATAGAATATTTAAACATAATGGTTAGAGGAGATATTTATAAAGTTAGTTCCAAAGATAATAAGACTTTTTACCAAAAACTATTCATGATCTACCATGAGAAAAGAAAAAGAGGTGTAGAGAAATGTTTTTTTAGCAATAAACACTTTAGCTAGTATCATCAAAGATAAGATAAGGAGTCTGCTTTATGACTTAAGACAAATATTCTCTCTTCTTTGGAAACTTAATTAAACATATTTAAACCTAAAAATAAGTAGGAGAAAATAGATAAATATTTGGTAATATTTTGCCCAAGGTACATAAAGAAACATGAAAAACACAAATGTCCTTAGAGAAAGTCAAAGTTTACAACCTTTTCTAATAAGGTCATAAGACAAGCAATTGCTCGATGTTGTCTAGAATGAAATTATATTGCCACATAGGAACCCATGGAGTAGAAAATATATATCATAACAAGTAGAGGAAGCCTTGTCAACCTTAGCAAACTATTTATTGTATGAATATTAGAGCTCAACCAATTTGATACTATTCTTATAATGTTTTAAATGCCTAGTCTCTATAATGGTGGAAATGGATTCCCTCTCAAATTAGAACCTTTGGATGAATCAACAAAACTCTTATCCTCATCAACAATATCCTAATAAACTTTGTAGAAATCATAATAAATATGACATTCTTTGTCAAACTAGATATATCACCAACCACCACAATGATAATAGGATTATTTACCTATGCATAACTACAACTACTTACATAATCAATATTGAAACCGTAACTACAACTACTTGCACAATCAATATTGAACCCTAATAGTAAAATAAAAAAACCACTATACAAAAAAGAGTCAATATATATCCCATTTATTCTATAAATACCATTGGTTGCAATGAGTTATCACTTTGATAAAAAAAAGTACGTAGGGATCTTAAATCATCGAAGCCATAGGAAGAAATTCCTCCTCATGATGATCCCCAAGAATCAAACCTTTGTAGTAAAATAAATTCTAATAACAAACACGCTAGAGAAAGATCTATTTGTTGAAATATTAAATCAAACAAATGAATCTCTTTAACTAAAATTTGACTTTCTAGGAGAACTATAGAATGTATGCATTTGCATACCCATTTTTCATTCCATTAAGGGTGTCCTAATCTATAGTTATATTTCCATTTTTTAAATATAGAAACAACAAAGTGCCAAGGTAACATGACATTTTCATAGCATCATCTATTCAATGACATAAACCAATGAGAAAAATTAGTCAACAATTAGTGAATAAAAGGAGAGAAGTATTCAAAGTTATCTTTTGACTACCTATAGACACAACATCTCCTACTTCGATATCATCAAGAGATCGATTGATAACAAAGGATAAACTTGGACAATAAACCATTGTGTTATCGATTCATTGTCAAAAGGATATGTGTGACATGATGATGTTAATCCTCAAAGATAATAAGTTTAAAAATTTAAATGCATGCACACATAGTAATGCAATAAATGGTATAATACAATTTTTAGATGATGACATGTGTAAATTAAGAATGAGATCATGTAGTAATATTAACGAGGCTTTGGAAAGGTAATTAGATTAATATGCATGGCATGAATTAATAATAGATAATACACATAATATGATAGATAATTTAGGGAAAGTTATCTATAGTTTTCAAAAGTAATAAGAGAATCCAATTTAGCATATGAAGAGCATGTCGAAGCCATTATAGAACACTAATACTAAACTCCTCTATGTTGCAATATTCACTAACCAAAAATAAAATTGTGAAGTTGAGACCAACCCATATGCTAAAATCATAAAAGAAATACACTCATAGTGTTGTATTTGGTAATTTTATCCTATAATTTGTATGATTAGTAGTTGCAAACTTGACCACCTAGATAGAAGAAGAAATTTCATAAAAAGGGATTTTTAATATTTGGTTATTACAGAAAGAAGTTTCATCATTGTCCACCATTTCAAGATAGTATATATTGACCAATAGAGGTCTCCCACTAATGATATTAGCTTCAAAAGGTATTTGAAATTCAAAAAGCATTTAAGTTATAACCACTACTAATTAGCTAAAAAAGGGAAAGAAAATTAGAAAGGAAAGAATTCTAAATTCATTAAAAACCTATGTATCCTCAATTCACTAATTTCTACTACTAAAATATCGAACCATTGAAGTGGATGATATGACATCATCCTAAATACAAACTAATTCCCTAAAAATAAGAAAATAAAGGAAAGAGAAAAATCAACTAAGTCATCAAAGGGGTCAATCTATCAAATGGTAATTGGTCATATATACCTTCCAATTCATAAAAAAATTGATGTTATTCACTAATTCACTAACTTGATAAGAGATATTAGACAAAAGCCCCTAATTATCCATAAAAATGTGTTGATTTATCAAGTAGGGTGTTATAGTTTTCAATTCATCAATTAAAACTTAGACCACTAAATTATTGATCGAGGGACAAAAAATAGAGGAAAGGCAACCAAATTTGATTCAAGGAATAAATATAGACACTTATGAATAGTTGATAGTGGTTCGATAACTAAATTATAATATTAGAGAATATTGAAAATGTAAATCCTCTAATGATAACTAGTTTTGTTGGCCCATTTGAGATAGTAGTGGTTCCATTCCAAATTCATGTTTTATAGGCAAAAGAATCACAACCTACTATAGGTTCATTTGTATTTGATCCATATATTATAATATTAAGGAAGAAAAATAGACTAAGGGAACTCCTAATCCCTTCTATTCTAATTTTTATTTTTACATTATTAGGAGATGATTCACCCATCACCCACATAAAATCTAAAAATCTACTATTGGAAGATTTACTTTAGTCTAACGAAGTTATATAAACTATATAAAGTAGTATAAATTAAGTATCAAGTCTAGCTCAAATTATGGTACACAAACACATAATCCAAGTAATTTTAGATGGTAAAACTCTGATTGATATCTTAATAAAATATATCCAAAGCATAAAAATGATGGATGATCCTTCTATTATTGTAATATATTCACTTTTGAGTCATACATTAGTTATTATAAGAAGAGGCTATATTGGGCCACTTTCCTCAAGAAACACTTGAAATATTCATAGAACCTTCAACCTATGAAATTTTCACTTCATAGAAGGATGTAAGGACTATGGAAATAAATCTATGTTGGATTACACATTCTTCTTGGAAGAATTAAATGATGATTTTTTTTTACTTCCACCTAATCATGCTCAATTTCTTCAAGAATTATCAAGATAGGAAGTAATTGATAGATTAAGTAGGATTTGTCATATCCATTATGTAAGGACATCTTCAATTATACATAATTCAAGGCGTGGATCATTTTATACCAAAATATTTATTAGCTATATTCCTCTAATATCAATTAGATAGGCCCCAACCAGGGAAGATATTTTGGTGGTGGATTGGACTAAATCACCTAGGAAGGTATACATATCCATTAAATATTAGATCTACCATAATAAATATAGACCAATTATGAGGAATATGGATGGACCACAATTGAGCTTATCATATATGACTCACCATATTTTGAAGGAATTTCATGATAGTAGAGACTAGTACTCGTGGAGCACCAAGTTCTTTATTTACATTTTTTGAGTTCATTACCCAACAATTCATCCTTATAACTTATGAACTTGAATATATTTTAGATTATGAATATGTGCATCAAATTGATCACATATATAAAAAAATATTATGGAGGTAAAAAATTGGGTTTCTACATAGTTGAGAAATATATCATGGTTTCTCAAAATGATAAGTACTCCAACAACTAGAAGCAAGACTAAAAGAATTTAGTCTAGAAATATTAAAATATTTGTAGTTGTACAATCCAAAAAATATCTATCCAAATAATTAGAATACTATCTACATCCATTAGAGTGGGTTAACCTTTGAACTTGAGAACTTGAAAAAGCAAATACTTTGAGGAAGCTAAATGTGACACATAATAGGGAGGATGAATATAAAAAGTTTTAGATAGAAATACCTCCTTAATTTAATTCCTATAAAATAATGTATCCATATGATCCTAAATCCCATATTTTAATTATTATAAGATCTTGACCTTATATAAAAAATACAGGTGGAGTCTCAATGAAATCCTCATATGGTGGTGAATGAGGATCAAGAAAGTGCCATAGGATACAAGGTCGTGATAGTTTATTTCAATGTTTAATTTATATAGATAATGGATGACCTCCACAAATAAACCACCTATACTACCACCTAGATAACAATATAATCTCATTCCATAGTGACATAGGATATATCACAAGTAGTGGTAACACCATTTCCAATAGGATCCTTATAAATTATAGAAAGATTTTCCAAACAAAAGTATTTTCCCAAGATATTTATCATAGGGCCCAAGTAGTTGAGAGGTAAATTTCACATTCTAAATGATCAAATTTTAGAGGTGTTAAAATCCTCATAAACAACAAACTATAAATTTTACAATGGCTTCCCCATACATCTAGTCTAATGTTCTAAATTTCCAATACTTTAGGCCAACAACCAAGATAACCTTTGAATTTGGCATTAGTGAAGTTAGTAATAATAAGCATGGGATTTTGGTAAATGATAAGAGTAAATCAACTAATGATACCATTCAGAACATGAAAAAGTAAATATTTTCCATTAATTCCCTATGAAGAAAATAAGGGGAAGATATTTAAGAAGAAATATGAACCAAAGAAGAAGATGAGGGTGAAAAAGTAGAAATGGAGCAAGATAAAAAATAAGAAGAGAGAAAACATGAATAAGTATACAAAAATTGAATAATTTTATATTCTAGGAGTAGAGTTTATCCTTGATGCTATATGGGCATAAAATAATGTGCTCATAGATTCATCTTCTATAGTGATGACTACAATTACATACAAACAACTTTGAAGTTACCACTACTTCTACATGTATTTATTCCCTATTCATCCCACCCATATCACTTCCATATTTTACCCATCCTCAACACTTCCTCCATTCTCTCTTCCACAACTATGCCTTCTTCCATTACCATTTTGCTATAACCTCCTTGTTAGTGTGAAAACCACTTGTTTTATATATAGATATTTATCCACCATTTTCTTATCTTCTATGATGTCAACTATTGCTTCCACTACACATCCCATATCATTTTGTACTTCAATTATTTCCACTTTCATTTTTCCAACCACTCTCATTACCATTCCATCATTTACCCAACCAATAATGATATAGCCCATCATCATATGCACCATCTCATAGTCAAACCTCAAATACCATGAAGGAAAGTCAAAAGAAAGAGGTCAAATAAGCTAAAGCTAAGGGGTAGTACTCATGCTAGGAGGTTGTTAAAATCATATTGGATTCCTTTTAGGATCATATTCAAACTAGGTTAAATAGGCTAGATCAATCCTTATAGTACATCAAGGAATACCAAGATCTCATCAAATAGATTGATGCTATAGTTGATGGTATTTAATTTAAATTAGATAGGATGCCTCAATGACCATTATCATCCTATCCCAATTTTATGATAAGTTTTCTATCAAACTTTAGAAATTGGCCTCATAATAAGTAATAAATTATGGTTAAACACAAGGGCATCAAAGAAAAATAATAATATATATGAGTGCATCCTTGTAGAAAAAACCTTGAGAAATTGATCGACAAGATGATGTATGACGTCACTCAACTAGTAAATAAAGGATTTCCCAACCAACTATCCAAACAAGGTGACCCAATATCTAGTGAGGAATATGCAAAGCTAATTGAAGAAAGATAATATTACATGCCCAAAATGGACAAGATTTCATCAAACCAAGAAATAAATTTATTTACTATAATTTTATTTCACTTAGACATGTCATTGTTAGATGGGGAATGATAATCACGAAAGAAATATTTATTATAAAAAAACAAAAAAAGTTGGACACTATATTTGAAATGTTAAATCAAGGACATATATCTTTTGATGTAGATTGGGATATGCTACTATATCTATTACATCTAAAAATCAAACCAACTCTTTGAACCTACATATATCTCATTACTTCTTTTAGTATTTAAATTATTCAAAAAATTTATGCCTAATGAATAAGACATGTAGGTATCCATCACTAAACAAGCATGGTGGCCTTAAAAGTAACCAATATTATAGTAATTTTAACCATTTCCATTAGTTAGTCAATCATAAATCAATTATATTTTTGAAGTAAAGCATGAAATTATGAATAAGACACTTAGAATAATAGCAACATTCAATTAGCTAAGTTATAAAGTGCTCAAAGGGGATTCAAAATTTCAATATTTTAGGACAATAAAGAACAAAATATTTTTTAATTCTTTGTAGGCATTGATTTATTGAAACATGTTAATTTAATGTTGGGATCTCCATACATTAACAAAGGGCCAATATATCAGTATTCATAATTTCATTAATAGGAATTAATCTATCAAAAGAAGTACCATCAACACAACCAATCAATCAACAAATTAACAAAATAGAGGTAAAATAATCGAGAGGACTTGATGACATTAGTTGATAATCAAAATATGATGCAATAATAACATCAACATTAATTTATCATCCATGTTAATATATATATATATATATATATATATAGAGAGAGAGAGAGAGAGAAAAAGAAGTATTAAATTAATAGGCTAATTGGTTATTGATAAAGATAATAGAATTAGGAAAAACCTATGTCATACCACTAGTAAGTCTCATGCATATCCTAAAGCAACATTTCCCCAAAAAATAATAAGATAAGGACAAGTTAAATAAAGGCCCCACATTGAGATCAAGATATTAATTGGTCTAAGAGATGTCATAAGTGAATGTTGAATCAACAAAGTGAGGAACCCAACCAAAATTATTAAGTGACATGTAAAATTGACCTTCCAATCTATTAACCTCATAATTTTCCATCCATCAAGGAAGAGAGGAAGAAGTAAATTCTAAATGAGACGAATTGATCCATTGATGAATCAGATTGATGCTAACATGACATAATCAACAATTGATCAAATAACTCCACTTTTGAACATAAATTTGAGTGGAGAAAGGATTTTTTTTAGAGTAAGAAATCAAGACCAACTTATCACATAGAATCTCAAAACCCAAATACAACTACTAAGAATAGAAAAACTCAATAAAATTAACACAAAATCTAAGGAAGTGGTTGTTTGAATATAAACTGAGCATCCAAGCTAAAGTTAAAAAATCATTCAACTACATGTATTGTTTTTAGAATATTTAAGTTCAAATCGACTGGAAAACAATAATTTCATTGGGTAATTTTATAATTCAATTATTTTTCATTCAAGATATAGAGTAATAATTTATTTTTAGTGGCTTCTTGAACAAGAAAAATTGTAAGTATCCTCTTGGCAATCTAGACTCATTTTCTATTATTACTATGATATAGTACTAGAGAAATTTTTACAATTGATGTTCATCAATAATGCATGGTATTTCATTTTTATTTTGTGTGTATGATTTACTTACCTTGCTAATATTGAATGAATAACATGACTAGATCCCTACCCTCTCATACCTATTAGTTGTCTTTATGAATATATTTGTATGTTTTTATAGGATTAAGGTTGATTGTGCCTCTAAAGCTTTTAAGAAATCTATTTGGATCAATCAATCATCATAGCTATATTTATTTTAGGTATTTTTGTAACTCTTTTCCACTTGATTTAATTTTAATAATACCAAATTAACAATCAAGTGGCCTTTTTTTAGGGATTTATCAAGTACAA